>OZ030393.1:39588871-39944341 GCA_964023965.1 Melinopterus prodromus | reverse complement strand
AAGCTGTAAGACTATTTTTGGCGCGCATAGTCAAGGATAGTAGATTCTTACAAGGATTGCTCAATCCCTATCTTTCAATGTTAACAGCGCTATGACGTCACATGCGTTCATTGTCAAATGGTCGGAGCAAACACGAAGTATTCTCGGGCGGCTTCGCCGCTCCGGCTCAGTCAGTACAATGCTAATGATTGTGATAGGTGTTTGAATTGTCACACTTGACACGTAAAAACACGGGTATTTCATAACCACCAATTATAACGCGATACTATGATGCAATCTCACAAACTTAAAGTGGATTTCTTGGAGTGTGCTGTGGAGTTTGCTTTTATCATCGTTTAAGAAATGTCAGGAAGGTGATGTGCCGGTACGGTTTGCAAAAATTATTCTGTAAAAACAAAGAGGCTAAAAACTGACATTATTTATCATCAGATCTGTTCGCCGAGCAAATCCCGAACTAGTTCAGTCATCTTTTTATATTGGACCAATGCTTAAATGCTATGTTTCCCTTACCATCATCAGACATGATAAATTCGTCCCAAACACGTTCCGAAGGCGCTAAGCGAGCGAATCTATTATGAGAGCTATTAAATTCAACAACAAGTTATATTGTTTAAAATAACTTCTCCACAATTCAGTAATGAATTCAATATATTTGTAAAAAGGTTAGGTTAATTTACGTATTTGACATTTCGCGCTTGAATTGTTGTCCTGTAACCTAGTAACGCTGACGTCAGCTGCGTTCATTGTCATGTAGGCGGAAATAGACGCTTCTACTTCTGACCCAAAACGCTAATCAGCATGCGCAGAGCACTCGCCGCCGCTGTCAAATCTGGTAACATAATATAGCTTAAAATCCCCAGAAAACACGCGTTCCAAGTAAAACTACCAATTTCGACTCTAATCATGAAGTAATTATGTACCTACGTGTCCAAAATCAAGGAAGTTTGCCGCGAGTGTACCTGTTTTTATGTACTTTGGAAAATTTGCTGAACTGTCCTAACCTAAAAACACAGTAGGTATTTTGGTTTTCATGTTCACTTGCATATAATTATTCAGTTTTCAATGAATGCATACCATTCTCACACCTATCATTTATCAATTACATTTCATTTGAAACTAATTGTGCGTTTTACAAAGCTGTTGCCAACTTAATTTCTTCCTGGGGGGAAATGCGCGCGCACGTCGTGACCATCAAAAACCAGAAGTAGAAGCGTCTATTGGCCATTGAGCAATCCTTGTAAGAATCTACTATCCTTGGCGCATAGTAGGTACTATGCGGCCCAAAAAAAGTCGTACAGCTGATTTTGACATCATCAGACATCATGTAATTCTGGCTTGTCTTTGTAAATGGTTCTTTTATAACCTATACACCGAGTTAACAGCACAGGAGTCCCACTTCCAATGAATATTCAGGCAATACTACATTGGGCAAATCATCAAATTATACAAATTTTAATGGCCTTCATTAATTATAACAGTGTCAATCTGTGATCATTTATATTGTGACATGTATCCTTTGTAAACTGTGTTAACCTAAAAGAGAAACCTACTAATTAGTCTTACAAGTGATAAGTTTACAAAAAGCAATATAATCCAAGAGTGGCTGTGAACATGGTTTCAGAAGCATCGAAAGGTGCGGCCGCTCTGATAGTCCACAAGAAACGTGAGGCTGGCTAAACACGACAGGAGCGTCCAGGCCAAGAAAAGTACAGACAGACAGACAGACATAACCTATACGCACGCTGTCATTCTGACATTAGTCATAGGGATGAAGCATGCACCAACTGTCAAATCGACAACCCAAAATTACAAGATGTCAAAACTAGCTGTACGACTTTTTTTGGCGCGCATAGTACATTGTACATACCTACATATTACCATTTTATCATTTATTTTGTATGAATTTACACTATAATTAAGGTGGACTTTTTTAGGGACACAGTGGTAGTTTGGTACATTTGTGGGAAGTAGGAGTAAACAAAATAAAAGTAAGTTCGGAGCAGCAAAGAGAGTTTATTAAGTCATAGATATGTCCCAACGATAACATGATAAGTAAATAGTACTATAATACTAAATTCGTAAAATAACTTTTCCGCTTAACTATGAAAAAGTTTTTGATTATGAGATACTAGTTTGCGCAATGAGCAGCAAGTTATAACTTAACATTTTCGGACGCTTCCAAAAGATACGCAGCTACACTAATAATATAAGTTCGTCGACATGTTATGCTACGAACATTCACTGTTTACGTAAATACTACTAATACTGTAAAAAAGCTAAAGCATATGTTTATTTTTTTTCCTCTCCTTTCAAGTATTGTATTTATATAAAGAAGGCATTTTTCGTGTATGTGAGTGTATCTCTACTAGTATAAATCTATGACGGGTGGGCAAAAGAGTATATAAGAGTACCTTTTTAATAGTGACTTATACTCGTTTTCCTACTCATCATAAAAACAATTAATCTACGACTTATTAACAAAAAAGATTATATCGTAAAGACAGCATCCTGGGAAATGAATACAAAAATAAGTTATCATTGTCTTTACTTGGGGACACGTAAGCTTGCTGTTTTGCCTACTTTTGTTTGAGAAAGCTTTCACGAACTGTAGTAGTTGTTTTGTCCCCAAGTCCACTACGGTAACATAAAAAATAATATCACAAGTACCACTTATCTGCGTTTTTATTACTAGACCTATAAAAGCAAAGTAATATGTCAAAGTTCTTTAATGTTGTGCAGCTGACCATGTCTCGACTTCTGAGATATTTATAGATAGTTATTAAGTAGTCGTCAAACGAAGGGGTGCCTGCTACCAACAAAACAACAATTACTGGGAGATACATAAGTCGAAAGAACATTGTTATTTTCAGTAAGTGGCTTAGCATAAGCAAATGCATTATACAGTATGCCTGGGCAACAACCTTTTTAATATCTGCCCATTTATATTTAAACACTATTTGCCCGTACCATTCTTGAACAAATGGGATTTTGTAGATTTTCCGCGCACAACGTCGTTATTGTACCTATGCTACAGAATATATCGACTTAAAAAAACCGTCTCCATTCAGTATAGAGTAATTCAAAAATAAGTTTTAAGTAATAATAATTAGAAGGAACTTTCGCCCCCATTACACAGATATACCTACACTTGTGTTTAGCCATTGCAAAAAGTAACAAAAATTAAAATACGCTAATTACCCTTTTCTTACATTAATATACTTTTCAGGGTGCCACTTCAAATAGCAACGTAAAAATTGTATATCCATACAACGCCTATTAAGCGCTACAATTCCGAATCTACGAACAAGTTCTGATAACATCGTTAAACTTGCTGTTCATGTAGGAACGGAAACTCCGGCTCTAAAATTCCTCCCTTTGAGAATGAAAAACTCGTAAGTGCAAGATGCACGTTTCTGAATGTAAGTGCTCTTTGGACGCTTTTCTACCCATTATCGCCCTTGATGGTTACATAAATCCGTCTCAAGCTTTTGGTTTATTAGTTTAATTTCTTACTATCAGCGTTAGGTACGTAGGAAAGATTACAATTATTAGATACTAATAATACCGTAAATTGAGCCGACTTTGTACCACTCTGACTATAGGAGTGGTAAAAGTCCTACATTAAACAATGTGCAGAAAATTGCAAGTCCTACATAAAAAATCGGTCAAAATTCAAATAAACGCAGAAACACAATAACTAGCGTAAAGATTTTCGTGACTGCTATTAATATCACTGTCAGAGGCGCGATATGCCATCATGGGACCCTGGGCAATTTTGAATTTGGGGGCCCCTATATACAATGTTGAATTAAGAAGAATTACCTTTTTATACAAAAATAATATATACTAATAATACTGATATAACACTTCGGAACAATTAACAAAAATCATAAATAATAGGTGTTATTGAACTTTTTGCAACAAAATTTAATATAAGTACATAGGTACATAGTTAGTCACAACAGATTAATTATTCTTAAGAATTACAAAATAACTAATAACTAGCTTAAAAATCAAAATCTATAAGCAAGTAAAATATGTTATCTGAATAAATAAAGGGTATTATTAACAAATAAATATTTTAAAAACTGCGACTTTTAGAGCATTCATCTTTACAGAATAGAAGTCAAAAATAGGAAACGTGTTGACTGAAAATCTTTGATAAATTCATACAGTTTATCTCTTCTAACTTAGTCAACAGTTTCTCATCAGTATTAGATTTTATTGCAAAAAACATGTTTAACTACTCTAAAGTTACATTCTTTATTCTAACTACGGTAATTTATTAATTACCTAATTAATTTATAGCATATAAAAGATGATCCGTCGGCATGGCGACTCGAGTAGTACACTCCCAAACCGATATCAACAAATTTACTCAAATTGAAGGAAAATAATACGAAAAGCCGTCCAATTCTGGAATACGGGTGCCTCTTATTTAAAAATCTTCCAAGAATAGCAGTAAATAATATAAATGTGGGCGAAAGAAGCTCTCTCCGCACAATAACACGAATTCGACACCCAAACAACCCCCTCCACAATCCATCCAACGCACTCCTTTATGAAACCACCAATATAACCCCCATCACCACTAGAATTGAAGCCCTCTCAGTAAAACTATCCAAAAAATTCCCCCCAACCTTATTCCATATGTTCCTAAAAAGAATCCCAAACCAACGACAAAATACCCAAATCCATTCCAATCCCACAGTATTGGAAACCATTGAAGAAATGCGACGACTCCCATAGAAGACCAGTCAAGGCTGAAAGACTCCGGTCCATGGCCATTTCCGAAGAAACAAGGAAAAAAAAAAATATACATATACAATATAAAATTAATAATGCTATGTAATTTAATTTTTTTTTCTGGAAATAAACTGTTCTATATATATAATACGAAAATTGGACAAAATATAAACAAATAGGACCGCCTATGCATTGAAGAATGGTTATTCGAGCCATAAATGCCGCGGTAGAGCGCCCATTGTTGCTTCTCCTCGGATCCTTTGAGAAGTGAAGGTTTGCAATTCAAGCGACATTATAGTCGTACGTCGACTTTTGACGAAAAAATAAGAGAAATGGGCGCTAAATCCGCGATTCGCGAGTCCACACAGCAGCGAAACGGCATTTTGAAGGCAAAACCGCGGCCGAGTCCGCGGTTTCGCGGTTTTCGCGGACAAAGACGCGAAAATCCCGCGTTTGGACGTCGATCATTTGTTTTATACTCATTAGATTTAATTTGGTCCCCAACCGGCAGGACCGCAAATATTCACTATTCTTGAGACGGTAATAAAATAGTTAAAGATTAGTTGGGTCCTCGCTGAGAGGAGCCTAAATCTGCTTGCACCGTTAAAGACGACTGTTTCCAAAATACTGCGTTGGGGGCCCCCTGTTATTGGGGGCCCTGGGCAAATGCCCATGGGATAACGCGCCCCTGATCACTGTGCAACAAGAAAGCCAATCCCGAATGGTTTCACCGGAAAATGAAAGGAGGCCGACTAAATAACAAAATCCCCGCGGGTTTCGCTACATTCGCCCAAATTTTGTTTATGACTTCTCGAGGTTGCATTTTCTTTATTCAAATTTCTCGTATACATCAATGTATGATGATTTTTGTTTTTATTATTCTTGTATTTTTGTTAATTTTCACAATAAATTGAATGAAACATGACAAAAAATTAAAATCTTGACCTAAATGTCGACTTAAATCAAATAAATTGGTGTAGTTTATAATAATTAAATTCAGTATGAAGTTCAACTCGAGGGATACTTTGACATACTACCTGCTTTCACATAATGATACAATACTAAGATTAAACTCCTTAACACAACCTTCTTTCAATTAGTCATTTATCATGATCTTTGTAAAATTGGCCGATCTTCCAAAAATCATTTTTTTCTGGTGTTTTTAGTTTTTATTGCAAATCGTTTGACTTGGTAATACATTTTGGGTGATATTTTAGTTTTATTTCTTAAATTTTAGACATGTTATACAGAGTGTCCCAAATCAAGATATCCTTTAAGGACTTTTTATCGAAACTGATTACTAGTAATTTAGTTTTTCATAATGAAAAAAATAAAAAATATTGAAATTTTCGAATTTAGCATTTCTTTAACAAAAATTTTACGTCTTCGACGTCTTTGCTTAACACGGTAGACTATTTCCTTAGAATTAAAAAAAATATGTACATATAATGAAATTTTCTTACTTTTTAATTTTTACCACACGCAAATGTAACATAATAACATACAGTCTGTACAGATCACGTTTTATTTCAAACAATTGCCATGAACGATTGTCTAATCTGAACATCAATTTCAATTGGTAATTGTTCGGTTTAAGGAAATTTCAATATTTTTATTTTCATATATTCTTTTTATTCAGTATTTTGGGCAATAACTAACTAGTAAAATTTTCCGATAAAAAAGCTGTGATAATTATGTGATTTTTTTTATATAATTTGTTATTGATGGGGGGGGGGGGGGGGGGGCAAGTCAACCGACCGCCAAGTCAAACCACAAACTTTACAGTATGGCATACAGCAGTATTAAACTGGAGTACCAAAATCGGGGTCGCCAACTCCCTCGCCGTTCAAACAATTTGCATTGTAGACATACCGAGCCAACAGCTTTTCTCTCTTTTGATCGTTATCAACCTGAGCGTAAGCTGAGTCTTCATTCGGGCACAATCTCAAAGCTTTGCCTACCCTTAGCGATTTCCTTATATTTTTTGAAGTTTGTGCCGTGTCGAGCTTTTGGATATCAAAATTACGACGGAACATCTCCGATAAGATGCTGTGAATATTTTCCTCGAATTGTTGTGTCGTTTCTGGTGAAGAGATGACGTTATTCTTATTCGAATCGATTTCGATTAGATTGCCGTTTTCCGATTCGTTTTCATTTCCGATTTCTTTGTAACAGCTTTCTGTTGGGGTCGGGATAACTGGTTCGTCACCCCAATCTGAGGGTGAGGTAGATACGTCAGAATAACCTCCATGTTTGCTGAAGATGCTCTGCAATGTTTTGACGCCAAAATATTTTTTCGGTTTGTATCGTCTTTGGAGTTGTTTGTAGTCTCGATTAGCTTTGTGTATGGGTGAGCTTTCACAGCTATCCGCCGAGTTTAACAAACTTTGATCGCTTTTCGTAGAGGACGATGATCGATAAGTATTCTTACTGTAGGTTAAGAAATCGTGAAAAACAGAAGATTCTGGTTTCTTTTCTATATTCTTCGGCGATTGTGAGTCTGTGGATAAAATTTCCGAATCTAAGAACATATCGGTGCTAGTTTGCATGGGTGATGATAAGTTTTCGGAAATCAGCGAATTTGTGGAGCAATGCAGGTCGTCGTTAAGGTTAGGAAGTTTTTTTAAATCGGACGCTGTAACTTCTGTTGTCGTGGGTTTCGCAAAACCCGCGCATACAGCTTTGCATTCGGCCGTATCGAGTCGGATCAAATTGGTGTCTGTCGACAGGTTAGAGATATCAGTGTGTCCCAGGGTGCCGATCACCCGGTCGATAATGAAGGTTTCGTTGTAGAGTTTCGGGGCGTCTGGTGTTATGAAACCATCCGCCAGTCTGTTGCTGGAATGAGAATATAAGGTCACAAATAAGTTGTGGTTAATAAAATAATATTACAGTGCACGCCGCTTATTTTAATAATACATTAGTAATCACGGTTATTAGTTATCAATCGGTTATTTTGAAAACTTTTGCCGACATCCTCCGTATAATACCATATACCATGACACCCCTTATTGTGATCGTCACTTGGGTTATCATTATTACTTTGGATTTTGTTACGATTGTATCAAAAACACCGAGTGATCACGTTAAGCGGCGTGCACTCTCTATACTTTACTAAATTTAACAAGAAAAAATGATAATCTTCTAAAATCAAGCCCAAAAATCTGTCTCCCTTATTTTTAAGTTAAATAATAAAAATAAGGTTATTTCCGCACAAAACGTCAGCTAAAAAATAAATGGAACAAAAGAAGGTAAGTACTTATCAGTACTTATTACAAAAAAAGTAGCAACAAACATAAATAAAACTGACCGAATTTAAATCGTTTTTACTTTTACATTGATACAATTTGAACTAGCAATTTCTATTAGACGACGAAGCGAATCGTTTGTTTTACACAATACAATTTTCGTATATTCTCAGCATAGTCCATAATTCGATGGACATGGCTTCACCACGAATTCTTGGGCCGAATATAAGGCGATTTTCAACCCAACTTATCGATATGCAATTTCTTTCTATTCTGTTGTTAGGTAGTCACATCTTTTGAAATGATATTGTATTTGTGATATTATATGTCATCTCATTCTAGAACTAGTGCGGAAAGCATGGGCGCCAGGTGACGAAATAGATGTAAATGAACCTTTCTTTAATGAATTTCAAAGGAAATGGGAAAAAATCCGGAAAATCTGAGAAAAAGGAAATTGTTCTTTCTTTTTATTTGACGCTGGACGAATAAAATTTTGAGAGGTGTTTATTGACAAAAAATTGCTGTTTTTGGAATACTTAATAATAGATACAACTTTCCACCTTTTCAGAAATAACGTCATTATTGAAATTTTAAATTATTTGTCTAACATTTTAATCAGGATGACATTCTGAGCACAAAAACTTATTGATAGCCAATTTTTATCATCAAGGCAACGCATAAATTACTTTTTTGTGTATTAATCTAGGTGGCGATGAACTGGTGAAAATAGTGGAAAGTTTTCAAATAGACAGTAACTCAATCGATTTTGGCCGACATTGCTATACTGGTGCCCTCTAGCGTGATTTAATTAGTATTTGAACAGTGAGTCATTTTTTTTCATGGGTACCCAATGACCACACTTGGATTATTCGATAGAATACATCTTTCCGATTACAATGATACCAAATACTTGATATCTTGTTGAAATTCGTAGCGTACAAATGTAGTTTAAAGCAAGGAAATCGACAAAAAAATGTTTGGGCTGTCAGCGTAGTGAACTATGGATAAATGCTAACATTTGAGTTTGACAGTTCTCTGTATTGCTTGGATAAGTTATTTTTTATTGGTTGAGGTTATTGCCAGGAATTTTAGGTTATTAATCATTAATTTTTATCTAGGCAACGAGAAAAATTACTTTTTTGTTTATGATCCTAGATGGCTGTGAATTGGTGAAAATAGTCGATAATTGTCAAACACTAGTTCGATTTAGGCCAAGAGCACACTTGCAATTTTCAGTTGAGCAACAGTTTGATTGCATGTTTGTGTTATCTGAAGTTCTACGGATCTGCGCATACATGCAACTACAACTGTTGAACGAGTTGCAGCAACCAAACAGGTTGTGGTCTGGCTGAAACTTTTTAGTTGCATCTAATTGTGCAATCGCTTTGTGACGCAGTGGATTGTATGGTGGTGGCCGGTGGGCTCACTTGCAATCAAACAGTTTACAGGTTAGTAATGCGTATATTTCTTGCGAATATTCCTTCGACAAAATGGTATTTGAATTGTTATTTTTCATTAATAATAGTATAATGTATTCTACATTTACATTTTTATTTTATTCCAGAATACATTACTTGGACAGAAAACTTCAGTGCAACTGTTGTAGTTAGATTTTATCATATTGCCAGGGAACTGATCCTTCTGGTGATGTGAAGTAGTTTACAAAGTTATTCCTTGACCAATTACATTTCTTTTGGCCTCTTAAATTATTGGGATTACTAGTTGTAAGAGGGCATTCATACAGAGGGTCCTCGTATGCTACTCCATATCTTTTTCTAACAAAGTTATGAAGAGTACAACATGCTTGAACAATGAAGTCTGAACACAATTGGCCGTAGAAAAATCTGACATTTACTTTCTACAATACCAAAGGCACACCATTCTATACTGGCTCTTGTTGCGGTAGTTGTAAATCCGGTGATGAAACCAAAAAACCTTTTGGATTTTTTTCTTCTATTTAGCTCAAGGGTACACAAAGCAGCCAACACTAGGAACCATCTTGCTACTAGTAATTGCGTCCCCATATGTGCCCATACGTAGCAACCAAACTTTTTGGTTGGTCTTTAGTTGCAGTGGTGTGCCAAACACCATGCAACAGCAACTAAACAGTTGTGCAATTGAAAATTGCAAGTGTGCCCTAGGCCTTATTAGGCCTATACCTATTGTATGACTGGCGTGATTTAATTTTGTATGGCCGATGAGTTTTTCTTTTACGTGCACTCCATGAATACATGCTGATTGTTTGACAGAAAACACCTTTTCGAATACAATTATTCCAAATACAGGGAAAAATCAGAGTGTTTTGGCGCAGAAAAGTGTAGATAAGAGGGGAATAGTTTAGAGTGCCAACTCATTTCCACCAAGAGCTCCTGGAAAAGATGCATTGACAATTGGATATCAACAATTTGGTCCTGGGGACTCAATTATTACGGGAGGGCAGGCTAGGCGGTAGCTCAGGGGTCCCCACCAAAATAAAACAACACGAAAAAATAATAATTATATTTCAAACAATACTGTTCAGGTGGTCACAAATAAAATCAGCACCGCCGTTTAACACTTTTATGGAAATCAAGCGTGTAAATTTAAGTACAACTAATGTAACCTGAAATTTCATTCCAAAAGTTCTTTACCATAGTGATTGACCAATTTCCTGCCTCGTTGGGTCATAGGCTTTCCTCATATGAATTGGTTTATCCCCGACTCCAAAGAAATAAATCAGGCAATGAAACTTTCCAAACCTAAAGACGGCCTAATAAGATGAATTTACTGAGATTCAGTTCATATAGTTTACTCCATTTTTCAACGAGTTCACAGCAGAGAGGAGGTATTGTAATCGTGCCGAAAAAAAAATTGAGATTTTAGCGGAAATAGGTCTTTTTGGGTCCCCTGAACATTTTTGACCAAGGTACAAAAAAATGTCTGTGTGTGTGTGCGTATGTGTGTACTCGATTTTTGTGGCGACGATTCCGGAGAAACTACTAAAGGTATCGAGACGAAAGTTCATATTTAGAAGTTTTATGACTAAACTTAGAGCTGAAAAGCTTTTGGTTCAAAAGGGTCCAAAGGAACTGGCAGTTTCCTCTAAGCGTTTTTCAAGGATTTTGCAAGTGAGCTGCTATTTCTGTAATTTCGTCAAAATAGTTAAATAATAAATTAAAGAAAAGGAAATTTTGAATAATTTATGCCTGTGATATATTTTGGTAAAATTACTAGTTTAGCTTTAAGAGCAAATTCTATTTGTTCGAGATCGGTCGCATATGCATTGATATGAAACTTCAAAGTAGCCTGGATTTGACAAATATTTTTTGTGCTGTCACCACAGAAATGTCTATGGTTGTCACACTCGAAAACAGCTGATTTCATCAGAGGTTGGAGAACCGCTATGGAACGTTGCCGCTCTAGTGCGGCAAAGTAGAAAATACAAAATTCAAATAAAATAAGATCGCCAATTTGTTTGTTGAGCAGAAATATCAACCCGTTGTTATCTAATTGTAAAAACGATAAATTAAGAAAATTGTAAATAAAGTATAGCGATGAGTATAGTTACGTTTTAGTATGTTGGTACGGATGTGACATCTACAGTGTCATGAACGAATATAAATCTGTCAGAATTTGAATTAGCTTTTTAAACTTTTCGTAGAAGTGGTATCAACCTAACATTTCCTATCCAGAAATATAACCATTTTAAATTTTTTCCAAAAATAGTATTTCTCAAAAAGCAACACAAAAAACGTTGATGTCACTCCTGCCAAAAACTACATAGCGCGACTCGCTCACATGCGACGGCGACGCTCCGTCATCGGTGATCGCCGCATCACCGATCGTCGCGCTATTCCGTAGTTTTGGCACTTGTGAGATAAATAACTATTATTCTGGTGACAGTAGGTAGTGTCAAATGTTGATGCTTTGACAATACCTACTATTGATAGTATTGACTATCAAAATATCTGTCAAATCCTGGCTAACAAATTTAATTTTAATGTAGACACGATTTATCTGAATCAAATAGATTCTCATGCAGCTAAACTATTAATTTTATATTTAGTATGATAAAGTCATGTGCCTGGCCACATCAGATTTTTATCAATTATTAATAGAAATTAGAAAGGCAAGAGAATGATGCTTTTCCTAAAGGCAGGTTTTCCTAGGAGCAGGTTTTTTACGCAGCGTACAACGCATTTCAAATTGACAGCTGGTTGACAGCTTAATACGCGCCGCGTTTGTATTTTTCAAACGTGGAGCATCACGGAGCATCAGCTATTCAGGTGGTCTACTTATAGTTTGGTCAAGGGATCTTTGCAAGTTGTCAAAAGTGACAGCCGTCTGAGAAGACGTACGTTACGTTGTACGCTGCGTAAAAAAAACCTGCTCCTAGGAAAACCCGCCTTTATGGAAAGTGGTGCTTTGAATGTGCCTTGTACTGATGATAAAATGCAGCAGCGAAAGGCCATTTTCAAAATTAAACTATATGAAAAATAGACTGCGCACCACAGTAATAAACCACGTCATATAACGTCATTGAGTTTTTCGCCCACCGGTAAACTAGAAAGGTGCAACTACTCTTCTATAATATTTTCATTTTACTTGTTTAAACTTATTCAGGTTTAAATTAATAAACATCTTACAAAGATACTTAAATCGTTTACTTCCACATACTCCTATAATAATTTTAAAATTTGATCTTATTTATAATTTATGCTTCTTTATTCAAAATAACTAAAAGAGCTAATTCGATGTACTGTACTCCATATATAATAATAAATAAACTGTACTGAAGTCTACGTGCGTATAATGAAAAATATTGTCATCAACTAATGTGCTTATATCTTTAAAGGCCACTACTGCATTTTCCTCGGGCCCCACACCTTTTCTGGTCAGGGTATCCACAGTCCTAACCCCGGCTCCGCCTGGTGGTGAGTATTTGATCTAATACAGTGAATCAATGTATGGACGAACTGATGAAGTTTTCATTACAACTTTGTTATGGCAGGGCTGGCCCTAGGCGGTAGGCAACTGCCTACGGCGGCAAAACCAACTGAACTACAATAAAAGAAACTAAAAATATTGCCTGAACCTAAAAAAATCGGGTCATTCCTATATTTTAAGACTCTTAACAGACAATAATAGACAAACTTAAATAAAATAGCTCATTATTTTTTTAAGACTAAAGGCTCAATTGATTTATTGTAGGTCAGTGCGCAGATTTCATTAAATAACAAAAAATAAGAAAATAATTTAAAGTTAACTCTTTTAGGATCCCGGGATTTAGATTTATCATCCCGGGATTCCGACAAAACACATTATTTGTCGGGATCCCGGGATCCTGTAATCCCGGGACTGGACTGGTACCACTAGGGAGTGGGCACGCTATGTGGAGCCTAATGATACTTTGCTTAAACTCCGCTAAACCGCAATTGAAAAGCGTGTATAAAAAATTCGCCATGAAATGCTTGTTATCAATATCTCCGAAAATATTAGGCTTAGGAGAACAAATTATACACCATATGAAAGATGAATTTTTTTTTGTATTTCTTTGTTTGTCATATACCCACAATTTTCGTCTTTTGATATGGTGTACAATTTGTTCTGCTAAGCTTAATACTTTCTGAAATATTTATGTACGTAAGCATTTCATGACGAATTCACTGATAGATTTTAATTAATTTCAATAATAATATCATCAAACATTCAGTAAACATTTTGATGATATTGTTGGTATTATTTTCATAGGCGGACGAATTAATTATGATGGTCAATGATCCTGTAGACCTTGTGTCCAGAAAGTCTACTTGTCGTTTTTAAATTCATTACCTCGTTTAACATTGGGTCAAACTTAAGCAATGCTTTAAGAATTTTGCTAACCCTGCCTATAACTGTTGCTACCAGCGCGGGCGATAGTTCGTTTTCTAAACTAAAAATAATACAAAATTACTTAAGAGTCATGTCTGCTAAAAATCGTATTAATTGGTTAGCAATGTTGGCCATTGAACATAAATTGAGCAATACATTAGACCTGAACGACTCAAAATTGCCTTTGGGGACAGCAGCCAAACGGAAGGGGAATTAAAACAACACGTTCATTTGTTCAATTCCTAATCTTTCGGTTTTTGCCTTCTTCAAAGGCTACGCTATAATAACAAAACCATTAAAATAAGAGGTCGGTACTACAGGTCGGTATGACATTGCACAAAAAATTACAAGGACGGCTACTCTTTGACCATATAAAACAACTACCTACAAATACATTAAAATAAGCAGTCAAAAAATGCATATACATAAAAACTCTACAGGTTCTCTCAGCGTTTTCTTTTATCTAAAGTCCAACTAACCACCGAACACTGGTGAGGCAACAAAGAAGATATTGCTAAATTGCTAAAACTACTGTGGACAAAGTAGTTATAAATATGTCTAATCACCACTGGTGAATTGTCGGTCCTAGGCAAAGGATTGAACTTTGCTATCGCACCGATAAGAATACCTAAGGAGGAAATTATTACGGAAGGAGAAGCCGCATTGTACAGAATTCCAGGTGTACAAGCAGAGGACATTCGTCAAGAGGTTTCCAGGGTAATTAGGAAAGCTACTCCGCCGAAGAGCAATATTACCAAAGAAGAGAAGCACTCTCTGAAGACCATCAAGGACAACAAGGATATCACAGTACTACCAGCGGACAAAGGGAATGCAACGGTGATATTGAACAAGGAGGACTACAACCGGTAGATGAGCGATCTAGTAGACCCAAATACGTACCGTAAAATTCCGAAGGAATTGGTTAAATCATCATCGGTTCCCGAACAGGAACAAAGAAGCCTTTTTGTCCAAGCCCCTAGGGCACCGAGGATCTACGGTTTGCCAAAGATCCACAATTCTGAACATTTTATTCAGATTTTGAAGGAAGTTGTTACTGACACGCAGGATATACTCGTAAGTTTCGACGTAACATCACTCTTTACGTGTGTTCCGGTTAAGGAGGCAGTCGAAGGCCTTCGGACAACACTTGTGCCCCTAAGTCTACCAACCGATGTACCGGATCTTGTAGAGTATTGTCTCTCCACCACATACTTCAAGTGGGCGGGAGCGATGTATGAGCAAGTAGAGGGTGCTCCCATGGGATCACCTCTTTCACCGGTAATCGCCAACTTCTTCATGGAATTGTTTGAAGAAAAAGCCTTAAGGTCAAGTCTTTACAAACCTAAGCATTGGGTCAGATATATTGATGATACCTTTGTGGTTTGGCCACACGGTAGAGATAAACTTACCGAGTTCCTTGGCCACCTGAACAATGTTAATCCTTCTATCAAATTCACGATGGAAATAGAAGAGCATAATCAGCTGCCATTTTTGGATGTAATGGTATACAGAACGTCAACGGGTACGCTTGGACATACAGTCTACCGTAAGAAAACACATACCGATCGGTACTTGAACGCCAAATCACACCACCATCCCCAACAGAAGAGGAGTGTTATTAACACTATGTTCAACAGAGCCGAGAAGGTGTGCGATTCCAGCACCTTGGACGACGAACGGAAACACTTGGAGTGGGCTCTACGTCAGAATGGATACACCAAGTCTGACATACGACGTGTCACACAAAGAAAACCGCAAGTCTCAGAGGAGCGACAAGAGTTAAAGGGGTTCGCTTGCTTACCATACGTAAGTGGGGTATCAGAAAGAATCGGTAGAATTCTGAAGAAATCGGGTATCACGGTAAGGTACAGAGCACCAGCAAAGGTAAAGGATCTTTTGCCTAACCCAAAGGATATTACACCCCTTCTGAAGAACGAAGTGGTGTACAAGATAACATGTGAGTGTGGAACATGCTATGTAGGACAGACAGGACGAAGTATCGAATGTCGAGTCAAGGAGCACAGTAGAGACACCCGGCTACGCAAGATTCAAACAACAGCATAAACTGCGCTGTAATAACCACTGAGAGGGAAAAAGCGCACTGGTGGCGCATTACGTGGAGATGGGTCACAGATTTGATTTTGAGAGAACGTCGGTGTTGGATGCTGAGCCACATTATAAGAGACGGTTGTTTTTGGAGTTGTTGCATGTGCGGGAGGATGAACGTTCTGTGAACTTCCGTACTGATATTCAAGGTGTCAGCTCCACGTATACCTATTTGCTGCAAATTCATAAAGACCGTGTTGGAGACCATACATTGGATCCGGTATTCTTTTGAATTTTGAACTTATTAGAGCATATTGGTTATACCACACAAACAACGCATTCGGACATGTGATTATGTTGACCGGTATTGCAGTTTCCATCGCTTTATTTGCTTACAAGTGGATGGTTCAAAAGATCTGACAGCCTGACTGAGTCTGGTCATTGATTCCGTGGTTTGTTGCGCCTGTGCTTTGTTGCTGGATTTCTTGTGTTTCTTAGTTTCATTGCTTTGCTCAGTGGTTAGTTGGACTTTAGATAAAAGAAGACGCTGAGGTAACCTGTAGCGTTTTTATATATTTTAATTTTTTGACTGCTTATTTTAATATATTTGTAGGTAGTTGTTTTATATGACCAAAGAGAAGTAGCCGTCCTTGTAATTTTTTGTGAAATGACATACCATCCTGTAGCTGCCCCCTCCCGTCTAGTTGTAAGTAAGTGGTTTGTTGGTACTGTATTCATTTGAATGGTTTTGTTATTATAGCGTGAAGAAGGCAAACATATTTGCCGAAAGCTTAGGGATTGAACAAACGAACGTGTTCTTTTAATTCCCCTTCCGTTTGGCTGCTATCCCCAAAAGCAATTTTGAATCGTTAATAATAACTACAGCCGAGAATACATTTTTACCATTAGACCTGACGAAAGTTATTCGCAATTTTTAAGAAAAAAGTTTATTCTTTGTTGTTTTAAAAGTATTGTCTGTACTAGTTTTAGTTCCAAAGTTTCTGTTTTTATTATAAACAATTTCGTAAATATTGTATGTGTGTAGTCCGTATTTTTGTGGATCATTTGAGGTTTGAGTTTGAGAGTCTTGATTGCATCATCCGTTGCATCGGCGCAGGTTGGGTTGGTCAGCCTAGTTTTTTTTTTGTATTCGGAATCAGTTTTGCTAGATTGGGCGATTTATCACAATATAGGCTACTTATAGGAAAAAAATGCGATCGTAACTGTATTCACTAATATGGGGGGAAATATTTTTAAAAAAATGCTGAAATAGAACAATATAAGAGTATTTGCAAAGTTGTGTTTTTGTTTTTTCACAAGTTACCACCACCTGATCTAAAAAAAAAAATAAAAATTAAATAAAAATTAAAATATAACTCTTGTAATACTACTCGGTTTTGATGGAAATATGGACTAAACAAAAAAAAAATGCAAAAAATAAAAATCCAAATAATAATTTCATAAAATATATTTGCGATGTCAACAAAAATAAACAATACATATGGAATTTAAAGGAAGACGCGCAGACTTAAGTTATTATTGCAAAAGTCACCTTACAAATTTAGGAACTAATAACATCTAGACTCTAGCAGGTAATACAATACTAACCTGAAATCTGGTTAACATACTAAAAAAATTAAAAAATATTTCTCATATAAAATTATATAAAACTTATATTTACATACTGTACAAATTAAAATTTCCTAAACAATATTTTCTGGCGCTTATAATACGAGATCGCAAACTCACCCACACTGTGAGCTTGAATCGGGTGTCCTAGGCGCCGTCGGCGTTTTATTCATCCCTGTCGTAGTTAAGGGGTGCAAGGAAACCGAATCGGTTGGGCTGACCACATCCCTGTCAAAAATTCTACCCCGACATATAAATATTATCATTAAAATACGAATTATTGCTTTATAGTGTGGATGTTTTCTAATAATAGCGTTGTTGTGCTTTACATCTTACCAATGTCGACTTCAATCAACGCGTGTAAAACAATATCTGTGATTTCCAACTTGAGAACATCCACACTATCAAAGATAAAAGACTGATTCAAGATGCCACACTGCACTAATAGTTTCTATTATATACAGTGTTAAAATAAAGTTAGGGACAACATCGTTAATATTTCTGCTAGATCAAAAATCTAAGCGGGATGTGACGATTAAATACAGCGTATACAGCATGTTATTTTCAGATATTTTCCGTGATTTAAATAAAAGGTAATGACGCAATTAAGAGTCTTTTTCATAGGATAAAAAAAAACATGAGATCCGCCAGCTTTTTAGAGTACCATCTGACAAACTATTAACAATAAAAAAACATTTTTATAAATTGGACGATCAAAATTTCACGTTTTTAATCTTTAAGTGATTTTGAATATAATTAACAAATTAATGTTAATAGATTTCCGTATTGCGTTGTTTTTATATATCCCTCGCGTTAAACTTTGTAATTGCTGACGTTTCGCGAACCATGTTGCTTGCTTCTTCAGAGATTTTTGAAGATTGAGATTGAATATGAATGTATTTCAGAATACTTTGTAGATTAAGTATTCTTAGATTGTTTTTTTATTAAAAAAAGTAAATCTGTCTACTTTATCTGTGATCATGGATTTTGCATACTTTTTCACGATGTTTGTAGATAAACTTAAGAATAGATACAATCAATTTGTACCTGTGGCACGTTTTAAGGGGGATTAGGGTTTTCTGATGAAAAAAATCGTTTTTCTATACGTTACTTTATTATTTAAGTTCTTAAGAATGCATGTACGAAGTTTCAAGGCAAAATTAGGCAAGTAATAAGCTATTAACCGACTGCTTGCAGGTGCCAAACTAACGGAGCCCGCGGATCGGTCGGACAGCACGCTCGACAATTTTTCCGCTCGAGTTAAAATTGCCGAAATCTAGCCAAAAATCTTACAGTGTGTGGTTTATTATTCTGTCAAATTCTCTCGTGAACAGTCATGGATAAGAGGCACTCAAGAAAAACTCCTTCACGTACTGATATATAACAAAAATGTCCGATGCGGCTTGTACATTGAAAAGAATAGACAACTTTCTATGTCTAAATTGTAGACTTCCGCGGTCTGAGTCAATGATATATTGATTTCCGGGTGGAAACCGCGTTGAGGACTTTGAAGTAGTCGACGTTTCGCGCTCTGTTGCAAGAGGCATCTTCAGGACTAAGTTATCAAACCAAGCGTTAAGAAGATCATCTTCTTAACGTTAATGTTAAGAAGATCATCTTCTTAACGCTTGGTTTGATAACTTAGTCCTGAAGATGCCTCTTGCAACAGAGCGCGAAACGTCGACTACTTCAAAGTCCTCAACGCGGTTTCCACCCGGAAATCAATATATCAACTTTCTATGGTTTACAAATCAGAATACATCCAGACTGTTGATAACATGTACAATGCTGTGTGTACCAAATTCTATCATAAGATCTAGATGAATCAAAATCCCGGCATATGTACTGCCCTGTGACACTCAAAAGAACAACTAAAGCTTCAATTCTACTGTCCGGCGCCGCGCACCCTAATATCTTCACAGTGGCTCAAAACCTATCAAAATTACGGCTTATGCGGCAGCAAGAATTTATAAAAAGGCTTTTCTGCCGTCCTTAAAACTTATGACGACAATAGGAACAATAGGAAACGAAGATATTTGCAAAGGATCGCGAGAAACTGCGCCTGGTGACGTCGTCAAGACGTGCACTCGAGGCTGCAAAATAAGCTTAAACAAGGAGTAGAAATGAGCAAATGTCTCAAAATATATTCTAAAAGTAGAGGAAGACATGAAGTATGGCCCCGGTATAGCATATTAGTTGAAACATGCTGTAAGTACTCGATGTCACGTTATAAACTGTAGCTGAAAGTTTAAACGTGTTTTTCTCGAAACAGTTATTTCGCGAACGGTTGGCATATTTCAAAAACTGTTTAACCGGTTGACTTCAAATTTTATCTGAATGTTCAGTAAAGATCCCTTTTTCGTTTGATGAACGAGAAATGCAATAAGATATGTACTTTTCTGTTCATAGAGAAAGCGAAAAATCGACGTTTTCAGTTTGACAAGTCACCATTTCCTCAAATATAAATATTTTTATTTTCTGATTCATCAAACGATAACTACTTATGTATAAACTAGACCGGTATTCCATATTTTTATTTCAGATCACCTGGAGTGGCCCAATCATGGCAACCAGTGACCAAATGTGGAAAATTTGGAATCGATTTATTGCATAGTCTCGCGAATAAAAAATTCTTAAAAAGCGGTAATTTTAAAAGAAAAAAAAATAAATCCCCCGTAAGTTGTTTGGCTTTCAGCATTCGCCGTTGAGTAAGGGAAAACCACAGAAAATCCTTCACTCTGAAAACAGGCCGTGAGACTCGAACTCACGCCCCCCGGACTGATAGCCAAGCGCTCTACCGCTGACCCACTGTCTAGCTATTTATATGTAAATGGAACGCTGAGAACCTTCAAACGTCAAATAACACAGCTAAGAAAATTGTCATGAAATATTTTTACGTAGGTGTAATACACAGCTATTCAGGAAATTATCTTCAATCTTTTTAATGGCTAGCTATGAGTAACTTTGAACCGTATTACAAACTCTTCCCTACATAAAGTGTATATTTCCACACAAATTGATCAGATAAAAAAATATAGCTACTATAGTGGTATTATAAATACTCAAGATTCAGTTATCACTGAAGAAGATAATCAAATGGTCAGCAAAACGTCAGAAACTATCAACTTTGACGCACGGCAGAGCCACATAACGGAAACTAGTGATGTTAAATGCTACTATTACAAAAGTAATATTACCGGCAAGTTAGGTATAATTACGTAGTTCAGTTACCAGATGCTCTTTTTGCAATTTTACCGCGAAAATATTACCGCTAATTTTAAGTAATACAGCGGCAATTTACGTAATAGTACCGATAAGTTAGGTAATACTACGGTAATTTAGGTAATATTTCCAGTAATTTTGAAAGATATTAAAATTACAACCAATTTGACATATTACCGGTAATATAACATTTTGTCAAATTATCAGTAATTCAACATAACTACCGGGAACTATTTACTTTATAAATCTTGCCTGCTATCTCATTATGCTTGGCATATATCACCGTTTAGTGGCTTATCTTGATACGATTATTTTATCTTTGGTAAATCTTTCGTAAATCTTACTACAGATTAAAATAAACTATCGCATAATTATTAGTATTACCGGAAGTTGTATCCATCCTCTTCTAAGGAATTATCGCTATCATCTGCGGCCACGTACTGCACCTGCAGTCTAGATTCTTCACTTGGCTGCTTCAGGACTTCAACGGCATAGTTGTGACAAGCATGTCTTAAGTCGGTGTCGTCTATTGATAAGATGGCGTCGCCTATATATAATTGTCCGCACAGCGCTGCTGGACCGTTGGCCTCCAACTCAGAGATTAGTATTGGGACACCATGTTCTCGACCACCCTAAATATAACAAAAGTGCTACATGGCTACAACCAACTGACAAAATTGTGACGTAATTGCCAATTAGAAACACATATTCAACTAAGAAAAAAACTTAACAGTTTCATGTCAAAAAAACCCAAACTATGTTTGGTGTAATTTTCCTAACCTCTACTATTATCTAGGATTTGCTGTCAACGTAATAGTATAAGTAGGGAAAATGACGTAGTCGTGATTATGATCGAAACAAAATTTACTGTGACTAGACCTTGACCATCTCGTCTGATACCGACTTAAGTCCTAAAAATAAATAAGTCTGAAACTTTAACTGGTGGGCTCCTCTTGTATACAATATTATCTTGGTGCAGCCGTACTTTCAGTAATGTTTGAATGAATATTAAAATAGTTCAGCCTGTATATTGGTGGTGGTTTCAGAATAAACAATGCGTCAACAATTCTCCAGCATTGTCAATAACGTGTCTAATGTAATACTTACAGTGATACTGATTCCCAAGCCTTGCGTAGGTTTTCGTTTGACGACCACAGTTCGAATATCCCCGAAATTTTCTCCATTCTCGGTGATCGTGGGTGCCTCTGGCTTATTTCTCGAGCATTCAGTATTACTCATCACACTGTTTCTCCGGCATTCGCGCACTACTGTTTTGTGTCTTTGGAGCAAAATTTCCGATTCTAACTGCCTCCACAGTTTGTCTCGTACATCACAACGCATTTCTCTGCCTGTAATAAAGGATATTCGACTATAAAGTGATTATTCTTTGCAACTATGGCTAAAAAGATATATATTTCAATTTCACTAAATGGGGATTTTGAATTCACTGGGAAATGTTGCACAACTGTAGTGGGTCGGTCTGAACATTAACAACTATAATGGGAATAGAATAACATAGTGATTGTGAATTTTTTAATGTGGCAGATTTTTTTACCATTATTTATGTGGAGATGTATCATTGTAGCTGCTTTAGTAAACTTAATCGTAAGTAATAACCTTTTACGTTCTACTAAATTCTTTTTGTTATCATAAGCAGCCTCATTTCCGAAATATTGCGATTAACAGAAACTACTTTACTTTATCGAGTGACCCTCAATCCCAAACAATACTCAAATCGGCAGGGATGTCAAATAACGGTCTGTAATATTTTTCGTATTACTGTAGTTATTAAAAATTATTAATTTCAAATATTAAATTACCACGTAATTGAAAATGGTAAATTACGTTAGCTTAAATTGCCCGGTAATTAAAAATCCTAAATGGTCAAATACGCTGGTTTAAATTACCGGGTTATTAAAAATGCAAAATGGTAAGTTAAATCGGCGTTAAAACAGTCACTGTTGTCATGTGCTGGGACCGTTGTCAAGTTAGCCCCCCCACTTTTGAATTTTAGGTAAATTTTTATGCAAATCGTTTGGGAATCGTTAGGGAGGGTTTGGGAGTACTGTTTTTTCGTTTGGGAGTACATGGTTTTTGAGAAAATGAAAATTGTTTTTTGTACCGTCAAGTTGGCCCCCCAACTTTCACATTTTGTGATTTTTTTATTGAAATGGTTTGGAAATCGTTAGGGAGGATTAGGGAGTGTAGTTTCGACGTTTGGGAGTAATTAGTTTAACTGCAAAGTAATATAAATGTTTAGTACATAACCTCACTTTTTTTGTTTACCGTCGTAAAGTTACGCTAACGGCTTTGTTTTGCTATACATTTTACTCATTTCATCACAGACGGTTAGAATATGTTTAGGGATGATTAAAAATGCTACTTTTATATCAGAGACTGCATTATTTGACCGCAAATCAATAAAAAACTTTGAGTACACAAGCCGTCATAGCTAATGTATTTATCTGCTTTGTTTTACAAAAACTGGTCATATTTCTGCAATAAACAGTTAAAGAATCGTTAGGGAGGAATAAAAAGTCCACTTTTGATGTAACGGAGTGTATAGTTTGGCCGCAAATCAAAATATAAGATTGAGGTTACGTACATAGTCAACTATTGCGTTTATCGCTTATCGGCGCTTTCCCTTCGATAAATTGCGCCTATTTCGTCATAAGTCATTAGAAAATCGTTAGGGAGAATTAAAAAGTTCACTTTTGATGTAAGGGAGTACATAATTGCACCGCAAAACAATATCTAAGGTCGCGCTTATGTACCTTCTGAATTAACCTATTTAAAGACTTCTCTTTCCATAAATGGGACGTATTTTGTTCATAGTCTTGCAATATACCTGGGGACGGTCATGGAGTTTACTTTAATGTTTAGAAGAACATACTGAGTTTCATCGTAAATGAACGTAAAAGTTTAGATAAAAACCTTTATTTTGTTTGCCCGCGGAATGTTGGGAATATTTGCTTTGTTTTGAGATAAATTGTACGTATTTCTTTAACACTGTTAGATTATCGTAATGGAGGAACATCGTGTTAACTTATCACGAGTATGAATCTTTCGTTTGTTCACAAAATAGTCATAAAGACAACATATGTAATAACAAGCATAAAAGCATATTGTAACCCTATTCCACCAAAATGTAAGCATTTGTCTTTGTCTGCTAAATTGTGATCTTAAATAAAACTTTGCTCCTTCGGGCGTTCGAAGAAAGTTTATTAGACAGGTGTATTTAAAAAAATCCGAAACCAATGGGTATGTATGCAAGTATATTTGGCTGCATACCTTGCCACAATTTCGAACTGTTTGTGGTTCCCGTGGTTCACAGTATAATTCTTACGAGTGTTCATAGATGGCGCTTATGACAATCGAAAATAAGCGTAATAGGTAGTAATATAAAAATAAAAGCAGCAAATAATAATAATAAAAAAATACAATAAATAAATAAATACATTAAATTTACAAATTTAATATTGCAAGACTATGTACAAAATACAACCCATTTCTGGAAAGAGAAGTCTTTAAATAGGTTAATTCAGAAGGCACATAAGCGCGACCTTAGATATTGATTTGCGGTACAATTATCTACTCCCTTACATCAAAAGTGAACTTTTTAATTCTCCCTAACGATTTTCTAATGACTTATGACGAAATAGGCGCAATTTATCGAAGGGAAAGCGCCGATAAGCGTTAAACGCAATAGTTGACTAGGTACCTAACCTCAATCTTTAATTTTGATTTGCGGCCAAACTATACACTCCCTTACATCAAAAGTGGACTTTTTATTCCTCCCTAACGATTCTTTAACTGTTTATTACAGAAATATGACCAATTTTTGTAGAACAAAGCAGATAAATACATTAGGTATGACTGCTTCTGTACTCAAAGTTTTTTATTGATTTGCGTTCAAATAATGCACTCTCTGATAAAAGAAGTAGCATTTTTAATCCTCCCTAACCATATTCTAACCGACTGTGAAGAAATGAGTAAAATGTATAGCAAAACAAAGCCGTTAGCGTAACTTTACGAAGGTAAACAAAAAAGTGAGGTTATGTACTAGACATTTATATTACTTTGCAGTTAAACTAATTAGTCCCAAACGACGAAACTACACTCCCTAATCCTCCCTAACGATTTCCAAACCATTCCAATAAAAAAATCCCAAAATGTGAAAGTTGGGGGGCCAACTTCACGGTACAAAAAACAATTTTCATTTTCTCAAAAACCATGTACTCCCAAACGCAAAAAATGTACTCCCAAACCCTCCCTAACGATTCCCAAACGATTTGTATAAAAATTTTCTTAAAATTCAAAAGTTGGGGGGCTAACTTGACAACGGTTGTGCTGGGTACTGGGTATATTTGTAAACATGTGTGGCAAATAAGTCATTATTTTGTAGATAACTACCTATCTCTACGGATGTTAAATGTAGGTAATTAAATTACCACGTAATTCAAAATGATAAATTACCGCTGACAGTAAATTGTCCATAAAATAGAACCTTAATAGTTATTTACATTATAAGTCCGTGAAGCGACTTGTACAGTACCGGACTCAAATTGATGATGTAAACGTCAATATAATAATAATAATCGTTATTGTTCAGCAGCGCACCTTTACAGGACAATGATTAAAGAGAAATCGAAAAATACTAAAAATGAAACAACTACAATAATTAATAATAACAATAACACACATATCATACAGTTAGATCTCACAATATTTCATCAGTTAACAAAAACAAAAGAAAACAATTAGATCATTCACGGAGTTGTTACAATTTTTGCTCACATGAACCAGCCCTTCTAAGAATGTTAGTTCTACAGCGCGGAATATAAAACATGTTGGAATACCTGACACCTTACACGCGGCACTATAAAATTCACCCGCGACAGCAAAAAAGAACAGTCCACTTTGTCACATAACAGGCTTCTCAAGAAAGCTACACTGTGCTGGATCCTACGATCGTAAAATGATGTCATGTTGTGTCTCCTCAGCAACTCCTCGCTACCACATCCCCTAACAGGATAATGACCGTGCAGTCAAAACGACAACAGCTTGAGGAACCGACGCTGCACACCCTCCAGGGATAGCTGCTGAGAGCCGTAGATTGGGTATCAGATCACAGAGGCATACTCCAAACGTGAAACAACAAGCACATAGAAAAGAGGTTTAAGAATCTCTGAATCCGTTGCTCGCTCCATCGTGCGAATAACAATTCCCAACATTCGCGATGCCTGGGCGCTGTTGAGATGCAAAAGACAGATCAGAGGTGAACAACACGCTGCGATCGCGCACTGTATCGAGCTTTTGGAGAACTGCAGTATCAATAGTGTAAGATGTACTGATAGGTCGAAGCTTTCTCGTGTAAGAGACGTGGCTACACTTGTCAATGCTGAGTGTTAACCCATTTTCATGCCACCAATTATGAATAACCTCCAGGTTACGCTGCAAAAAACATCATCATCCCCGGAATTAATGGCAGCGTAAATTTTCAGGTCATCTGCATAGGCTAGTGTACTGCATGTACGTGTGCTGATCAGGTCGTCGATGTAGATATTAAACATCAATGGACCCAGATTGGAGCCCTGTGGGACACCAGATGTTGGCGAGAAGCATCGCGACGAGTATCGATTGTAGAAAACAGAACAGGTCCGCTCATCAAGATAGGTCCTCATCAGCCCCACGAAAGAGGGAGACATGCCAAACGTGCTTAGTCTAGTCTAGACAGTAGAATCCCATGATCAATAGTATCGAAGGCTTTTTTGAAGTCTGTGTAGATAACATCTATCTGTCCACCCGCATCAAGCACCTCCGACAAAACCTGTGTGATCGAGGCAAGATGGAAACTGTAGAGCGGTTAGGTATGAATCCATGCTGATAAGGTGACAGGTGCGACCGAATGTTGTGATATACGCTGGCCGAAATAAATTGCTCAAACACCTTGACGAAATTAGAAAGTATGGATATTGGCCTGTAGTTGGAGATCAATGAACTATCGCCTTTCTTTAATACGGGGGTAACCCTTCCACGCTTCCATCTCATGGGAGAAGTCGATGTTATAATATTACGGTTGATGATAATTGTCAATGGTTTGGCGAAAACTAATCTAGCATCTCGTACAAAAAAACTGGACAACTGAATATACTGGACAGTATGAAATAAAATTATTTTATAGGTAACCACCGATTGCTGATGTCCTTCCTGATAGCAATTCATTATTAAAATGAAAACAGAGATAAAGACAATCAACATTCAACATACTATTTATACCTGCAAGTTATAAAAGAACAGTCTAACAGCATAATTATAGTATAAAATAATAAAACTTTAATTGATTACCGACTCACAAAACAACAATGTGAAACCGATAGTAGTTAAATGGCTTCTGATTTAAAATTTGCGTTATCGGCTCCCCTGAATCGTTCGCCTACTTTCCACCGCTTTCCTAATAATGTCATGGGCCACTATTAGAGATTAGCGGAATTATTGTGGTTTTTTCCTATGACATTTCAAGCGGCAATGTTCAGAAATCCGCTGCTGTATACAGAGAGTGGCACAAAATACTGTTCAGGTACGGTAACACCTACGATACAATGGACCAGATGTGTCTATCACTAAAACAATACTTGGGAGTCTACTATTAGTCATGTTCGATTGCTGGCCGCGCTCAGTTGTAATCTGTTCAATCTGAGCGCAAATTTAAAATACTTGGTTCCTATTGGTGGAATCAGTTTGGCTCAGACATCAAACGAGCAATCGAACTGCACTTTAGCCAACTTATCGCTAATCAGATTAAACAGAACTAAGCGCGGTCAACAATCGAACACTACTCTTGTCATCTTTTGAAGCGAATACGAGACTTCTCGAATAGTTAGGCGAGACGGAGTGGGGATATCAGTGGTTGCCCTCTCTTTGGAACAAGTTTGCTTGTCGCTAAGAACAAGCCCTCTCACCTAACTATTCGTGAAGTCTCGTATTCGGTTCTAAAAGAGTAGAACTTCAAAAAGAGTAGACTCCCTGGGCTGCTATGCTGGAACCGGCGACTACGACATTTGTATGCGGATTGTTTGTTTTCCATACGTAACACGCCGCGCGCTGGGTGGTATGCTGGAGATCGACGTAATTTTACGTTCCAAATCACAAAGCGACAGACGCTACACTACAGAGGTAGGAATTTGCTATTTTATGTCAAGAGCTAAGAAATATATTTTGTTTCCCTTCATTTATGGGAAACATTTGTTCTCTTTGTGTATTGTCTAATTTAAACATTATTTAGGATTTAATCACACAATTTAATACATGTAAACACAATAACGTAAGCTACCATCAAGTAAATAATGAGCTAGTGATACGTTAACCAAAGATTGATAGTAAGTTTATCGTCAATTCAATTTAATTTATTAAGAAATCAATGAATATTATTTACCAAAATTTGTCCCCGGATCGAGGTACATTGAGGAAGAAAATGTTTATTACAGATAACATATCTCAATTTAAATAATGTGTCGGATATGTTCAACCAGGAGGTTACGAATATCGCGCAAAATTTTACTTTAACTATAGAAGTTAATTAATAGTGCCCATGTTTATGTAATAGTATATTATTTGACGAGCACATAATTAAGGATATAAATCGCGAGCATGAAGTTTACACGCGAGCCGCAGGCGAGCGTGTAATCATGCGAGCGATTTATATCCGTTATGTGCGAGTCGACGTTTAATCGACGTTTTATCTAACGTCGGTTTATCTACGACGTTTTATCTACGACTCATAAATTCCATTTTATGCTAAATATTTTAAATGTATTTGTCAATGATGGCGAGGCGAACTGTCACATAACTGTCATCCACGTAGGTTTTGACAGACTTTGACTCTAGCGTTATATAATAATGACAGTTCGTTCAAATAATGAGGTCATTATTTGAACGAACTGTCATTATTATACAACGCTAGTGTCATTATAATCATTGGCGCGTATAATGATGGGGATTATATAGTCATAGATACGTAACTTATTATATGTGAGTCGTAGATAAACATTTTTGGACTTCAAATTAAGGTATGTAACCACAGAAACCATGTCGTTCGTTTTTTCAGTATCGAAATGATGTGTACAAATCAAATTAAAATAGGACCAACTAATTAAGTTAAATATCCAAAGTAAATTTATGTAATTAATAACTATGTAATTGCATTCTTCTCGAAAGCAGTGAATTTTATCAACGTAAAATAGGGCTTTCTTTTGTAATATGAACGATTTAAGATTAGGATTAACACTGGCCACAGGAAAGTTTTAATGGACGTGTTTACTTTATCAATGAACTCTGAACGATTCGGGTCCCAAATGCGGACGTTGCTTATCTAGTATTTCTATGGATATATCGGCTCCCGATTACTCGATTTTAATTAATTTTCAAATTAAAGCCCTAATTATCTTTTAATTTCATATTAAAAAACGAAATACGCATTCGTCACACCCACATGAGTACGCACGGTATCTCGTTACTGCGAAACGTCGTCTCTTTTTTCGTTCTACGTATTCTCCATGCAACTTAAATTTGTAATGCCTCAGTTTTATTGAGAAATCTTAGAATTGTTAATAATCCATAATTAACATAATACAATAACAAAAACACATATTCGATCAGTCAGTTTGAAAATTGAAATAAAGAATTTCGTTTTTGTGTTGTATAAATTTTACAAGTTTAATGTTACAAAAGAATATTAATAAAAGAATTATTGATTTTTGTTTCCATTTGAATACGTCGTATCCATTGTTTCTAAATCATTTTTGGCCTGCTATTTCCGGTTTCTTAAATAATCCTTCAACGGTAAATGTTGAATAGTGAACATAAGAAGTGAAGAAATATTTCAGTGTATTATGTAAATGAACTCGTTTTCTGTGCTATGGTCGCCAGTAGATATTACCATAACCATAGCCAATTAAAGTGTCAGTGCAGTTGTACCTGAAACCAGGCAACATAAAATAATATTGAATATGAATTTTAGGCGATGGTAATCACTGAATTAGTGAATCAGTTCTTGGAAAAAAGCTCTTCGCCATAAAACGGCGCGATTAGCTCGGGCCCGCAACGGATACAATTCTACGATTTTGTTTTAAACTCCCCTCTTCCTCCAATGTAATAAAGTAATAATCCCGTAGTTTTTACATTTCTGACACAAGTTAATAATAAATTGAGTATCAGTTTTATTTTTAAAATACAGTATCATGCCGAATTATGTGATTCCTATTTCTTGGAACATATGTGTAGCTACTTTTAAAGAAGACCATGTATATGGTTTTCCAATAAGAGGTTTCACTTTGAATAGCGTGCATTTTGGGCAGCTGTCAATTTTGAAGCTGTCATCTTTTGACATTTGACAAGTAAAAACTACACCATTACTAAAAATGGTACGATACACGCTTGAACAACGCATTGAAATTATTAAAATTCACTACAAAAATGGTGAAAATTTTGCCGTCACAGTTCGCAAAACTAAAGCACTTTTTGGTCGTCGTGAAGCACCTGCTTGGCCGGCAAGAGCAAAACTGGTGGAAAAATTTGAGCTGTTGGGACAAGTTAGTGACGTGAAGAATCGAAATCGTGTGCGTCGCTCAAGAACAACTGAGAATATGTATTGCTGCTGTAACCCGTAGTGTTGAAGAAAACCCACATTTGTCGATCCCTCCTCGATCTTTAGAATTAGATATTCCATAAACGACATACGCCGTATATTGCATGGACTTAGGTCTTAAGGCTTTTAACGTTTAGTTAACACAAGAGCTCAAGCCTGTCGATCACCATAAACGTCGTATCTTCGCTGATTGGGTCCATCAAAATGATCGGGATTTTCATCGAAAAATCATCTTCAGTGATAAGGCCTATTTCTACCTCGGAGCTACGAAGCAGAATTGTCCCATTTGGGGCTCAGAAAATTCAAGAATGATTGTTGAAACGCCTCTCCATCCTCAACGTGTCACTGTTTGGTGCGGTTTGAGGCCGGCGGTGTGATTGGACCTTACTTTTTCGAAAATGAGGCTGGTGCAACTGTTACGGTGAATGGATTGCGCTACCGAGCTATTATTAATGTTTTTATGGCCGGAATTGGAAGATATTGATGTGGACGACGTTTATTTTCAGCAAGACGGCGCTACGTGCCACACAAGCAACGAAACAATCGCAATTTCGCAATAAAAGTTTCCTGACCGTGTTATTTCTGGAAGAGGTGATCACAATTGGCCATCGAGATCTTGTGATTTAACATCTTTAGACATTTTTCTTTTGGGCCACGTGAAAGATAAGGTTTCAAAACTAAAAACAAAGCTATACTAAAAGAAACAAAATGAGACCCGAAAGATGAACGACTACATCACATACTAAAGCCAAGGACCCTCACCACCGATAGCCCGAGAAAGGACTCTGTTCCAAATCCCGTGGCGAGAATCGAGGAAAAACCAGTTATCATGATGACGACTAGTGCATTATAATCTTGTATTATGATATACTATGTAATGTAATCATGTTGACTATAAATAAAAAATTTGATTGCTTAAAAAGATAAGGTCTATGCCAATGCTCCACAATTGATTCAAGACCTTAAAGATGGAATTCGTGAAGTTATCGAGGACATACAGCCGCAAACGTGCGAATTTTTGTCATAGGCAATTCCATGAAAGCAATATGATACTGCAAGCGTAGCCGTGGCGGCCATTTGGCTGATATCGTTTTCAAATGTTATTGACATATATTCCTCTTTACAGTGAAATAAACATTTATTATTTTCTCTTGAAAAATACTCGTTGTTTATATCAAAATGAAACCTTTTATTGGCAAACCCTTTAAATTTTCAAGAAAAAGCAATGGCATAAAACTACTCTAGGAATAAGCTGAAAACGGGTTAAAAAATATTATGAATATTATTTGAAGGTATTACTTCCCCTCCCCATGAAAAAATAAAAGAAAGCAGATATTTAAAAAATAAAATTTATTTTTGAAACTAAAAAGTATACAGTGGATAACAACTGAACGAGATCACAATTCGCGGGGTTAGGGGAGATTTATAATAACCTCAAATAGTTCACTACACTACGAAATATGAGGCAACAACAAAAACATCCCAGGCAAGCCATGAAAATATAAATGTGTCCGCTATTCTGTACAGTACACCATATGAACATATTGCACATCTATCAACGTAACATAACCTCAAACTCTAAGGATACCTAAACATACAGTTCTTTCGGCCAGAATTTGTTCCTATGGCCCAAATATCCTATCTCAGACAACTGTTCACTTGTCACTGCTTGCAAATTATGCGTGTTTGACAGATACGTCCAAAAAAGTGTAACTAAATAAGTCTAACTAAAACTCTAAAATATCCAATACATATGCACCTAACTATACCTGTAAGGCTACACTATAATATACCAACATTTTTATTTCTCCAGAAATTCATTCTTCAGCCATTGTTATGAGTTTTGTATGTCTTAAAAACGCTACACCCACAACTTGTGTGTTTTGACACGCTGTTTTTTTCTGCTAAAACAACATAGCACTTCATACAGAAAAACTGAATATAATCTGAGAGTATTCTCTTAATACCCTAATGCTGTGTACCCTATTATAAATCCGTATTTTCTAATTTTTCAATTTTTTTTTTAACAAAGTCGGTAGCTTGTGACGGTATACGCAAAATGTAAATTAAATCAAATTTTGATCATTCTTTTATTTATTTGTACGTTAATTCCTCAGCAACGATACTGTGGTAGGGCATTAATTATATCAATTTTAGAAATATAACTTTATGCTGGCCGCCAGTAGCATAGACAAACAACGCTAATAGGCAAACAGTGACATTTATGAATATACATACATAGCTCATATGACTATTGATTACGACGATTAGGTTACGATGGCTAAAAATTTGTGAGTAGGGGCAACATCAAGCCGAAAGAACTGTAGATACATTGCGTGTCCATAAATAACTGCTAACTTTAAAAGAGCATATATGCCCGGGTTAAAGATACAATTTTGGTCAAATAACGTACAGTCTAAACTACGGATGGCCAAAGTACGACCCGCGGGCCAGATTAGGCCCAGGATTTTTTTTAGCAGGGTTGCACATGGTTTTCAAAACATTACGTATATTATAATGACATGTCCCCTTTATGTCCTCTTCATTAGATTAGATTAGAATTAATTTATTTGTTGAAGAGAAGGCATCCGTAGTCCAGGATCGGACGACATATTATGGCTTTATATATGTATTATGTGAATCGGCCTCTGGGTGTTGATTAATCTACTCTTAAAGGTGAGACATTTATTTTTGTTTGTTTGGTGTGTCCAGGAAACGTTAATTGCATGTCGATACCGATGCCGAGATATTTACAAGTAGGGGATGGGGTGATGGTAATATTGTTGAAGCGCATTGAGGCAGAGGTATCAAAGATACGGTGAAATGTGATGAGGTACATAATGGGTTTCGCGTGGGTTGATTTTCATACTCCAACAGCGGGCAAGGAGAGCATTTGACCTAAGTGAGATTGAACGTGGTTGACAGGTAAATCGAGGAAACGGCAATGTGAGATTATTGCTATATCGTTAGCATAAAGGAGGGTGTACAGATGAGGACTAGGGTCATAGTTGTTGTTACAGAAAACGTTTTATAATAAAAGGAAAATAGGTGAACCTTGTGTAACACTTTCTTCAAGATAAAGGGATGGGTGGAATTTGATGCGGGAGGGTCGATGCAAAAGTAATTGTCGTATAACATTGATGATTTTGAGTATATACAGGTGTCTCACGGAACTGGTACATTAGAAGTATCTCATGTTCTACTATTGCTGGAAACTTGAAATTTTGGAACTAGAGTTTACTTGATCTGAGCTCTTCAGCTATAAAATTATCAAGTTAACTATCACGTCTAGTCACCAGAAGTCGGTACCAACTTTGTTATTTTAAATGGAATGATATAATTTTAATTTTATGTTTGGTTTGTACGTATCAAAATACATCATTTTTAATAAGGTTTCCCTATACCTAAATATCACAATTTTTGAGTTTTTTTGATTTTAGTAATTTTTTTGGTGATTTTTGCTGTTACGTTTAAAAGTTCGGTTGTTATTGAAACTAGAAGTTTCATGATTCGTGGTCGAAAACTAGAAACAAATACCAGAACCAAATAAGACGATGTTTAGTTTATCATGATATCTTATACAGGGTGTTCAAAATTTACAACATAATTATTGAATTTTCATTCGATAATTCCGATACGCATTCAATAGGAAATCTTATTCCCTATCAATCAATATATGGGTTCCCTATATCTATCTTTAATAGTTTTTAAAATATTGTCTGTATAAAAGAATGCAAACTAAATACAAAACGATTTATTCTTCATTTATAGGAATGTAACAACTTTGGAATAGCAGGAAAAAAGAAAAATATTGAAAAGGTTTGTTAAAACTAAAATAATATATTTGGGATATCTAACTTAAATTAAAATTTAATTATGTTGTTCGAAATGCTGCCCGTTCTGCTCCAAACTTTTTAAAACTCTTCGCTCTAGTTCTCTCTAGGTCACCGTCGTTCTTCGGATTTCTTGTCGCTGATTTCTTCGGCTACTACTTTGTTAGTCAATTCTTCTTGAGTATTAACTAGTGTGAATTAGACCTGACTTTTCATATGACTCCAGAATTAAAAGTTTATTGGTGTTAAATCTGGTGACCTTGGTGGCCCCCGCCAGGGTCCCCTATTTCCGAACCACCTATCGTAACATCTGATTAAGTTGAATGGATGCCGCATGCAAAGAATGTGCCGGTGCACAGTCCATTTGATGAAAGCAGTCGCGTAAAATATTGAGGGGAAAAGTTTCGCAAAAATTGTTCACACATCCACGCAAAAGTTCTAAATATCTATCACTATTTAAATTTTAGTTGTAAATTTTGTATCTACTTTCGTCCCCCATTATTATTCAAAATGGATTTAAAGAAAAAGTGACAATATCTCAAAAACTATTAGAGATAGATATAGGGAACCGTAACATTGTTTGATAGGGAATAAGATTTCCTATAGAATGGCGTATCGGTATACAGAGTGTTCAATTAGAAGAAAAATTTACGTTGGAAAATTCAATAATTATGTTGTAAATTTTGAACTAACTGTTTTACCCCCCGCATAAGATATCATGATAAACTAAACGTCGTCTTATTTGGTTGTCCTCTAGTTTTGGGCCACCAATCATGACACTGGAAGTTTCAATAACAACAACCGAGATTTTCAATTTTACACGTAACAGCAAAAATCACCAAAAAATTAGTAAAATAAAAAACTCAAAATGTTGATATTTAGGTATAGGGAAACCTTATTAAAAAGTATGTATTTTGATATGTACAAACCAAAAATAAAATTAAACATATATCATTCCATTTAAAATAACAAAGTTGATACCGACTTGCGGTGACCGGACGTGACAGTTAACTTGAGAATATGTTAGCTGAAGAGCTCAGATCGAGTAAATTCTAATTCTAAAAATTCAAGCTTCCAGAAATAGTAGAACATGAGAAACTTCTAATGTACCAGTTCCGTGAGCCATCCTCTAGAGTTTGTAGAGAAGACCGCGGTGCCACACAGAGTCGCTTTGTGGATGTCCAGGAACAGTTCTGCCGGTAAGTAGTTTATGTGTGCGATCTGGAGGTCGGAGACAAGAATATAGAGGAAGTGTATGGTGGAGGTGTTTTGGCGGACCAGGTAGGAAGACTTGGTAGGAAGAAATATGATGGTCAGTGTGTGTTTAAAGCCGAGATTTGAGAAGGCTTTCAAGGAGGTTTCGCGACGAATTCTTGAGGAAATTAACGTCCGACCCTGTTGCGCGGGAGGCAATTGACCGCCACCATATCGAAGTAGCGTCGCGACTGGCGGTGACAACATATCCTTTAGCTTTACCAGAACGTATGATAATTATCATAAAGGCATGCAACGCAACATATTATTGCACCAAGTCTTCGAGTGGTGCTTATAACACCCGTGTAACACCGATCAACTGACATTAGTGACATTTGTCGTTTTGTAGTGGGTTAGGTGCTTGTTAACAACGTAAAATTCATTGTAAAAATGGATTTACTCGGTCAATCTTGCACAATAATTGTTAAAAGACCTTGAACTTGAACGACTGGACATATTCGATATATTTAAATAAACAGACATATCTGAACACGGTAAATGTCTAGCCACCGACCGGCGTTGTTCCTCTTATCGCATCGCCGCTCGAATTGATGGTGGCCCTTTGTAAACGATAATAATGTCGGGCAACCTTGTCAATATATTCAAATTGGCAATCGGAGTGCGGTCAGCGGTAGTCCTAGTTGTGACTAGTGATGGCACAGACCAGCCAGAAATGAAACAGGAAAATAGATAATAGGTAATCATATTCCCATTGTGAACAATATTGGCACGCTGGGGAGTTTGCAAATGGGAGGTCAGGAATGCGAAAGTCTGGAGGATTAGTCCGCAGCGTGGTTATACGCCAATCTTTCCTCTTTCGGATGGTATTGTAAGTAAAAAAATATTGCAGTCTCGAGATCAAAGGTTCTGACACTAAGTTACGCTTGTGGTTATTCTGTGGCTGTGATGGACATAGCCACCAGTGGTAATCATTGTCTATTCATAGCCGCAAAACTAAATTCATGTTGGGCAGTTTTTAAGCTCTGGAAATGCTTCTTCCAAAATAAGTGATACTGCACCGTCTTCAATATAACCGTTTTAAGACTATCTATTTTTTTTTTCAATTTTAGCCACTGGTTTCGTTAAACCCTTAAGCTAAATTTTCCAACGCGTTTTTTTTTTAAATTTGTTAATATAATTTATATTTCGAGGGTATCTAAGAATTTATATGCCAACATGATTCAACTAATTGCAGTACATTTTTCTTTCACACGATGCTCATCTTGACCACGATGTTGACAGGAATTAAAATTACATGTCTACTGGTCTACTTGAACATAAGCCCAGTTATGAATTGATTACTTGTTTATATTATCAAGAAAATCCTGTCATCAAATCATATTTTACAGCATAAATAGTAAACTATTTTTATTCAAAGCCTTCGTATTCAGGTTCGTTCCTAACCTAACTAACTTCTTGTTTTCAATTTGTTATTATCAAATTGTCCACATAACATGTTTAACCTCATAGAACGCTACACACTGACAGCTTTACTGACTTAGCGTCTTTTTTAGTGCCCCTTCATTTTATATTTTTTTCGCCAAAAATCGTTGAACGACGATACGCTTGAATTTCGATTGGAAAGTTGAACTGATATGGGTACACTGCGAATGACCCTTTCTCGAAAACTGGTTTTCGTAGCGACGCCCAGTCTCCGCGGAAAACCCAAAGTTGGCGCCTAGGTGCCATTTGATGCTCGAAGTTGGATTCCTAGGAGCTTAGACTTTCGGTCGATATTTGTATTAGTTTTCGTAATTTTTTACCTCCATTTGGCTAAATTTATGGATTTTTTCGGGACTGTACCGTCGCGACCGTCGCCTAACAACCGATTGAGGTTGCTAGGCAACAGCCGCGCACTTCGCGATGCTTGCACTTCCTTAGATAGCGACACCTTAACCTAAGCGTAGGAGCGTAGACTCCTCAGCCACCGGCTTCGGCGAGCTATCTAGGTCGACCAGCAGGCCTATTTAGACCTGCCCATTTTACTAGTACGTAACTAAAACATTGAAATATACTTATAATACGTTATTGACCAAAATTGCTACATTGGCTCTGTTAGATAGGTTGTTATTTCAGAGACATACTGTACAACAATTTTTAACTGAGCCGGTATTAGACTTCCAACACAAGAAAGACATTTTAAAATAATGTCGATGTGGGTATATACTTTGCATAACTTGGTTTATTCTGAACAAAAATCACAAGTTACATTTGAAAACATCTAAAAGTTTCTAATTTTTGAACTTTATCAAACCACACACAAGAACTGTTTTCTGTATGTATAAAATGTACCTAAATATTTTCATCTGTAAGTTCGTGATCGGCGAAAAGTATGTTTTTACTGGAACACTGTGTGATGTCACTTTGACAGACATTGATTTATAATGGTGCATCCAGACAAATGCGCCAATACAACCTGTGGAGAACGTACTCAGAGCATTTGGTTTAGTTTAGATGATACACCCTTCAGAGCATTAACAAGCATGGTCCGGTGCGACAAGTTCGGCGCGTTTAATCTGGACGTACCATTATGGTGTAATATCTTCATATCCTCCTAGGGTTTGTGCTTTTGTTTAAAGCCCCGTATTTGGGTTTGCTTATTTTGTTCGTTCACCTAGTAACTGTAGCTGTTGTATCCGGCCTGCTAGCTCCTTGTCTAGGTATTTAGCGGCTAACTTCGCTCCGTACACTTCGCTATTTAAGGCTAAAATCGAGTTCCTTAAGGACGAATTCTCAGATTCTAGTTGTGCCTTCTCGTGCTTAAGTTGAGATAGCTCCAGCATCGCTGGATTGAATTTCAATTCCTCACTTTCGATCGGACCTGCAACAACGAACATAACTTGAATTTTACGATCTTATTCTGCAACAGTTTAAAAATTGTATGATGGTAAAAACGATGTTGAATACGGGGCGTGGCAAACCCGAATGTTTTTTTAGTAGTTTTAGGTTCGATAAAACATAACAATTTATGAATAAAAGTTTTACCTAGATCTCCGGAAAAGTTTTCATACATCGCAAAAATAATGTGGAGGACTTACAAACGTGGACAATCTGATCCATGATCCGAAATGTTCGATCATTCATGATTCCTGAGATACCCCGTACAATGTGTCCCCAGATGGACCTAAATATATTTATATTTATTATATTTCATACCTTCTAACGCACCAACATTTTTATTTCCCGAGCAGTCATTCTTTATAAACAGTTTAGATGTCCTAAAAACATCACACCTATACTGAGAATATGAATTTAACAATATAAATAAAAAAACGAAATTGTTATTTTCGCTCAAGAATAAAACATTAGGATTTTTAAATTTAATTTAAAGGTCAGACATCAAATTTGAATATTCTATATCAATTTTAATATTTCGTCTTATGTTTTTACCGTTTTAATCGATCGACCTTCAACATTTCTTATAGCTATTAAAAATACATTCACAAAATCTAGAATATTGTCTTGTAAATTCTCCTTTCTGAGTTTAGAAAAAAAAATCATCTATAAAATTTCAGAGAAAGTATAAACCGTTCTATTTCAAAAGAAAATCGGTTGCTTTACCAAAGAAAGTTATAAACAAAAGCCAAAACTTTCAGCAGAATTACCCAATTTTTTTGTTTTGTTCCGTATGTGTGCATCGTCGTGTTTTCTCTGGAAGGCAAAAACATGTTTAGACAAAAACGTTTTCGTCTAAACAATTAGCAATTCGGATATAATTTCTAGGTTATGTTGTTTGTTGTGGTTTTACTGTACCGACTTTGCGTATAAAACAGAACACTGACATTACCGATGGGGATACGGTTATAACGGCACTAGTACGGCACTATATGAATAGCTTTAGGCTATTCAGTTTGACAATTCATTGTCTGTATCAGTCTGTAATATCACTCAACTTCATATTGTTTGTTTGTCACTCAACTCCGTAGACGCATGTCATTTGATTACGGGTCAATCCATATGATTATGAAGGTCCAGAAAAAAATACGTTGTTGCTTGACCATTTTAGAAAAAAATCATATGAATTTGCCTATGCTTTGGGAGTGCAAAACCATTTTTGTTTTTTTTATTTAACCCCTTAACGCGCACGCTCGAATAACTCGAGCACACTGTACTTATTATTATGACTAAAGGGGTTAATCGATTCAGAAATAGCGGCCAGTTTTGTGTCATCGAGTTCGACATTTTTGACATTGGACTTTGTTTTGACTTTGGAGATCTGGTGAAGACTCAAGAAGTATAGTACAATATTTCAAATTATAGTAGTAACTAAATAAATTGTCGACTAAAAGAATTTTGTGAAGAACATCGCCACGTGTGGCTTTTCCGCCAGTTTATACACACCCTGTATAATAAAATTATGATTGGTAATTTCTTACTGTTAACGGTGTGACTAGGACTCCGCTTTAACTCTTCCTCCAGTTTTCTTTTAATACTATTTACATCAGGTTGGTCCTGCTTGAAGGTACCATTGCTCAGTGCCGGCAATTGGGACAACTGAATAGTGTGCAGTTGCAGAAGTAGATTGTGAAGTTCTTGCTCTAATATTTCCCTCTTAGATTTTGATTCCGACAGCTCTGTTCTCATATGTATAAGTTCCGCCTGCAACAAACAAATGAGTAAAGTAATTAATTATAGCTTATACATATACCGTACACTATACAATATAAAATCGTTTGTCAATATTGTTGCAAATATGGGTCCAAAGAACCATTTACATTGGTTAGTAGTTAGGGGGGGGAGGTCAGAATCGCTCGCCAGAAAATGAGCACAGCTTTATGCTGGGAACTCAAGTAGTGTGTTTTAATTTCTATGGAACCTTTGAACTGCCTTTTTCAGACCACATTTTATTGGACACTTTTTATATCATCCTTTTTTTACCTTAAAAATTGCAGAATATTTTATTAAATCAGTTTTGAAACTTGGTAATAACTTCAATAATTTTAGTCGTAGCCCAACAAAAATGCTGTCCATATACTTTCCATATTGGAGTTACTGTTATAAATCAATGGTCGTGTCCGTACCAGAATAAAATGAAATTAATAATGTGTCTGTAGCTAAGACTCATAAAAAACACATTAATTTTAGGTAGTTATGGTGACCAGGGATGTGCAATCATGATCGATCAAATCGATCTTTTCAAATTGTTTCCGTGTGAAATGAAAAGTGCTGTACCATACATACAATTTAATAATTTTGTTAGTTGACACTTATCTGATAAACTAGATCGATACCATATCGTTTGATCACAATTAATATTGATCAAATCGATCTGATCGACCTTTTGATCTTGCAAATAAAAAGTTCGACGTGATGTAAGCTCGATCTTTTCGATTTAATCGATCAATAATATTTTGCCTAGCCCTGATGGAGACATAGTCCCAAGCATGATACGCACCAGTGATTTATTTCACTGTATGTGTGGTGCGTGTGTGCCTGTGTGTGTATGTATGTGTGCACTAGAATTATTTTACACTTGTCTAGCGGCTCGTGTAGAACCTAAGCTCGTCAAATAATACCTCCTCGAGAGTACGTGGTTGCCTTGGCGATTGCGGTGTTCGTTATACCCTGGCAACAATGGCCACTAGGTTTGGAATTACCCATTGTTTCTAGTCTATTTAGAAAAGCTTTGCGACAAAACGAGGCAATATGGTACTTAAATAAGAGGAAAAAAGCCAAAAGCCAAAATTGCTGCATAGTTGTAATCCATATTATCATGTCAACATGTAGATAATTCGAGTTACCCTTTTACGTTTCGTAGCAGTCACACAAACTAGGTAGTTATATAACTAAATTTTTGTAATAATGAGCCTGGATTTTTATTTTGTAAAAACAATTTTCAGGCGCAACCGTTTCAAAATCTGCTCTCAAAAATACAATTATATTATTTTTCATAATTTTAAATGATATTTAGAGGTTGCTAGCAGGGTTGTAACTGAAGTAACGTTTGGGCGTAAAAAAAGTATTTATTTTATAAATAGATATAATTTGTTAACAGTTCGATACAATACATATATTTCTTGTAATTTAATTACGTATTTTCTTGAATTTCTCATTTTCGTGTGGTTTTGTTGGATTGTAGACCAATTATAGTATTTGTTTGTTAATAACATATTTTGTGTTATGTTTTGTTACATTTGATATTATTTTTGTTTCTTTAATAAATGGGAAGGTAAATTAAAATCTTTAATAAATGTTCTCTTTACTTCCGCTTCCGCGCAAGTAGACCATTTGGCTTCCGCATCCGCACCCGCTTCCGCAAAGGTCACTTCCGTTACAACCGTAGTAAACGTATTCCTTTAAACAAGTTTTAGTGGAGGTCAACTGCAATTTCACCCCAAACGCATGATCCAAATGTTTTTGAGTTATTTTACTATAAAACTTTATTACTATACAAATATACTTAATGTTGTTAACTAAGTTTGACTGCTGATAGCAACGGCTAAATATTATAAAACAAATATGAAAAATAGCAAAATTGTTCTTCAGGTCTTCAAGTTCTTCAAAAATATTGAAAAGCTTGAGCTTGAAAAACGAAAACATAAAAATGAACCAGAACTAACTGAATTTTCTTCAAATTAAACTGCGAAACATTGCAGACAAAAATAAACATACCTACGTGTATCGGGTCGTGTGTTTGCCTGGTGTATTTATCTTCCTCTTATTGTAAACAATTTATGTTATGGCTAGGTGCACACATCCTTGCACGGACCTCGAAATTTTTAAAGAGAGAATTGCTAGCTGCCTTAATTACTATATCCTAGATCATCTGTTAAATAAAAGATAATACGGCTATTTACATACATATGTGATGAAACGTTTCGTTTTTATATTACGGAATAATACTTCTTATTATATCAATTAATATTATTATTTTTAATAGTTACCAGCACCAAGGCACTTGCATAAGTACTCGTCTGATGACCATCTACATCGGTTTCAAAAGTATTGAGCCCTGTGCTTGAATGCTCAGAACACTGAAATGACTGAACAAAAAAAAATAAATATAGGACATATGTCATACTCCCGAATCATTTCCACATATTATGAAGAAGTATCAAAATTTTCTTACCAACGGTTTAAATATAAGCGCAAGAGATGTGTAAAAAAGGACGCGATTTTTGCAGTGCATACTCAGTTAGCTGTAAAGAAGCGAGCAACATGGTTCGCGAAACGTCAGCATTTACGAATCTTGCCACACGGCATAACCCGGAAGAAATGTATTTTCTTAGAGAGTGTTTGTCAGTATCTGTATCTAAACGGTAAGGACAACATAACAAATAAATTAGTTATGACCATATTGCAAAATCATGCTGTTTCAATTTTTATAAAAAAAACATTAATTATTGTTGTATTCTTTTACTATTAAATAGTGCAAATTCTGTCATGAAATGAACTTATATTGTTTATTGATGCAGAATCAAAAACATATTCATACAAATTCTTCAATTATTTTTTGAGTTGATTTATATTGCTAATGTCGATTTTGACAAATCACTATTATACGGAAATATAGTACGGAAAAAGTATATAGTACTGACAGCACTTAAACAACTTGACTACTTCAACTGATGTGACAGCATTTGATAATTTGCAATAAATACGTATGTACATTAGTACCTATATTGTGTACCAAGCCGAGAAAGTGGTTCTTTTCCGGTCCGAGAGAAGAGTATGGTGGGCCTGGCGGCAAATAATATCTTTCGTGTCTCCATAGAGACGCGAAAATGACATTTTCGCATCGTGTAGGATAATAACAAATAATTACCTGAATTTTTATATACCTATGTGTACTGCTCTGATCACATATCACTAGTGATGGAAACAATCGAGATACAATAATCGAACTAATCGGTTATTGAAATATCTCGAGATAATCGATTATGTATAATTAGTACTATGTACTCATTTTATTAGTATTACTAAATTGAATAGTATTACTAATTTCAGTAGTACCACTAATTTCACTAGTGCTACTAATATTGTAAGTACTGCAACATTAGTAGTATTGCCAGCCCAGCCAATGTATCCCACTACTCAGATAACGCAGTACTCAAATCGTTTTGAGTAGATGCGTACTCTGAGTAAATCTAGTCAACTGTTTGAGCAGATGTAGTACACTGAATAAAATACTCTAATCGATTTGAGTAGATGCGTACTCTGAGTACTCAAGAGTATTACGTTTACTCAGTACTCACGTCGTTAATACTCAAATTATTAAATCTACTCAAGTAGAGCCCCACTCTGCTGGGTCTCGATTTGCGTCGGGGTTACGTTCTGGGAAACTGCGACGCACATCGAAACAACGCAAATCGAATCACATTTCGCCATAAGACATAATACAAAGTTGTGAGAGGCGTTCCGCCGACGCGCGACGTAGTGTTTACTTTTAGATATGAAATAATGTCTTATACAAAATAATTCCTGGGATCAATATTGGGAAGTACTTTTAAAAACTATTCAACAACAAAGATAATTTTCCGACTATGGTATGTAGGTATCAAATATCACATTAATAAAGTAATACAAACATTCCTACAACAGAAGTGACTTTATAAAGGTTAAGTAACGTTAGTAAGCTTTACTCTTTTGCATTTATTTTACGCAGCGTGTACATCTTTACAACCGAACATCTTTCGCGACAACATTCACAACATTTCTACTTTACAGATTTGTTGTATCATTTAAGCAATCAATATTGCATAATTGTTCATTGAAATTCTGACTTTAAATTAAATTCTATATTTGTCTCTTGATCAATGCGTCTGGACCATTTTGTCGTTAAGCGGTGTTCTGATTAGTGATATTGGTAGTGATATCAGACGCAATTATAGTATTTCTCACCAGACATAGTGTGACAGATATTAGTTTGCATTTTGCATGTACTATCGTGAGCAAAAAAAAAAACGGGGACAGCAAAGTGAAATTAGGCACTTATATTCTAAACAATTTTAGTTGTATAACATTTACTTTGACCGTAATTGTTAACCTATGAAGTCCAAACTTTGACAGTATCTGTCAACCTACAAACTTGTTCCGGTTTCAACAATTTTATTCTTCGCGGTATTCTTGCCTACGCCTATCCTAATTCAGTAGAAATTACTCGAACGATTCCATCAAGCGGTCGAATTTGAATTAATGCCTTCTGAAATTCAATTGCGGCATTTTTATTTCTTATGTAAAAATTCAAGATGACATTAATATGACATGACATGAGGAAGCCTAGTTTAATTAATGCAAATTTGAGTGCCCGTGTTTTATGCTCACGATAGTACATAAACATCACTAGCACTTTTTTTATATCAGAAATACTACAATGACCTCTGCTGCCACTACCAATCCCACTTATGAGAACGCACCTTTAAAGAAAGATTACCACTGAAATCTATCACTGTCATCCATATAAATAATTACGGACGAATCAGTGCTGTATATGCGAGGGAATCCCCGATTTATTTCGGCTGTAAGTACGCATATTGAATCATATCAACGCAAACCAGATTTACAGTGCTATATTATCTTATCAATCATGTGTCAACATAACTGCGGAGATATTTTGTGATAATTTCATAACAAAGTCTAACTACAAACTGGTTTATTTAGCAAAATTAACAGATTAACACTTACGTGTTATGTTTAGCGGGGGAAACCCCAAAATATGTATATGTTTTTTATTAGATTGCACATTTATTTTCTAATCGTATAAATTTTAGTATGCATAGTGAATAACTCTAAACAGCATGATTTTACGTTTTTGTATAATTTGTTATTATTATACACATAGATGATATTTTTTGGATTATGCAAATAAGTAAACAGTTGGTGATTTATTTATATGTAAAAATGTGTATTTTGATGATCTAAATCGAAAAGCAATTTTAATTCCTACACGACTTTTAGTTATTATTTTTTGTCGCTCGCAACAAATATAACGAAATCGCTCACCAGCGTGCCCGTACCCTTATACGTCTTCCCCACTCTCGCGAGACAGCGAGAGAGTGTGGCACAATCACCCAAATCCGCTAACATTCCAACTGCCAGAAGTTCGGCGAGTGTCTCGCCATAAACCGCTTTATTTTTTCGCATTCGCGTCGATCCATCCAATGTCGATCTAATGACGCGGCTCAAAGGCTTTCTTGTGTGTACCCGAAGGTATTATTTACGTAGGGGTCTGATTTATGTCATCAAACACGTGCGGTGCATCAATGCAACCCGAAAAGTAGGTAACGAATGCAATAAATTATTTAGTATTGAAATAAAAAGATTACAAAATATTGAACACGATAAATTTATATGCAAAATACAAATAGTGTACATTTATGTCAAGCTTAATATCCAATAGTATTTTTTCTGTATTTGTAACGACCCCATTACTATAATTTATCAGCAAAAAAAATCACATACCCAAAATTAAAATGGAAAATATACCAGATAATGATATTTACTTCTGTATTATTGAAGAAATGCAAATGCATATCAATAAATTAACCATCAGTATTATAAGATTACTAATGTAAATTAAAATTAATAGCAATATTAAATCAATAATTAATTAATTAGAACTAAATAATTAATTATTTAAGTCTATCAAATAAAGCTTATTAGTTCCACGTTATTCCAGTCTTATTTTTCTATGATTTCTGAATGTATTGTATCGTTTTGGTGCAGTTCTTTGGTTACTTGGGCCGGCTGACTATCTGGTAAGTTGGTATTACTTTACCCTCATTAATGGGGAATGTCGCATAGGTGCTTCTCGTACATCGGCAAAAAGAAATATATGTATTTACTGTCGACAGGCATTCAACAGTCATTCTAGTTTTATCTCTCTCGACAATCGCAAATTACGACTTCGATCTACATAGGGCAATTACTAAGTTATTGATTGATAATATCGTTGGTACATACCAGTATACAGGGTTGGCCAAATAACCACAGCACCTTAATAATTGTCCAACCGTAAACATTTTCAAAACAAAATCAAACAAAAGTTGTTTAATTTTTTTAGGTATCGTCTAAATATATTTATTATATACAGAGTGCTTATTTTATCATAGAAACTGGCAACCTTTTCTTTTTTCTAATAGAACAAATATTTTTACATTTTTTAATTCTAATATTAATTCCAAGAACTTTTTGTAGGAATATATTTTTATTAAATGCGTCATTTTTGAGTTATAAGCAATTAATAAAAACTCATAAACTTTTATATTAACTAAACGGATAAAAAATAACAGAGCAATAAAATAGAATTAAATTAAAAGTTCAAACAGAAAATTAAATCAAAGTACAGGAATTTTAATTAATTGCTGATACCTTAACAACATCACGCGATTTAGAGGGTTGAACTTATCCGACGCATTTTCTAAACAGAGATATTTTAGAAAAACCAGTACCTAATAGTTTTTCCTCTTTGTAATTCACTCCGAGACACAGTATTTATGAATCTTCATAATTAAACACATTAATGTCACACATTCATACTGTTTAAAATTATTTTCTCACTAGCATCATAATTATAATGAAATTGTGATGGCCAATTGTAGTCTGTTATTAGCTAGCTCGAAAAAAAGATTGACGTATTGTCAATACAAAGGGCGTACAATGGTACACATAATATCGGTTCGGTCAATTTTCCGCACTGTTAACCTTTTGCTATGCAATTTATAGTAACCAGTACGGCACTACGTGCATGTATTAGTACGAGTGGACAATTACGGGTGTCATGAAGTTTGTAAAATAATTATTTTCAATAGTGTTATTCGAAATGTTATAAGTTTTAAGTTTCTAGCTCACTCTCTGATAAATAAACTATCCTAGAGTCAAACTTCTATAGCTCGAACTTCTCTAACGTGAATTATTCCATAACTCAAATACACACACGCGAACAAAAGGTTTAAACAATTCTTACACACATTGGTATCTCTTCAAATTTCTATTTCTCGCATTTTTCTCTTACCGGGACTAATAACAATAACAATTATAAAAAAAATAGTAACAATAAAAATGAATTTTATTTTTTAATATTGTAGCATTAACGCCGAAGTATTCTACATACTCCATTGATATTTTAAAGAACTTGACTCCGACTGAAATGTTGAAAATACTTTACGATAGAGGGAACATTCGTGTATGTCCTTAATATTATTAACACCTACGATTGTACACTTATAAGAATGATAAAAACTGGTTGCATGCATGAAGCGTCAACACCAAACGATTACGACTATGAAACCATGTTTCTTCATTTTTTCCGTATATGTAATGCTGTGAAACACGATGGTATGTTGATATATGTACTATCGTGGCCATATATTATGTCCCTTCTTTTGACGTCCATTTTCTCGGAAACCTAGGGGCGAAAAAATTAGAAAAAAATCTGGTGCTGTCCTTGATTAATATGCTACAAGTCATAAAAATTAGAAAGCTGTATGTGTTGGCGTTTTCCCGATTTTTCCAAATTAAGAAGAATTGACGCTGTTTTTGCCACGTAAATTTTATTAGTTTAACTTTAGCAATTAATTACTCCAGAAATAATACATACATTTGAACGAATTAAAAAGTAATATCACCTGCGGGTTGCTAGCTTTCAATGTGCATTTTTGTAAAATCATTGGATTAGTGGTTGACCCACAAAAAGCTATATTATGCAATGCCAGCCATGCCGTTATTAGAAGAGCTAAAATAATGAAATATAGACTATAGGCTACCCAATAATTCATAGGTTTAAAGTTTATTACCTAATCATTGTTTATCTTGCATTTTTCATACAAAAGATCGCGCTGAAACTCCGCGTGAATTCCGACGCTCTACGGTCTTTGGGGTACTGCGGGGAAAGGAGGCGTTAGCGCACAGTCATGTCGGAGAGAACCGACAGCTGGGAGAACCGGGGCAGCGTATTATCAATACACTAAAAGAACTATAACTTGACAAGGTAGTAATTTTAACTAACAATTAAATTCTTAATTTTTGCATAATTTTGATTATAATATGTGACCTGGTACGAGAGAAATCTCTTCTATCGATTGGCGTTTATGTTTTCTTCAGTTTGTATACAATAAGGTTGTAAACAAGATTTTGATGGAAGCGGATAGATCTAATACTATGGAGTTAGCAGGTTTTCCGATTAGTGCTGAATACTAAATTAAGCTTGCTTGATAAACCCAAAAAATATTTAAAAGGTATGCCCGATTTTATTATATGTATAAATATTCAAACTATTATAACAGTTTCAACAGCTTATTTATTAATAATATTTAAATACATGCAGAAACAATATAAAATAAATACAACTCTTGATATATTACATATATTACAAATTTATACTGACCGTATAAAACTTAAAAATATCAAGAAACTTTTATAAATTTAGCATCGTAAATTTGTAGACACATAGACTATTTTGCAGATCACTCATTAATTTTAAATGCTAAACCCGAAACCCGATTTAAATTGCCAAGAATTCCCATGGGACTTCCAAATGCCTGTTCGTGGTTCTGTTATCTTATTGACTTATTTTGCCATTATTTTTTAATTCGGTAATCTGTCGCCGGATATCCAAATTTCTTTGGCGAGGCATAATCGCCGTGAGTTTTATGTATTGTGTCCGTAAATATATAGTAATGCACGTGCGATTTGCGATCCGCCACTACTGGCAACGTCGCTGTCGATCCCTTTCCCCGCTCGCCCCAAGGACCGTATAGCGCCGAGTCAACTGCAGCAATCATGAGATGTTTCAACTCGATCTTTTTACGGGAAAATGCAAGATAAACCATGATTATGTAATAAACTTTAAACCTATGAATTAGTGGGTAGCCTACAGTCTATATTTCATTATTATAGCTCTTCTAATAAAGGAGTGGCTGGCATTGCATAATATAGCTTTTTGTGGGTCAAGCACTAATCCAATGATTTTACAAAAATGCATTGAAAGCTAGCATTCCGCAGGTGATTTTACTTTTTAATTCGTTCAAATCTATGTATTATTTCCGGAGTAATTAATTGCTAAAGTTAAACGAATAAAATTTACGTGGCAAAAACAGCCCCAATTCTTCTTAATTTGGAAAAATCGGGAAAACGCCAACACATACAGCTTTCTAATTTTTATGAGTTGTAGCGTATTAATCAAGGACAACACCAGAATTTTTTCAAATTTTTTCGCCCCTAGGTTTCCGAGAAAATGGACGTCAAAAGAAGGGACATAATATATGGCCACGATAGTACTCTTTCAATTGTAGTTTAATATGTAAACCTGTATTGTTGTAGTATGCACTGATGACGAGTGAAACTCTCGAAACTAGTTGCAAGAAGACATAAACAATTTTATTAAGGCTCGACTATCCTGTTTTAACTCATATGTTTTATAGGTTCAAAACTATGCAAATTGTGTCTTTCTTTCAGGTTCAGACTTAGATGATGACAAAGATTGAAAGATTGAGTGGAATAACTCTCGTATCAAGCGTTTGACGAAGCGTTTTCAGTTATCGATACCCAAAACAAATTTGTTGCGTACAGAGAAAATGTTCCATATACAACACATTGCTCCTTAGATATAGTGGAAGAATTAGATAAAAATTAGATAAAAAGAAAAACATAGAAAAAGAAAAAAAAGATTTAAGGAAATATTCAATTAGAAGATTTACTTAAAAGAAACAAAAATTACTGCTTTTTTCAAATAACTTTTAGTTTTTTCACGTTTTACATATACAGCAGGGTGGGGCGATTTTTTTTAAAAAAATTCAAGTTCGGGAATGTGCAATCATGGAAAAGGTGTGAGTGGATGAATTATATAAAACACCTATTTTTTCAATTTTTTAACTGCCGCAAAGGCATTAAATTTATTTTAATTTTTGATTTTCTTTTTTATTTTTTATGATAAAAAAATTAAATCGATCGATTGGTTTTTAAGATAGACTACACAGAAGATGGAAGGTATGAAATAACTCGACCCTTTATAACTCTTGACCTGATGCGATTATTGCTTAGATTGGAAACATGTCGATTTAGATATCGAGGGGGAAGTTCAAAAATGGTACCTAGAGAATTTTAAGTTTCATCCTTTCACCCCCCCAGCCACCCTACTTCGAAATTTCAAATAGCACCCCCTACCTTGTGATATATCATTTGAAATGGCATAAAATTCTCTACTCAACCATGATAAAAGAAATAAATCGATCGATTGGTTCGAAGGTATGAAATCAATTATTATTAGCGGAACATTGCGGATTGGATACATTGTTGAATTAAATTACACTGATAAGAAATAAAAAATTAAAATAAATAATAAAATCAGAAATAAGAAATCATTTTATGGTATGTTCGAAATGACCACCGTTATTTGCTAGACAAAATACATTCTGTTTTCGAACTTTTCGCGAACGCAAATAATGGTGGCCGTTATTCTAGTCTATCTTAAGAACCAATCATCCGATTTAATTTTTTTATCATTGTTGAGTAGAGAATTTTATGCCCTTTCAAACGATGTATCACAAGATAGGGGGTGCCATTTGAAATTTCAAAGTGGGTGGCTGGGGGGCGAAGGGATGAAACCTAAAATTCTCTAGATACAATTTTTGAACTTCCCCCTCAATATCTAAATCGACGTGTTTTCACTTAAACCAACAATCGCATCAGGTCAAGAGTTATTAAGGGTGGATACTTTTGAAATGAACACACGGTATAGTAAGCGCGTAAACTATGGAAACATGAGAAAATCTCAGAGATGGTTGTTATTTTTTAAAATCCTCGAACACGTCGATTTTTAATTATTAAGATACACATTTGTGTAAATTGTTCGTAAAAAGGTCGTCAATGATGACGTCATCAATCCTTTGTTTAATGGCAACCCATTTTTTCTTTGATTTCGGTAGATCTTTTAATTGTCTAAACGGAGGCAGAAACTATGTGGCCTTCCATAATAAAATGTTTGGGTAGAATTATTTGCCCTTAAAAGGAATCCCGTCTTCAAAATTTTGTATGTCCTAAGATTTTTGAGAAAGTAAGTCAAAATGCCAAAACCGTAGTTTTGGTAATTTTTTTAATTTGTAGGTACCAGGTGAGCTCATTGTCCTGGAAATTTCAAAGTGGTCTCATAGTAAACATTAATCTTTGTACTTTTCCTAAAATGCTGAAAGTTTGTTCATAAATGCTTTTCAAGCATTTACACTACAGTGGTTCTTTAAGTGGTGTGCGCACGTCTTCATAAAAGAAACAACAGAAAACGCAATAACCTGATGTGATATGAAACTTTCAAGTTCGGATTCATATTCTACGCAAATAAATCAATCGAGAATGCCATTTTCCATAAACAAACAAAAGATATCAATTTTGCCTTGACTTTCAGCTGTATTTTTCTCGAAAATTTTGTTATCTAACTCCATAAATTTAGTAAATTTCCTTTAAGACAAGTAACATGTCTTGTATATCAGACACAAATAAATAAAAAATAACATATGTTTCAAATTATGAAAGCCACGATCTAGAAAATCCTCGACGTTGTACGGACACTTTTCCATTAAGGACTTTTGATTATTTTCCTAAATTCTTCTGGAGGCGCATTATACAAATTAAACGCCCAATAACTTGACCCAACACGTAATTTTTGCAAGAAGAGAAAAGGCTGGCGATATTGTTGATTTGCACGAGTATCAAGGTGTGAATCGAATTTGAATCAAGCAAAGCCGCAAACGTTTATGAATATTTGTAACTCATTTTAGTAATTTTTACTAACCGCAAAAACGCAATACCAACACCAGGCAAAACAAATTGACTGCGCAAATATCACTAGCGAGTCACGAACGATTTGGACATAAAGAATTACTCTGTATAAACTATAACTAATGACTGGGTCCCCCTAATGACTTTTCATATCCGTAAGAAAAGATAATGGTTACTAGAAACTACCCAACCATTTCCGCGCCTTCAACTGCGAATTGCGTACGTTCTGATCTTTCTGCTAAGTATGTTTGTGTGATTCAACATAAACACAGACGACAACCGCTCCATATCAAAATCATAACAAAAAGTCGCAAGAGAGGAAGAGTAAAAACAGTCGCCCAGTGATTCGACTCATTACATCCAAAGCCGCAAGACAGACCGCCGTCATATCTCCTACGTCTGCATGCGTGGACTTTCAATATAAACAAAGAGTGGAAGCGGCATTATAGCCGCTCTTCACCGCCCATACATCATTATCCTTCCACAATTTCGCCCGAGTTGCACTCTTCGATGACCGACAGACGTCTGTAGGAACATCGATAGTAAACTTCTTGTAATTGGGATAGTTAGAAGTTGTAAAAGGTGGACGTGAGATGTATCTACTGACTGGTTCCCTGGTGCTGTGCGCGTTGCTTGGTGATTTATTGGTGCGGTGCAATCCTACCGACCCCCGGACGCCGGTAACGAAATTTCAGAACGCCCTCGTTCATCAGGTAATGTTAACTTCAAATAAACATTGAAATTGGTCCTTAAAATAAAAGCTATAAACGTTTCTGATCAGCAATACTCAGCATAACTGATTATGTAAAACACATATTATCTATAATAATTTAAAGCTTCATTTTTATGTAAACTTCAAGCATATGCAATGTAATGTAAACTGCTAAGAAAAATTATATCAATTAACGCCTCTGAGGGCTCTGTATCCCTAGTGACTGAATGCGCAAGTAGTGAAGGCACATTATGACAAGTGTCACATTTTGCCCTGCTTTTCGTACTACGTAATAACTTCTCTTTCTGTTTATATGCATTATAACCACTGTTTCCATTTGTGTTCCATTTGTTTCTTAAGGGGAGGTTCTCATATAGAGACCTAAAATGTAGCTCAACTTTGAGATAATTTTTCAAACAAATTGAAAGAGATATCAATATTTTTTCTTTTGCCATATATGTATCATACTTTAGTGTACAAAACGACATACCGCTATAAAAAACTATATGCAAGAAGTGGATACTGTAGTATCAGGTCGTGCGCGGCGTGCTTGTCTCAACAAAGTGCACGATAGCTTCCTAATCGGTTTCAAATCCTTATTAATAATATAATTATTTAAAAGTTTGTCTTATTGAGGTTCAGCCTGCAATAAATAGTATATTAATTGACGAGTACATAATTAAGGATATAAATCGCGAGCATGAAGTATACACGCGAGCCGTAGGCGACCGTGTAATCATGCGAGCGATTCATATTCGTTATGTGCGAGTCAAATACGACGGTTTATCTACGACTCAAAAATTCCATTTTATGCTAAATATTTTAAATGTATTTGTCAATGATGGCGAGGCAAACTGTCAAATAACTGTCATTAACAGACTTTGACACTAACGTTGTATAATGATGACAGTTCGTTCAAATAATGAGGTCATTATTTAAACGAACTGTCATTATTATACAACGCTACTGTCATAATTATTGGCGCGTATAATGATGGGATTATATAGTCATAGATACGTGTGCAATGGACAAATTATATGTGAGCCGTAGATAAAGGAATTTTCTCTAAGGGGAAAAAAATAACTCGCCCCGTTAAACGATTCAAAAGTAATCGCGGAAGCCAGTTTGAAAGATCGTGTTTCTAGAAAAACGCGTCGTTTCTATCGGCGTAGAAAACTCTACAAGAGCAGGTATAATACTTTTTCAAACTCCTTTTCTATATGAATTCATTGAAATATAAAAATTTAATCAACATAGGCACCTAGATCTATACGTTCTCTTTACTGTATCCAAATTTCACATTCCTAATTTAAAGCGTTACCGAAAATTATCATTTGAATAGGCACATTTTTATTTAAAAAAATTCTTTTTATTGATTGATGCATTGCCATTGGAAATAACTCGACTCGACGTGCAACATTTTCCAATTTCTTTTTTATTGATTTATTCATTGTCGCCGTAAATCTGCCCACATACAAAATTTCAACTCTTGACAAATGCTACTTTGAAATTTTTTAAAATGTTAGAAAATTACCAATTTTTTGTTCATTCATGCATTGTCACCGGAAATTTATAAACGAGCAAGATTTTTAATTTTGAAATTTTTTTTATTGATCTCGTTGTTGTCGCCGGAAATCGCCCACATGCAAAATTTCAAGTAGGCAGATTTAACATTGGGAAGTAAGTAAAATATCGATTACAAGAGTTGAACGTAACAAACAGACATTGGCGATGAATCCAACAAATCCGATAATGCAGCTCTGTAATTAGAAGTATTTTGTAATATTTTTTTTTATCAAAATTCACTTTTCAATATATATGGCAGTGTTAGAAAAATCATCGAACCTAAAAAATTATCCGGATCAAAAAATCCTCTGTGAAACGGAACGTTAGTTTGTGAATCTGGGCAGAATTAGGTGTTTATTATCTACTATTATTTATCTGTTTGATTTTTTTTAGTAGTGCTATAAACAGTATTTATATGTATTCTCTGCTTTGGTTTTAGTACTATTAAATCAGGCAAAACATCAGGGATGGCTAGTTATCCACAAAATAATAATTTAAGGTTTTACCAACATTAGTAGTAATCATAACTTACAGTGATCAGTTTAATTTAACATTTTGAATTTTTAATTACCCAGCAATGTATATCAGTTTAATTTAACATTTTTAATTTTTAGTTACCCGCTAATTTAAACAAGCGTAATTTACCACTTTTAATTTTTAATTGTCCGGTAATTTAAGCCAACGTAATTTACCAAGTTTAATTTTTAAATACGTGGCAATTTAATATTTGAAATCAATAATTTTAATTTCAACGGTAATTTACGAAAAATATTAATTACCGTAATTTAACACCCCTGAGTGTTTTTGTCACTTGTAGTTTATAAACTGAACCAGAACGCTTAAAAATTGAGGTAAATAGCTAAAATGTAGCAATATGTAACCCATATGGTCCTTCAACGATTAACATATAGTAAAAAATCAGTAAGTCTTCAATATAGCACAATTAAATATGAGACCATACATAATATTGGTATAGGTAGTGCAATGCGCAATAAAATAATTATGCCGTTCAATCATGACCTTATATTACATAATATTCAGATCACAATTGGTGCTTTGTATTGACCTATTAATCGTAAAGTAGTATGTATTGTTTGCTGTACTACTGATACTCATATTAATCAAAGTTTACATAAATAGATCAATAGGCAATATTTTCTGGGAAAGAGAAGTTCTTTCACTTAGAGATAGTTTTATATCTAGAAAGCAATACAATTAGTTGTCGTTCCTTGCCCGTCAAACATGGTTAATGTCCAATAAGTTCATTACGACAATTACATTGCGTTTTGTAATTACCTACACTCTGAGGCTCTACTGTATACTCGATCTCCTTTCAAATATTTGCAGTTATTTTACTCAGTGTCATATATTCGCTCATTATGTTTACCATTCAAGTCACTATTTAGTTTATTTCCTAAATATATAGTGTGATAACCACCACGGGGGGGGGGGGGGGGGGGAGTGAGGCGCAACCAGAGATACAGAGTATGTTTAGTTAGCAAAATGTTGCTTTTTATTTATGCTGGTAATGCTGGTGAAAATGTAATACAAATGTGCTTAAAATCAGCAAATAAGTGTGGTAAGTGTGATAACATTAATGAAATCAGAACAAAGTACAATCGAGAACCTAAAATCCAATATGGCGTCCATAAAAAATACGCGTTAGCTACGGAATCTCTGCCTCTCTGCCGTCATTATGATTATCACAAAACTATAAAAAAATTACTCACACTATTGGATTCCCAGTAAATAAGTGTCTTTACAATGTGTTAGTCCAAAATGTCTTGTCCAACAATCAGCTGTTGCTTGATATTTTCAAAACTAAAGGTAGATTATATTTTTTTAGATAGTTTTTAGATAACTTTGCCAAATTTAAACATGCCCTGGTATTTCAATCACAGGTATAGGTATAAATTGTTCAGAAAATTCACCTAACATTGTAAACAGTCCAGCTAAATATAAGTACTGGACAACACCATGTATACGTAAATGAATGTTTGTTATCTCTATTAGCTATAAATCTACAGAAATTGCTTCAGAAACCTTGATAATATTTATATTCCGTAGTGGTTACAACCTCTTCGAATTCAAGTTCACATACTATCACTAAACTATTATTAAGTGTAGAGTATACAGGGTCCTGCAACTCAGCTCCCGTCTTCTGTAGCTCAGTTACTAATTAAGCGAAGAGTTTGACATTTTGCAGGCTTACCCTGTACTTCAAGGTACATTTCAAGAATTTATTTTTGATTATACAGGCTGTCCCAAAAATTTGCAACGCCATGGTAATATATATTTTTTACACATTTGGAAGCGTTTTAAGGTTGCCTACATACCACCAAAATTTTATTATAATCGGTTGAGCGTAAAAAAAACAAAAAGAAATGTTTTTTCATCGTTGGCTTAAAAAAATAATACCTCAAAATGAACCTCGTTAATAAAATTTTGCGACGTGCTTATTAAGTTAGATCTAGTAGTCTAGATCTAGTCTACATTTTTTTATGTGAAACGAAGCGGAATTAAAAAATAAACATTGTTCATAAATACAAGTCCAGCACAATTCCCAATATTTTAAAAGTTATTCGCAAAAAACGCATTTGGAAATCCAGAATCCATCCAGAAAAACTGCTTCTTGGAATGTTAGCTGATAACAGAAGAATAATTCGGAAAATAGCTTTCAAACGAATTATGAAGGTTCGCAAAGACAAATCGCCTTCAACTCCTAGAACATTCACCGATCCTTGAATTAAATTTCAAATCAATATTTCGATCTCTTAGGAAGTTGGGAGAAATGTTCTATTACCGAACCACCCCATTTGAGAGATACGACTGAGGAACAACTAAAAGAAATTGTTGAGAGTCCGTTAGAGTCTGCAGTTTTCACGGAAATTATGAAGTTCCCATGTCCCATGTCACACTCAGGCGGGCTGTGAAACTACTGCGCTTGCATGCCTGACTGAATCTTCAAAGCTCGTCACTGATGGAGAAAAGCGTGATGGTATTGATGGTGTTATAAGAAGCACGATTCATTCAAGAATATCAATGCCTAAATTTAAGGCCAAAAAAGATTATAATGCCAACTTTAATGTATTTTATTTGACCTCTTGTTATATTCTCTTGTTGAATAATAAAAATTAAGCAGTATTATACACAATCTCTATTAAATTTATGAATTATTGTGTAAGTGATAAATGTCAAATTACATGCTTAATAACTTTTTACTGATTTATCGATCATTTGAAATAAGCCAAGACATACAATGAGTTTCATTTCTAATTCTTAAGTTTTGTGACATTTAGCATACGTCGGTATTCGAGATAACTTGATAAGTCATGTAAGAATCGCAAATCAATAATACTTGTCGAAAAGTGCTATTTTTTACTATCCAAAATGCAATAATATACTACTACAATAATATACTAGCGTTCCAATAAAAAACGGAACATAACTTTATGTTGGTACGTCGTTGTGGAACATCCTGTATATATGAAAATATTTTCTTTCTGTTGAGCGAATGATAAAAAAATTAACCCAAAACTGACTTATGATTCTATTTCAATAGTCGTATTAGGTAAAATTTGACGATTGTTTCCGCCCATATCGCGGTGTCGTGCTATATTTCGTTACCGAGATATTTGCTTTCCTAATAACCTTACTTACAGCCTTTATTAAAAGGAAATTCACGAAAGCACAAAAGCCAATCTATTGACGAGATCTTAAGTTACCCCCAATGTAAATTTGATTTTTTGTGCCAGAGGGCGGTTTAGTGGAAATAAAAGTCGGAAAGGCGAGTGTTTCTTTAAAACTACGAAAGTCTGGTACCTTTTTAGAAATTATTCCGTAGAGTAATGGACTTTATTTCAAAGTTGTCTCAGAGTTTAAAGCCTTCAAGCACAGGGCTCAATACTTTTGCAATCATAGTTTCATAACGTTAAACTGGCGTTTCTTTTACATCTATGGTTTAACCGCAGCGCGTTTTATTTTTTCATTCAAGTTGGCCATTTCTGAAGTATTGCTAACTGTGTGTTAGTTGTTAGTACTCGGATATTAAAACTAGTTTGTGAAGGCTCATGGTATTACCCGTAAATGAATTAATTTGTAAATTAATATTTATATTACAGCAGATTGACATATTCCACAAGAAATTCACACGAGAAAAAAATAAAGCGGACAAAACAGAACACATAATTTAAAAAAAAAAAGTTTTTGAAACGGTCTAACTTCTTAAGAAATTGAAGCCAATAAGTTCCATATGAAACTTTTACTCAGAATCAATGTTCCTAATTTTTGTATTGATTTTATTTTTATTATTGATATTTTTTATTATTTCATTAATTAATTTAAATAAGTTGATATACAGACAAAAATGTCTTTACTGACATACCGAAAATGAATGTAGTAAACTATAGCAAAAATGATGTTAATCACTTGTTGCAGCTATACCGGGTGGTCGTTTTAACCTGAGACTCCTAAATATCTCGAGAAATATGCATGGTACGACAAAAGTGCCTTAAATAAACTTGTAGGAAGCAAAGGGGGAAATGAGATGGCGATATCAGTTTCATTGCAGATAGCGCTGCAATCGGCGAAATTGATGTTAACTTCATTTTCTTAAATGGTAATATCCAACTTTTTTATCACATTATGATTTTACTCTAAATCAGAACAAACTTATCAAGATAAAATACATATTAAACAATGCGAAAACGAAAAATAACATAATCAATACAATACAATATTACAACAATAAAAAGTAAAATCAATTCCTTAAGAAGTTGTAGCCGTTTAAAATACGGTTTTATTGATATTTTTATCAGCTCTAACTAACTTTTTACCGAATTGAAAAAATACTCGAAAATTCGAATGAAGTTTATTTGCCGCGAACATCATCAGTCTGATACAGAAAAGAAAAAGACATATTTCTGTATAAATTTAGAACATAACGGGAATTTTGGAATTTATTTCTACAAACCAACCGAATTGCTTCCGAAGTTGTCTTTTTGCCCGTATTCACATAATTCTACATTTTGTGTGTGTGTATGTTTTGATTTTCTGGCCCCACAAAATTTTGTTCGAGAACTATCACCTAGTGGTTATAAATGCCGCCACCTATTTGGTATATCCCTGATAGTTCCCAAGCATCTGACATGTTCGCGGTAATATAAATTTAAATATAATAACACTTTCAAAACCTTCTTAGTTTGCCAAATATTTAGGTAATATGGCTAGATTCTTTATATTAGCAGTTACGTACCACCTACTCAAGTAGTTTTGATAAGCTCATTTTAATACAAATTTATACTAATCTAAGGCTTAATAAATCCGCACATAACATGTGGATGATATATAGATGAGGGCAAATATATATATTATCAAAACATCATATTTATTATCTTTATTTTAGGAAATATATTTCAAAATGTTTACATATTTTCAGAACTTTTTATGTGGCATGTGTAGCAGAGCTATACCCATTTTTATTTTAATTGTATTATGTTCTAAATTCTTTATTTATTTTATTCATATTTATTCCTATTTGAAAGTTGTAAATGTTTTTTTCTACTTTGCGTTCGTTATAAACTCATAACGAAACCGCTTTCGGTGTCATTATGAAAACACTAGATCACAAACTTTTAGTAACTTTTGGTTTTCCAAGATTATTAAGATATTGGCGTCAAGTGTCAAATAAGGCTGACATCTCAATCGCTATTGGTTCGCTTCAGTCGTAGTTGTGAGTTTTACACAAACTACCAACTGTAGAATATAAAATTACTTTAAATTGTAAGATAACAACAGCATTTTTCGATTTTCGATTTATGTAAAATTAATGTCGCAAAGTAGAAAAAATAGTATATAACAAAACAACTCGTGCGCCAATTTTTGTCTTCCAAAACTTGTATTATAGTAGTAGTCCAGATTTGTACAGGTTTATTACACAATTAGTTTCATTTAATAAATGTTATTTGGTGTTCGAACGGGCTATTGACATAGGTCTGTCTGCCCTGCTCCATCTCTAATTTTGGGTGTCTTCTTGTATTATAATATAGGTACTATAATTGTTAGTTTTGTTGAAGTTAGAATTGTTTTGTACGTTAATAATATACAATGTTCCGCGGAGCACCGGTTAAGAACCACTGCATTAGACGCTGCAGGGTGTTGCCCTGCGTAGAGTAGTATTTACAAAATGGTGAAATTACATATTTGCATTTTCTTTGCAATCAAGCCAAAAGTATACCTATAGGAATAATTACGATGAGTAAGTACCATGACTACCATGAGTGAGTATGATGAGTAGACAGGACAGTCGTCGGCGTCGCTTTGACTGCCAGACGGCGAGCGCATCCCATGCAGTGGCAGCGGTTGTAACTACCGCAGACGCCACAAACTTCCATCGTCAATAACTTTTGATAGAAAAAAATGTTCAGACAAAAGATTGGTCTTATTTAGCGTATAATCATTTGATACAAAAGTTGGGTATTCCCATTTAAAAAATGAAGTTTACCTCATTTTCACCGATTGCGGCGCCATCTGCAATGCCATCTCATTTCCCCCTTTGCGTCCTACAAGTTTATGTAAGACATTTTTGTCGTACCATGGATATTTCTAGAGATATTTAGGAGTCCCAAGTTAAAACGACCGCCCGGTGCGGTATATGGAGATATTCCTGTGAAATTCCAGCATTGTCAGAGTAACTTTACAGGAATTTTTTTTATTTTCACAGGATAAATACGGTAATTTCACAGCAGAACTGATGGTTTATAATTGAACTGCTTGTCTTTGCAGAGCATATGTTGCTGGATTCTTGAAACAGCGAAAATGCTTTAATAATATGTTTAACATCAATGACGATATGCTGAATATTGGTGAATATTTTAAATTGATTTAATGTAAAATAATGATGCTACTTATATATTCGCTTACGCTTTACACTCTAAATATAAATTTGTAGCGCTTCTGTAGTCTTTTACTTTCAGAGTTTAGATACCATTCTCACATCGATAGAGGAGAGGTTGAGGAACTTGGACAATGTGTACTCGATGCAGTACTCGCCCAGCGTCGAGGGTCGTCTCGAGCACTATGGCAGGAAGCTGGAAAGCGTCGAGGCGAAGATTTCGCGTCTGGAGGCGCTTGTAAGCAACGAGGCAGAGAAACTGATGGAGAACATAAGCGCAAGGAGTTTTAAAGACGACCTAACGAACGACCACGTGCTCAGAAAGATTGATTACGCTTACGACCGCCTAAGCCACCGGTTGATATTCGCCGAGAGCAAGATGGATATGGCGGAGAGGAAGTTAGATGTTGGTATATGCAAAGCACGGAATCTGTAGTCTTTCGTCCTAATCTTCGACATAGGCACTCTTCTCACAAACACTACTGCTCACTACTTTTCTCTTTTAAAAGATGTGTAGAATAAACAAATCAGAAAACACATACGTACCTACGTTCAGATACGTTGTGAAATGATGACGAACGGCTATACATTCCGTGTCTCACATACGTAGAGAAGAAAAAATATACTATACTATACAGTAGGGTGTACCAAAAAACGCTTCTTGAAATTCAAAACTTATAGTTGATACACCCAACTACCACAAAAAATATGGCCCAATTTAAAAATAATTAGGTCTCCCGCAGTAGGTCTAAAGTTTATAACTTGCTTTAAAAATTCGAGTTTTTCCACGTTTTTTTAATGAGAGATGAAGTGATTTTTCTTTGTCAATAGAAAAAGTTTAACATAATAAGGTATACAATTAACGTATAGAAAAATGTGTTACTCTAATGCAACAGTTCGATCGCCCGCAGATTATTTCAATTCAAAGAGTTTTTGGAAAAATTGCCGTTTACTTCTAATTTAAAAAATATGTTGATAAAAGATCATTTGTCATTAAATATTTTATTATCTGCGTCCATGTGAGCTGTTTTTTAAAACCAGTGTTTATATAATGCTGACAAACCAAAATACAAAAAACTCTTAAACAACATTTATATTGATGTTTTAATCATATACAGGGTTGTTGTAGGTTTTCGAACTCTGAAACCAAAGTTGTTTATCAGAACATATGAATAATATGAAAAAACATATGAAAACATATGAATATGAAAATTTGTTTCCAGCGAACTTGATGTGTTGTATAGAGCGAAGATGTAAAGGTTATGACCCTATTTCTACAGTCGTTTCGATTCGAGCCTTGAGAAAGCCAAGAAAATTGTGCGAAACGTCGGCAAATGATTAGCGATTGACTTGTGAAATAAAGGAATAAAGGACTGAAAATAGCGTTTAGATACTCCCAATCAAACAACATACAGTCGATAGAAGTAAACTTGAGTTGTTTATCAGGTTAATTTATTATTGCTATCTATCTATGTTGTTCCTTTTATTAAATAGTTTTTTAAAACAAAAGCTAAAAATGTTCTGGAACAGTACCCCCCACTATTTTTTTCTACGAGCTGCCACTGCACACACTCACACCGACATTTTTTGGACCTTGGTCAAAAATGTTCAGAGGGCCAAAAACGCAAAAAATTAAACGGCAGTACCTATGGCGTGGGTCACCCGGTATAACGTAATGATTTAAGCAAAACTCGGGCCAATAGAAAATGCAAGGGGGAACTTGAACATATTCTCACTTATTTCCTAAATGTATGTACCTACACGGATACACGTTATCTCGAAATAACCAAGGTTTTAAAATACCGTAATGTAATTGCACTAATTAAATGAGAAAAAAATCTGCAAGTAGGTAATAATATCCTCTTTTTGCTGTGGTAATATCAAGAATCATTAACCGTGCGATTTAACAATAAAATAATTTACATATTTTCAAATAGTTGAGGTCAATTAATCATTACAACCTCGTAATTATTTTTTCCCGTAATTTAGTCATGAATAAGAAATATGTCATGTTGTAATAAAAATACCTGTGACGATAGGTGTACTAATTTTGTACTGGCTACTTGGCGATCGGTCCATACTTCCGCACATCGGGCGCTGATAATTTTTGTTAAAAAAAAAATTGAAACACTTACAAATAGAGACGAAATTGAACACCGATTAAGTGTTTAAGGTGTTCAAAATTTAGCCTTTTTGCCATTGACTTTTTAATGCTTGGAGATTTAATTTCCCTGATTTAAGCCATAACATTCACAAAATCAATTCTTAAAATTCAGTTTATCGTTTTATATATAGGAAAAGCTAGACATGATGCTCTCAAAATTGGATAAAATGGATGAGAATTTCAGCACAAGGGACCACGATATGCAAACGGATTTTGCTGATGTGATAGCGACAGTAGAAGATATGAAAATACAGACGGAGAGCATCGAAGATAAATTGGATAATTTCACTAAAAACGTCACTGTAAGTATGGAGATACGATGTAGAGAAAATAACATGTTGGGTTTTGTTTTCCGGAAACTTGAGTGTCACTGTCGGTTAAATATTGCAGGTACAGTTTTCTCGCATATACATGATGTGTTTGTCAAAAAAGCAGACTAAAATAGCCCACGTGGGTAGAGAATGAACTATCAGCTGAATGGACATGATTGAATGGGTTGTCGCTTATACAGGCTGTATCAAAAAAGTGCAACGCAATGGTAGTATATTTTTTTAAATTGCATGGTATACAATTTTCTACACATTTTGAAGCCTTTTATGGTTGCCTACATACCACCAAAATTTTATTGAAATCTGTTGAGGTACTGCAGCACAAAAAAATAAAAACAAAAAAAAAATTAGTTTACATCGTTGGCTTTAAAAATCAATAAAAACCACAAATTGCACCTAGTTTATAAAATTTGGCGACGTGCTTATTAAGTTAAATCTAGTAGCCTCGTTAATTAGCCCAAATTATACAGGGTGACCAAAATCTAGTGTCAAACTTATCAAACTTGAAAGCGTGTTATTGTTCTTATTTTAAATTGGAACCCATAACTTTTTTATTTGAAACGATGCAGAATTAAAAAATAAACATTGTTTCTATATACAACCCCATCACAACTCCCAATATTTTAAAACTTATTCGCCAAAAACGTATTTTCATCGTTTCCAACGGCAATTGTAGGTAATAAATATCGCACGTGGTGTTGAAAAACAATTTCTTGCATAAAATATAACGCAGAGAGGTATTTTAGATTTGAGTGTACTTAATTAAGTAATAAAATTATAAACCCCTAACCACAACAAGTATTTTAGAAACCTAAATACGTATTTCAGCAACTATGTTGCCATCTTCAGTAGAACCTAAAAAAAGAAAAAGAGAGATTAGCACTTCATAGTATCTTTACTGGATATTCTCCAAGCAAATCACTAGTGGAAGTGACACTTCCACTAGTGATTTGCTTGGAGAATATCCAGTAAAGATACTATGAAGTGCTAATCTCTCTTTTTCTTTTTTTAGGTTCTACTGAAGATGGCAACATAGTTGCTGAAATACGTATTTAGGTTTCTAAAATACTTGTTGTGGTTAGGGGTTTATAATTTTATTATTAAGTTCGCCACAGTCTCCAAAATATTGTTATTAATTAAGTAGTTATTCAATTTGCCAATAGCAGTAAGGGCGGAAATGTGGCTGCAACATGATGGAGCTCCAGCACATTACTCGTTACATGCCAGGGACCAGCTCAAGGAAATCTTCCCAAATCGGTAGATTGGAAGAGGAGGATCAGTTGCTTGGCCTCCTCGATCACCGGACTTAACGCAACTGGATTTCTTACTGTGGCTACGTTAAGGACATCGTTTATGCTGCACCTCCAGCAACACCAGAAAACATGCAAGAAAGAATCCGGGCGCATTTCAAACTATTACGCCCGACCTATTAAGAGCAGTGGCGAGGTCATTTCAAACTCGTCTTCGTTTGTGCCTGGAAGAGCACGGAAGACATTTCGAACAACTACCTTATTAAGTACACTCAAATCTAAAATTCTTCTCTGCGTTATATTTAATGAAATACATTGTTTTTCAACGCCACGTCCGATATTTATTACCTAAAATTGCCGTTGGAAACGATGAAAATACGTTTTTGGCGAATAAGTTTCAAAATATTGGGAGTTGTGGTGGGGTTGTATTCAGAAACAATGTTTGTTTTTAAATTCTGCATCGTTTCACATCAAAAAATCTGATGTGGCCAGGCACATAACTTTATCATACAAAATATAAAATTAATAGTTTAGCTGCATGAGAATCTATTTGATTGAGATAAATCGTGTCTGCATTAAAATTAAACTAGTCAGCCAGGATTTGACAGATATTTTGATAGTCAATAGCATCCATAGTAGGTATTGTCAAAGCATCAGCATTTGACACTACCTACTGTATCAGAATAATAGTTATTTATCTCACAAGTGCCGAAAGTACGGAATAGCGCGACGAGCGGTGGTGCGTCGCATGTGAGCGGGTCATGTAGTTTTCGGCAGGAGTGACATCAACGTTTTTTGTGTTGCTTATTGAGAAATAGGTATTTAAAAAAATCAAAAATGGTTATTTTTCTGAATAGGAAATGTTAGGTTTATACCACTTCTACGAAACGTCAAGTTTAAAAAGTTAATTCAAATTCTGACAGATTTATATTCATTCATGACATTGTAGATGTCACATCCGTACCAACATACTAAAATATAACTACACTCATCGCTATACATTATTTACTTTCTCAATTTATCGCTTTTACAATTAGATATAACAACGGGTTGATATATCTTATCAAAAAACAATCAAATTGGTGATCTTATTTTATTTGAATTTTGTATTTTGTGCTTTGCCGCACTAGAGCGGCAACGTTCCATAGCGGTTCTGCAACCTCTGATGAAATCAGCTGTTTTCGAGTGTGACAGCCATAGACATTTCTGTGGTGACAGCACAAAAAAATATTTGTCAAAATCCTGGCTACTATGTAGTTTCCTATTAATGCAGATGCGACCGATCTCGATCAAATAGAATTTGCTCTTGCAGCTAAACTATGAATTTTACCAAAAAATGTCATAAACATAAATTATTCAAAATTTCCTCTACTTTAATTTATTATTTAACTATTTTGACGAAATTACAGAAATGGCGGCTCATTTGCAAAATCCTTGAAAAATGCTTAGCTTAGAATAAACTACCAGTTCCTTTGGACCCTTGTGAACCAAAAGCTTTTCAGCTCTAAGTTAGGTCATGAAACTTGTAAATATGAACTTTCGTTCCGGTACCTTCAGTAGTTTCTCCGGAATCGTCTCCACAAAAATCGTTTACACACACACACACACACACACACACACACACACACACACACACACGCACACACACACAGACATTTTTTTGGACCTTGGTCAAAAATGTTCAGGGGACCCAAAAAGACCTATTTCCGCTAAAATCTCAATTTTTTTTTCGGCACGATTACAATACTTTACATACTGCGTATGATAAAGTAAAAATATATGGGTTCCAATTTAAAATGAGATCAATAACACGCTTTGAAGTTTGACACTAGATTTTGGTCATCCTGTATAATTTGGATCGATGACAATTGGTTAACGAGACTACTAGATCTAACTTAACAAGCACGTAGCAAAATTTTATTAACGAGGTGCAATTTGTGGTCTTTATTGATTTTTAAAGCCAACGATGCAAAATCAATTTTTTTGGCTTATATTTTTTTGTGCTGCAGTCACTCAACCCATTTCAATAAAATTTTGGTGGTATGTAGTCAACCATAAAAGGCTTCAAAATGTGTAAATAAATGTATAGCATGCAATTAAAAAAATATAGTACCATAGCGTTGCACATTTTTGGGACAGCCTGTATAAGCAAAAATAATTTCTTGAAATGTACCTTAAAGTACAGGGTAAGCCTGCAAAATGTCAAACTCTTAGCTTTATTAGTAACTGAGCTACAGAAGACGGGAGCTCAGTTGCAGGACCCTGTATAGTTCCGATTTTTCTATACTATAGTCTAATCACTATTATAAGAGCTCTGAGGGAGAGACAACAGGATCATATAGATAAGGGCCTATTTGGCAATGAACAACACGGATACAGAAAAGGGAGATCCACGGTTACTGCGCTAAGGCAACTGGTAGACGGCATAACACGTTCCTTTTATTCAGGGGAAGCAGTTGTTGGCCACATGCGGTTTAAGCAAAGCATTTGACATGGTGCCCCACCCTCAGCTGATCCGCAAGCTGGAACAGTATGGAATTAGAGATGCGCCGGCTCGTCTTCTGGTGAGGTATCTTCGGAACAGGTTGTCCTGCGGAACAGAACAGTGTCACCAGTACTCCTTATTAGTTGTGGTGCACCGCAGGGATCGGTGTTGGGTCCAGTGCTTTTAATTATCTACACAAATGAGTTTAGAAGTAATATGACGGAAGATCAGAGCTTTGTACACGCAGAAGACACTTCAATCCTTGTAACAGAAAATTCAAGGGAAGACCTCAGCTTAACCATGCAGAATGCCTTTAGGACGACAGAGGTGTGGTTTGGGTCAAATCTGCTGAAGCTGAACAGCAATAAGACACAGCTTATGGAGGTCGGACCATCCCCTGCATCGGACGTGACGGAGGCGCAGATTCTGGGGGTTTGGAATAACAGCAGGTTGTCTTGGACGCCGCATGTGGAGATTCTGTGCAGGAGACCCTGGACGTCAGTTTTCTGCATCAGACGAATGAGACAGGTCGCAATTCACCAGTACGCTCTTCAGACATACTACGACATGTTCCTCTCCATTGCTACGTATGGCATTGTTCTGTGGGGGCTGCTCCTGTGGCGCAGCGTGTCCTGAGGGTTCAAAGAAGCAAACCATGAGAGCTTTACGGGGTCTGTGCAACAGGGAGAGCTGTAGAGATAGTTTTCAGCAACGGGAAATACTTACAACAACATCAGTCTATATACTCTATAGTCACACTTACAGACATCTGTATGAGACAAACGGATGGGTCGCATAGGTGCCTGACTGTATAACCACCTTCCAGCTGATATAAAGAGGTTGCCAGAGAGACAGTTTATAAAGATTATACGCGGAATGCTAATAAAAGAAAGTTTCTACACCATAGAGGAATTTTTAAACTGTGTTGTGATATTGTGAATTTGTGTAATGTAAATTTATTAATTGCATGCCTGAGACTTACCATCAGTTGTTGTACTATTGCCAAATTAGTATTTATATGTATGGCGTACTATGCAATGTGATTATTGATAGAAAATATACTATTCTATTCTATCACTATACAAGGTGTTTCATGATGCGCTGCCATTAGTAGTATATGGAGAACCAAATGAAATCAGGGATCGAAAATATGTGGACTTGTTGTTGGGTACGATCTTTTTAACTAAAATATTTTCTGGTTTTGGTTTAAAATGAAACACCCTATATTTTATAGCATCTTTGTTAAATTTAGGTCAATTGTATAATAATAATACTGTTCCCGCAGTTTGATGAAATACTCAATAAGGTGATATAAACCTGAAGACTTGGTAAAAGGGGAAGACTACGTATCGATGTCGGTAAGTGTAGGTTGTTGTGTTTCAAACTGATGTTCACTAGTTCATGCTGCGTTAATTGCTCAAGCCGGGGGACGGGTCTTGTCTTTAGACAGTCTTGGGGATGCAGTGGTGCACTGATGCACGGCAATTAGATTATTCTCAACACACACAGTAATGGGGCACAAATATGCGCGAACTGTTTGTCTCTTTACACAATTTATGGGGCGCTGATACGCGGGAAATTGGTATTTCTATACTGTTTTAGCCTTTCTTGTTCTTCCTCCGTAGCGGTTGAAAACAGGAAAACTAAGGTAGAGGCAGAAGCGGGGGCGGGGGAGACAAGGAATATGCCCGAAATTATCCCTGTCCGTGTGTAACCAACATAACACATAATATGTCGCGCCGCGACACACCCTACACCTAAAATGTGGGATTTTTGAGGTATTCAATTATTTCAATAAAAAATGACAGCCGCAAGGTTGCCTTAAATTATTTATAATTATCCGTTGATGCTGTTGGAAAAAGTTTTACACAATGTTAATCTAAAATTTTTCAAACATTCCAAAATGCATCCATATGATAATATGGCGATTTTAAAAAATATCACGTATATATGAAATACTGACGAAAGAGAACCCAGTTGAGAAGTAATGTTTAAAATTAATTAAAAGAAACGGTCTCAGCCGGATTCGAACCGGGGTCTTCTGCTTTGCCGGGGCATTGCTCTACGGTTAAGCTACCGAGGCCTGTGACGAGGAATAGATAAATTCGTCATTTCAAATGATAGTAACGGTAAGGATTGCTGTCTAACTAATATTATCATGACGTCTATTGGACACTGGTGGAAATTGGTGCATGGTATGTCAAGTTTGTCGCAAATCTTGCTATTGGAAAGTAGGAAACTAGTTTAGTCGGTTTAAATATAAGGTATATATGGAATAATGTCAAAAGAGAACCCAGGTGAGAAGTAATTTTTTAAAATGTGATAGAATAGAATAGTATATTTGCTATCAAAAATCACATTACATAGCAAAGCCTTTGCACTTGACACAAAGCTTCAATGTGATAAATTCATTTTTATGTTTACTTTTAGGGAGTAAAACTACTGGGATCAAACTTTCCGCATGATGGTCGAATAAATCGATTGGGTCTCAGTAAAGAGATAAGAGAACATTTCGAGATACTATCAGATAAGGTAATGTATGTATTTTGTATATGCAGGGTCTGTCGTAATGCGTCCCAAATAGTTCAGATCTTATGAACAATGAAGACAAAAATTAACCGTTTGCGTCATATTTTAAATTCTAGTATGAAATAATTATCATGAAAAAGTTGTTTTAATACTGGCAATGTTGATCGGATATACTCAGCTATTTGACAATTTATACTAACTAAAACACTAATAACAGTAATCTATCTTCGAGTAGCAAGAAACTAAAAATTAAAAGAAATGTTAGGTTCTTTGGTTTTGAATCACCTTAAATCAGCCAATAAATAGACACCGTAATATGTAGTCATTATTTTTACACAACCCTGTGTGCCAATAATTTAGATAGTAGGTTTTCACGAGTCATCATGGAAAACCTACGACGAACTGCAAACAACATTGAGGAGTATGTCATTAGTGGCAAATCAGACTAGATACGAAATTCAAAGTGGACTAAGAAGCTTGACGGTTGAAGTAGGTAGAATGGCAGGACACACAAACTTTGGCAACTGTAAGTTTGAAATTATTGACGAATTTTTCGTGAAACTAACTTTATCCCAAGACAATATAATATCTCACCATTCAAGCTTCTAAAAACAAGGATAAATTAGACCAGTTGGAAGACAAGATCGACGACAAGTTCGAAAACGTCATGATGGCCCAAAGTATTTTCCTCGAAAGCTGCTACAGAGTCCAGAAAGACGAAGCTCAATTAGAAAACAAAATCGGAGAAGTCCTGGAGAAACTTCTGGAGACGTTTCTACAAAAGTATGTACTTCGCGGTGTAATTAACAAAATACAAACATTCCCTGTCAGAGATAAAACTACTAACTACTATTTTAAAAAATGTATCACCAAGGCAACGAAAAAGTCACATTTATATTTATTTATCTAGATGAGTATGAATTGGTAATAGTAAAAACTTCTCAAATAAACAGTAATTACCCCAGTCGTTATTGATATTGTGTCCAAGCCCACCCTAACCACAGGGTTAAAAGGGCTATAGCCCCGGAGCGCAAACCTTTTGCGGGCGGCAACTTTTATTTTGATATTTCTTAAGAAATATACAGTGAGTGCACAAAGTATGGAAATATGACAAAATCTCGGAAACCGTTATTTACTAAAGTCGATTTTTAATAATACACATATTTATAACAAATGCAATTTCCCCCCTTCAATTGTTTTTAGTTATGACGTCATCGATACCTTTTTTAAATTCTGTTAATCTGTTAATTGTCTTCATGGTAGTATACAAACTGTATGATCTTAGATCAGAAAATTATGAGAAAATGTTGAAAATTAGGAAATTTGCTTGTGAATAAAAAGCGAATAGGCGTTTAAGCTAGATCTTTTTGCACTGAATAGGAATCGTGGCTTGCAAGATTCATACCACAACCACATCACATTTTCGGTTTTTTCTTTGATTGGAGCAAAAGAAACTCTGTAAATTAATCAAATATAATAAAATTCAATGCGTTTTCCTTATTATTAGTTTATTTAAATTGCCGCTACATGTTTCGTGTCACTTCTTCAGGCGATATCGTCAAACGTTGATTATACATACATAGGTCACAAACAAACATATAAACTATATAACAACTATATACACGTATTTCTTTCTCAGGCACCAAAGAAAAACTACCAACTCAATTAATTCAAAGTAGTAGAGTGAAAGTGGGAAAAATATATTTCTATATACATAGTAGTTGTCGTATAGTTTATATGTTTCTTTGTAACCGATGTATGTATCATCTCAACGTTTGACGATATCGCCTGAAAGTGTCTAGAATGACACGAAACATGTAGCGACAGTTTAAATAAACAAATAATAAAGAAAACGCATCGAATTTTATTACACTAAACCTTATTGGATAAAGGAATCTATTAGTCAAATATATTTGTGAACAAATTTGAGGTTTCTAATATGAGACCCTTTTGAGGTTTCTAGAACATTGGTTTCAGGGCAACTAATTCTATCCAATTTTCAGTCAGAATACCCATGTTCCCCAGAGTTATCCATATTCTGCAATTTTCAATAGTGTTTTTCTCAAAAAAAAATCATATGTAAGGCTATAAAATGTTTCCCATAAAATTTATACTATAAATTATTACTATAATATTGCGTCTTCTAATCGATGAATAATTTGCGTATTAAATATTAATTAATTTTTTCTTAAAACTATACGCAACGTTATTACTTACTATAAATTACTATGATACCTATTATATAAAGTATAATAATGATTAATGAGAGTTCGTCAGAATAAAGTCCATTTTATTCAAATGAAATGTCAACGTCTACGTGGTTGACAGTCGCGTCGTCACCATTTACAAATACATTAAAAATATTTGATATAAAATGGAATTTATGAGTCGCAGATAAAACGTAGCGTTCGACTCGCACATAACGGATATAGATCGCTCGCATATTTACACATGCGTGTAAACATGCGAGTGATAAACTTCATGCTCGCGATTTATATCCTTAAGATCCTTAATTATGTGCTCGTCAAATAATATTTGTCATTTTCACCATTTATAGCCATCTAGATTAATTAACATAAGTCATTATTTCGTTGCCTTGGTGATCGATAGGTTTTTGTATGAAAACACTGCAACAAATATAGGGTGCCATTTAAAATTTCAAGATTTCAAAGACAAAGATGTCAATAATACTTCAAAAAATGTTATTTTTGTCTTGAAGTACTGCCCCAAATTTCATTCCTCTAGCGTCAGAATAAAAAAAAATATGAACGGGCGTACCTATTGTGTAGGTCGCCCGGTATATTTTACCCGTATATTTTAACAGTTTCTGTTTTCAAGATGCTGAATGTTAAAATGCTTACCAAATAAATATAAAAATTGTAGCTTTTACGGACAGTAGAAGAAACTCACTAACAATACGCATATATGTACATATAATTATAATCTTCGCATAAACCCAGTTTCCTAAAAACGGGGGCTGCGCAATGGTGATTGTCTCAGAAAAAAAATGATGTTAGGTTTAGAAATATACTTGTCCTACACGTGTCCGTGTTGCATATGTGCATTTTGAGGAATTGTAAATCTAAAAATTGTTTGTACATTAAATAATTGTTACGACACTGGGTTTGCCAAAAAGATTATAATTATGTATGAATATGCGTATTGGTGGTAAGGGACTCTGATAGTACTTAAGTTAAGTTAAATTAAATGTTTATATTAAAATATTGCAGAACAGCCGTTGAGCCAAAAGATCTACGAAAACTCGAGCAGATGCTGATTGGCCATGACCAGCATATAAAGAGAGCCATTGGAAAACTTCTGGACGACAAGAAGTTTCAAGATGGCATGAATACTTTAACAAGTAATGTGGTCAGCTTATTTACTTTGATTGAAGACGAAGGAAATATGAATGAAATTATTACTGACAGGCTTGATCAGATTCTAATAGCGATAAAGGTATTTTTATAATTTATTGTTGCTTATTAAACTTTTCCCATCTTCAAAATATGTGTGATGACATTGTCTTCTTTTTTTATTTCAAAACCTAATGTAAATAGACCGATTTTTGTGAATCTTTTAAGCGCTTATAATATTATAATATTTGAATACTGAAATATTCCGGCTGTCAGACTCATGAATCCATTTGTTTAAATAATTGTTTCTTTATTCTGTTTCAAAATAAAATAAATTTATTTCAAATTTATTCAAAAATTTAATCAGGGCTTAATTTACGGTCACTAGGAGACCATGGGCCTCCTAGACCTGTTAAGGGCACCTATAAGCGATCGATTTCAGGATATTGGGTAAACCAGTCACTTAGATTTATGGAAATTTCTAAACTTCTTTTGTTTTCACTTCCATTTTTATAATTAAACCTTCCTCCAGCTCAATTTTCGAATTTTCTATTTTCTGGACTATTTGTTTCAGGATGCACACTCCCTTTCGTTCGACATTAATGGGAATGTAAAACAACTGTCCACAGTAGGAAGTTTCCCAAGCAATGACGAATTGAAGTTAATCACGGCGAAACTTGAAAACATTGAAAAAACAAAAGCCAGAAACCAAGAAAATTGCGACACATTATTAAAAACAACAGATGAAACTCACCAGTTGCTATTAAATTTATTGACAATCAACGAAATGCCCAACTTTGCAACCAATAGTACAGAAATTTCTGACACAAATATTGCCAGCTCTACTAGCAACCCAATATCGAATGCAACTGAAGAGGTACAAACAAGAGATCCGGTACTGGTACAACTGATCAACGACATTTTCAATCCAGGAAACAATAATATAACAGAAAACTGCTCAGATTTTTCCATTGACGTAAGAACTCGAGTGGATTGCACCACGCCAAACGTAAACGTAACCTCAGATATAGGAATAAACGACACGTTGAACGAAGACGCAAATCCAAACGTAAACGCATCCTCAATCGATTTGGCAGAATACCCGGATATCGACGTTCGGTCACAAGAAACAGATAATCCTCAACTATTCCCGAATTTTGATAGTGTAAACAATGATACAAACACACCACGAACAGGTGAGCTCTACGATTTGGTCGAGATCGATAATGCAGCAGGGAATTCCACTGAGAAAATCAAATGATGGAATGGACGATCTTGGTGCCACCTATGCTAAGAAGTTGCAACAGTTTGAGACCTCCGACAGGAACTGAGAAATATGTAATTTTAGTAAATGTGTCGTGTAAATTATTTGAGAAAGTTTGAATAAATGTTTGTATTTGCTTGTAGTATTGAGGTATTCGGAGCTTGGTATCAGTGGTATAGTGCTGCCAGTTGCCACCGAAACAATATTTGATATAAAATGCAATTTATGAGGCGTAGATAAAACGTCGTATTTGACTCGCACACAACGGATATAAATCGCTCGCATGTTTACACGCTCGCCTACGGCGCGCGTATAAACTTCATGCTCGTGATTTATATCTACTATTACCTAAACTTCCCTTTTTTGGCCCACTTTATATTAAATAATCTTAAAATCAAACTTGGCGAAAAATAACTTTATTATTATTATAAGGAACAATTCAACAATATTATGTTAGGCAGTTTAAAAAAGTACTCAAACATTTTAGAAGAAACAAATATAATATTTATTAAAGGTTAAAATCAACCACAAGGAAGAACTATACAGGGTTAGCCAAAATTACCGAAACACTTAAATAATTCTCCAACCGTAAGGACCATCAAAAAATTGTTCAAACAAAATTGTTTTGGCTTTAAACAAGCTATCGTCTAAATAAATTTTCAATATACAGAGTGCTCATTTTATTATAGAAACTCGGTAACCCATTCGTTTTTTAAATAGAACACCCTACTTATATATTATTAATTTTTACTTTATCATACGCAGTATGATGAAGTATTGTATTGTGCCGAAAAAAAAAATTGAGATTTTAGCGGAAATAGGTCTTTATGGGTCCCCTGAACATTTTAGACCAAGGTACAAAAAAATGTCTGTGTATGTGTGTGCATGTGTGTATGTATGTGTGTACCCGCTTTTTGTGACGACGATTCCGGAGAAACTACTAAAGGTATCGGGACGAAAGTGCGTATTTAGAAGTTTTATGACCAAACTTAGAGCTGAAATGCTTTTGGTTCAAAAAGGTCCAAAGGAACTGGCTGTTTCCTCTAAACATTTTTCATGGATTTTGCAAATGAGCTGCCATTTCTATAATTTCGTCAAAATAATTAAATAAGAAATTGAAGTAGAGGAAATTTTGAATAATTTATGCCTATGATATTTTTTATTAAAATTAATAGTTTAACTTCAAGAACAAATTCTATATGATCGAGATCGGTCGCATCTGCATTGATATGAAACTACATAGTAGCCTAGATTTGACAAATATTTTTTTGTTGTTACCACAGAAATGTCTATGGCTGTCACACTCGAAAGCAGCTGATTTCATCAGAGGTTGGAGAACCGCTATGGAACGTTGCCGCTCTAGTGCAGCAAAGTGCAAATTACAAAATTCAAATGAAATAAGATCACCAATTTGATTGTTTGTTGATAAGAAATATCAACCCGCTGTTATATCTAATTGTAAAAACGATAAATTGAGAAAATCGTAAATAAAGTATAGCGATAAGTGTAGTTATATTTTAGTATGTTGGTACGGATGTGACATCTACAGTGTCATGAACGAATATAAATCTGTGAGAATTTGAATTAGCATTTAAACTTGACGTTTCGTCGAAGTGGTATCAACCTAACGTTTCCTATGCAGAAAAATAACCGTTTTTAATTTTTTTTTATTTCTCAAAAAGCAACCCAAAAACGTTGAAGTCACTCCTGCCGAAAACTACATAGCGCGACTCGCTCACATGCGACGGCGACGCTCCGCCATTGATGACGCGCCGCATCACCGCTCGTCGCGTTATTCCGTACTTTCGGCACTTGTGAGATAAATAACTATTATTCTGATGACAGTAGGTAGTGTCAAATGCCTATAGTGTCTATTGACTATCAAAATATCTGTCAAATACTGGCTAACTAGTTTAATTTTAATGCAGACACGGTTTATCTCAATCAAATAGATTCTCATGCAGCTAAACTATTAATTTTATATTTTGTATGATAAAGTCACGTGCCTGGCCACATTTATTATAATATTACAATTTTAGTTGTATTTATTAGTTTTCATAAAACTTTTTAATTGAGGTTTTGGGAAATTTTTGACAATTATTACTAATAACATTTTTCGGTGTACATAATTTCTTTTTTCCTTAAGCGATGTGTCAGTCTGAGGACAGTGGGAGAATCATATCGAGAAATCGCGTTGGTCCAATATACATTAGTGCCCAAACTAGTTCCTGGCCACATCAGATTTTTTTATTGCAATATTAATTCTAAGAATTTTTTATAGGAATCATATTTTTATAAAATGCAAAAATAGCATAAACCAATAGCATTAACCACAAATAGTCAAAAGTACCGGAACACCTTAATAAATCTCCAAATGTAAACAAATCAAAAAACCTTTTTGGGTTTAAACAACCTCTTGTTCAAATATATTATTAATATATAGGATGTCTATTTTATTATGGCAATTTGCAAACGTTTACTTTATCTAACAGGACATCCTGTATATTTAACATTTTTTAATGCTAAGATTAATTCTAGGAATGTTATGTTGGAATTACTTCTTTATAAAATTCTTATTTTGTCGTTATAAGCAATTAATCAATACTCATGAACTTTACTTTCACCAAACGTGTAAAAAATAAAAAAAAGTGAAGAGAAAATAACAACACAATTAAAATAGAATTATATTAAATGTTCAAACTGTAACATTAAAATAAATGGACAAATACTTGAAGTTCAGTAGTTGTTCTTAATTGCTCATAACTCCAAAATAAAGCATTTAAAAAAACTTATTTCTTCTATACAATGTTCTTAGAATTAATCTCAGAATTAAAAAAATAAAAATTGGAAAACGGAATGGTTAAATTTCTATAATAAAACGAACACACTGTATATTAACACTATATTTAAATTAGACGTTTTTTAAGCCCAAAAAACTGTTATTCGAAAAAAATTTCGAATTTGTTTGCGGTTGGAGAATTATTTCGGTGTTCCGGTAATTTTGACTATTTTTGGTTAGTAGCTTCTAAATAAAAAATAATGCATTTTATGAAATAATTATTCGTATAAAAAATTCTTAGAATTGAGCTTAGAAATTAAAAAAAAATAATAATAATATATATAGTGTGTCCTATTTAAAAAATGAACTTTTATTTGAATTTTTTTTGGAAATTTTTTACGGTTGGAGAATTATTTAGGTGTTCCGGTAATTTTTGCTAAGCCTGTATAGGCACAAAATATGTCTGTCTTTAATGTGATTTTTGGCATTGCTTTGACTTTGCCAAACCATCTACATCTAATTTGTATCCTGATGTGCATATTCAAATGGCATGCAGATGATCATTATTCAATCGACACGAAAATTATTTTTTCTAAAGCTCATAACTGAAAATCATTGCTCGCAAACATATGTGCTGCCACGTACAACAATCATCATCTTAGCGAAATTCTTTATTCCTTGAAATTTATTTAACAAACTTCCATAAAGTTCTGGAACATATCCGGAGAATGTTTTTTTATTAGTTCCGCGGTTTGGAATTCCAACACTTACATCTGTAGATGACTTGGTACATCTTCAAAATCGGTATTAACAGGGTTAAAAATAATCGCATTTCCATTCTAAGTTTGTGAAAATCAGCAAACCTTGTCGAAAACTCTTTCAGTAAATTGTCAACAATACTGGCAAGTGTTCTTTTGAGATTGCCATTCAAATTTAGAGACAGATTTACAACATTTGAAATGGTCTTCTAACAAACGTTATTTCAACAAGGACGATTTATCAAAAGCTTTTATAGCAGAAAATAGCTCTAGCCTCTACTAGTTATTTCCTTTGTCCCTGAGTTCATTATAATACGTTGTAATATCTACCTTGAATGCAAGAGACATAATCCAAGTCCTACCGGATAGTTGCGGAATCGACATTTTCAGTTCCGTCATAAAAATATCATTATAATAATTTAAATTCAAAAATATTAATAGTAGGTACCTAGAATAGTAGATCCGATTCTTCCGGATTAGAATCCTGCAATTCATGTTGTTTTAGTCCGTTGCGCCGACTGTAATTCACAGTTGATATCACGGTGTCCACAACTGGTTACATTGAAGATACAATTTTGCAACAAAGTGCTTCCTGATGAATGATGCAATGAAACACCATTGGATTATCATGACCGAAAGTTTGTAATTCAGTACAAATCCTACCCACTACACGGGTTTTGGAACCGCACATATTTTTACCATCATCAGTTGTCAAGCTTTTGAAATTAGTTCAGTCTAGTTCTAAAGAAGCTACGGTTTCCTTTACTTTAATAAACAAATCATTACTCGTTGTAGTAGCTTTTAAACTACAGAAACTGGCCAATTCTTATAAAAAAAAAACTATAAATAATTGCGTAGTGTCTGTCACATCCGTACTCTCGTCCCTGGCCAGAGAGAAATAGTCAAATGTTTTGCTTTCAATTTAAGCTATTGGAATAAATTTTGACCAATATCCTCTACTCGTCTTGTACATGTCCATGCAGACCAGCTATTGTCTTGAAATAAATTCATTTTTCTGGACATATTGGTTGAAAACCAGCTGGCAAACATCTTTTCATAAATTTGGAATCTGTATAAGGTAGTACCTTCTTTCGCAATCTGCTCAGCTACGACATAACTATCACGCACAATTGATTCAGAATGCATACTTTGCTTTTCAAATATGTTTTGCCAAGAGAAACTTGTAATTTAGTCAATTTATGTTTTTAAGTTCACCGGTCATATCCATGTTGCTTTCATAATCGGTCTCATAATAAAGTTTTATGTTGTTTACCTTCATTACAGAATAAGAATTTGACAAATGACACACATAGCATTACCTCAGTTTTCAATACAGAAGTACGTACCATTATATTCTTTGTAGGGTGCATTATAATTTTCTTATGGTACAATTTACGTTATTGACTGCGCTTGTTATGTTTTCAATTGCCTTGTGTACTGATATTGATAGATCTGTTATTTGTTTAAAAGGTATTTTCGAGAAGAAGACAGTTGAAAATTAGAGTAGTAATGATAACTTATTTGTTTGTGAAATGCGCATAGACGTTTTCAACTGATGTATTTGCGCTGACATATGGCACGTCAGTTTATTGCGCTTTTTTATATTTCTTCCGGAGGCGTTCACACACGGGTCCATCGAAATGCTTCAACATTTATGACCAAATTTTGAGGATCCTAAGATGAATCCTAAGATTCAGATTTAAGGTTTCCTTCCTATGAAGCCATTTTGAGGTTTCCAGACCTAAGCCCATTATTGGTTTAGGTGGTATCTATAACTTTATAAAAATTACCAAAGCCGCGTTTGTTACATTTTTACATCACTTTTTAGGCGCTTACTAGGTATATGTGCGCTACAGGTTGCAGAACTTAATGCACATTATATTCATAGTACCTACGGTGTATTGCACATTTATTCATTTAAACTTGCAAATATATTATGAAAGGAACATTGAAATATATAAATGCACAATTATTTATTCTGATGTACATTTATATAAATTTATTGCACATTTATTTTTTTAATATTTTGCGTTGCTCAAATATTTTCTGTATTGGACAAATATTTTTGATATTTGTCAAATATTTTATTAAATGCTTACAACAAATGCACGTTTTATTTTATTTATTGCGCATATCATTTATACTGTTAAAAAGAGAACCTACTCAATGTACTGGTAGGGTAAACAAATGGGACAACTAGCGGCTCCAGTGGCGATTTTAGGAAACTCAAATATACTGGCGGCAAAATTTAAATCGGATTCCAGGCATTTATACTTATTATTCCGGTTTTATGCGTTTAATTTTTATCGTATGTCGTATTACGCCAATTATTAGGGGCGCACTGTGGTGCTTCCAATTTCAAGTCTAAACTGGATTCTCTTTTTAATAGTAACTCTGTGTCAATACCTGCCACGCTTCCTTAAGGGTGTTACAAATGTTGTAACAAAGTAAATATACCCTACCACAGTAAATATAGGGAGGGGGGGTATAAAAATAGTGGCAAAAACAGATTGCAAGATGTCAGCCTCATATACCTATAACATCCTGTGTACAAATCGCATATTCTATGTTGTGAAACCGAGAGAATCATCTCTGCTAAAGTGAATACACCCTGCATGTTTTTTTTCAAAAAGCTGTGTTGCAAAAAAGGATAACTCAAAAACAAATGGCTTTAGAGTACTACATTGCCTTAAAAATTAGTAAGAATTCAATAAATGCAGAAATACAGGCAGTTCCATTTGAAAAGTATAATCTTGAGTTTTTACAATCTTATCAAACATCCTGTATATACGAAAATAAAGTTTTAAATGTGTGCTCAAATGTTTCTATATCAAGGAGAAATCACTTTTACACTATCTTCATCAACAGAAAGCACAGCCTTTAGAGCCCACTCTATTGGGACACCTGTATAATACAAACAAAAGATACATGTAGGCACATCATATCTTGCCATTTGCATATCTCTGAAATATAAATAAACAGTTTACTGCCATTCTTATCTTATCAACACACATTTGCATTTTTTATGGGACAATTTTGATAAAAGCTCTGAAAAAAATATGCAACTATACGAGTTTAATCCGACAATGATTCTTGTATTTACCAAAAATATACCGATAAAATCACAGAAAATCACAAAAAACTTCTACACTTACCTCGATTTTTGCGCTATTTTGGAATATGGTTTGAGCTTTATGTGTAAGTTGAGCAAAACACGAACTGAGCGTACACAACTTTTGCCTGACATTGTACACGATATCCGGCTCTTCAGGTTCCAATTCACCTACGGCAAAACAAAACAATAAACGTCGCCGACACGTCAATATCCGTCAATAGTAATAATCCACACAATAACCATCACATTCAATATCAATTACAAGCATAAATAATTCACAGGTAACTCAAGTAAATAAAAATATCATGAAAAATAATTATCGTTCCTTCCCTATTGGATTCTTTGCCGAATATCTAAACGTACCTATCGCTAAATCTAGATCGACAAAGGCCTTGTCGAATTCCTTCTCTAAAATGTCAAGCCAGCGAAATCCGACACTAGCCATTTTTACATCTACCGACACTGTCAACTGTCAGATCGACATACCCGTGACAATCGTATGAAGTTTGTAACAAAACGATATTACGTGTTCTTCTGTGCTTATCGTAAATAAATATTAATAGTTTAGTTGGGTATTATATCTAGTTTTACTGCTTAATTGTTTATTTCGGGACATGTTTATAACGTTTGTATGTATGAAATCATGAAACCAAATTCATAAATATAAACAGCTCAAGGCACGAGCGACAGAATAGGCAACTTAATATACATGTAAATAGAAAACTACGTTACCGATAATACCCAAATATAGTAGATTTCTCGATGCTGCAAATTACACATCGATTTCTGCTGGTATTTTTCGCATACGTTACAGATCATTTCTTCAAATTGACGTGTGTTAGACCGCAATAACATTATTTTTATACCTCTGCTGTACAAATTTAATGCGCCCAGCGAAAAGTAAGGGAGAGTGGGGCAGGTTGCTATTACACGGGGCAAGTTGTTACATACCGCCAAATCAATTTAATTTGAACTTTTCATATTGACTTGGCCCCTCCTTTATCGGAATTTGGAATTCTGTTTCTACAGGTCGTTTGCAATTCGTTTACAATTGTTTGCACCCTTTTCATTTGCACCCCCACCTTTTCCGAGATAAAATTAATTCAAATTCGGTGGGGCCAGATTCACGGTCCTCCACCCTCCTTTCTAAAAACGTATTATTCTATTTCTACAGATCGTTTGCAATTATTTGCACCCTTTATATTTTGGTTTGCACCCCTACCGTTTTCATGATAAAATTAAAACAATTTTATGAAGTGTGAACTTGGCCCCTCCTTTTTCAAAATTTATTCTTTTACAGTTTGTTTGCAATTCGTTCGCAAGTGTTTGCACCTTTTTTAGTTTCGCTTGCACCCCTACCGTTTTCGTGATAAAATTAAATCAAATTCGGAGGGGCCAGATTCACAGTAAGCCCTCCATTTTTTAATTTGAAATTCTATTTCTACAGGTCGTTTGAAATTCGTTTCCAATTGTTTGCACCCTTTGTAGTTTCGTTTGCCCCCGCCGTTATCGAGATACAATTAAAACAAATTCGGATTCTAGATTCACACTAGCCCCCCCTTTCTAGAAACTTGTTATATTTTTTCAGTTTTTAAGTTGTTGCCTTTTTGTACGATAACTATATTTCTTTAAAATAAAGACATTTATTATTATTATTATTATTATACTATTTCTACAGGTACCTAGTTTGCCTTTATCGGAATTTGGAATTCTGTTTCTACAGGTCGTTTGCAATTCGTTTGCAATTGTTTGCACCCTTTTCGTTTGCACCCCCACCTTTCCGAGATAAACTTAATTCAAATTCGGTGGGGCCAGATTCACAGTCCTCCACCCTCCTTTCTAAAAATGTATTATTCTATTTCTACAGATCGTTTGCAATTGCTTGCGTCATTTTTAGTTTCGTTTGCACCCCTACCGTTTTCGTGATTAAATTAGTACGATTTTGTGTGTGTGTGAATTTGGCCCAATTAAAAAAAAATTCTTCAGGTTGTTATCAATTCGGTTGCATTTGTTTGCACCTTTAAAGTTATAGAAAAAAAAATACAAATAAATAAGTGTGAACCAGCCGACATTTATTAATTTAAACACAACTTCATTTGCAAGTATCATTAATGGAGTAATGGAGTAATGGAGTTCGAACACACTTTGGTTGCACCACTACTGTTTTTCAGATAAATTTAAAACAAAGTTTGAAATAAAATTCTACCCCTCTCTTTTGACAATTTTCAATATTATTTTCTATAGTTTTTTTGCCATTGTATTGCATATGCTTGCACTTTGTTTTTGCACCTTTTAAGTTTTGGAAAAATAAACACACAGATAAATAAGTGTGGACCAGCCGACACTTATTAATTTAAGCACAACTTCATTTGCAAGTATCATTAATGGAGCAACATAGTTTGAACACAGTTTGTTTGCACCCCTATCGCAGTTCACGAAAACTGCCAGATTGTTCTTCTCGATGATCCTTTGTGGAACACCACTTATGTGTCCCGCCATCGAAGCAGCGTTGTCATAACATTGTGGCCGGTAATCCTGCAACTCCATACCATATTTCTCCAATTGGCTGGAGATGGCAGCTTCCCCGCTTCTATAATTTGTTATTATTTTTATTACACAGCACACTTTTCCACCCATCCCCCATACAGCAAGTTAAATTTATAAAACTGCCACCCCCCCCCCCTCTTTCCGAATTGAGCTGGATACGCCCAAGACTGCCTGTATTAAACCAATGACATTAATTTACAAAAGTGCAAATTGAAAACTAGATTCAGCTTTAAGATAAAAACAGTATATTTTTGAAAATCCAATTAAAAAGGGTAAAATAAAGGGATAATTCGTGAACATATTTTGAATAAAAATCGGCAAATTGCATTCAGATCTGCAAATCGCAAAACAGGTTTCTTAAGATTTTCTTAAAATTAATCACAGTAAAAATCAATAGTAAATGTCAAAAATATACGAAATTTTCTCGAAGTTAACAGGGGCATTAAGAATCCGAGCTCAAAAGTTTCACATCACGTAATAGCCCAGTTAATCTCGAAATGTTCTTTATAATGACCCGGAGATAATATCTGTGCGATGAAGCAAATAACTATCAATTCTGCGCAGTTTGAATTTGACTCTCAAATGGTACTTCTGATGGTTTGCTTATTGGCGTGGAAAAAACTATCATAATTAATTACACAAAAAAAACATAAATTGTAGAGTATAATATACCTAAGCCAGCCTCATATTTGTAGAGAATTTGCCCCTCTACAAGCCGGTATTCCTGGTTTCAAACGGATGAGTCAAATTGAAGCTGAGCGTAATTTTGGAGTTGATATTCTAATTACTAATAGTTTATAATTAATTTAAATAATTTTGGGGACAAAATTGAAAGTAAACAACTGTGTTTCCTTGCTCGGGGGAATTTTCTGGATCGATAGGTGTTTGCGATACGTATTTGTTTTATCAACACAAAGATTATTTCCCCCGAAATATTTCGACTGGCCTATAAGGTTTTCGTCAAACTTGCAGTCAAAATGTCAAATGTTGTTATTTTGGCAATTTTTGTGAACAATCACCCTAACAAATTTTTGTCAAAACCATATATAAGCTCACTGTCGCAGTCTGTTCCGAAGTAAAAAGCTTTATTGGCTCTATTATAGATTACACACTTATACAATTTTAATCTGTTCTTTACAAGCTGGCTTCAGGCTTGTTGGTATTCTTTAAACATTGCAGCTACCCTGTAATAAAAAAAGCAACAGAAGTATCAATTGGTATAAGCCGTTCTAGCCATTAAATTCTAATTTATTTGAGATGTAGTTTTTTGTACTTGTGACTGTAAAAATGAGATAATTATCAGCAGATATATTTGCGTAGACCATAGACGGGGAAATAAATCAACATGTAATTTTAATTGTAATTGCTAATTATTCACATCTGCACTTACTTAAAATACATAACACGAAATCGTAATCTAAAACCGTAAACAAATAATCAGATATGACTATGCGGTGTCCAATTGTCATGCCTAGGGGTGCTGGAATTCGACGCTGGAGATTGGGGTTGTGAGTGCTGACTATCAGAATAATCCCCAGGTTTCTCGACACTGTTAACTTCGTCCTGATACACAATAGCAGTTGGCCTTTCAGATTCCACCGCAGAATACCCTTCAGAATTAATAATAGGTATGTATTCAGGCGCTCCCTGATAATGTGCGTAAGTTACGTCTTGATTGTAGTAACTTGAATAGGAAATATTGGTGAGATTTGTTATAGGCTGGTAAACCTGGTGGGTTGGTGATTGGCTAGGAGTTGTCTGCGCCGAAATTTGGTGAGGAGGAGGTGGACTTGATGTTAGAGACCAGCAATTTATTGTAGGACTCATTACCGAAGGTGTCTGCGGCTGTAATGTTGTTGACCAACTTGTATACGATGTTGTACCGGTATTGCTGTATATAGGCGATTGCTGCACATGGTCAGGTGGGTTGTATACTAAAAGAGAGATAAAATTAAAATTAAATTTCTGGTTGGCCAAAATAGATATAAAAATAATGATGATTTACCATTGGCAGGTGGTGATACAGAGTTGGATTTTGGCCGTTGTTGCACTGTAGGATACGGCGATGCTCTGTTATTTCTCAACCCAGAACTGCTTGGAAATCTTTCGCATGTTGATAATTGGACTGCACCGCTGACTGCTGGATATATAGGTTGATGGTGTCTTCCATTTCTGAGGGGAGATGAGGTGGTGTATCTGTCGCAGGCAGACAGTTGAACAGCAGCAGTAACAGCCGGATACATAGGTTGATGCGGTAAAAACCAGGAACCATCTGAAAACGATTAAGAAAAACTCTAATTAACATAGTTTGCAAATGCGTACATATCAAGCTGTAGTAATATAATCTTACAACCCCAACAATCCACAATCATTAATTTTGCACATAACATCTTTTGTGCAAAATGCAACTGAGTGACTGAGTGACAGAAATAGAAAATAAGTACTTAATTCAAGTAATGATTTTTTTAAAACAATTTTTGCAAATGTGTGTTTCACATTTCTTAGTGCATCTGGAGATCCTTCTGATGAAGTGATCAATATGCTTTTACGGTATCTCAACTCCTCTACCTTTACCTCATCACAAAGTGCAACTAAAATCTGAGTGGTAGTGTATAACGTTAATGTTCCATAAATCGTTAGTGAAAGATCCTGAAATAATATTGGTGCCCATGACGTGTCAATTTCACGTCCTACTAGATTTCTAGCATAAGAGTAAAAAACTTTTTTGTTGTGACAAAGGTGTATGTGTGTATGTATGTAAGTATGTATAATGTGTATACAAATAATTTGGAAAATGAAAATTTAATGTTGAATCGAAGAAGTTGAACCCACATATACCACACACAAAATTTGGCCCAAATGAAAACAAAAATAGGTCTCCGGTTTACAGTTTATAATTTTACTAACAGAACATACATACATCAAAATTAATGATCGATATGTTTTTGTGTTCAGAATGTCATCCTTATTGAAAATATCACATAAATAAAATAGGGTGCCATTTAAAGTTTCAATGTTGACGTCATTTTTGGTAAAACCTACGTCAACTAACCTCAAGAGCAGTGGTGTCAAACTCATTTGTGGGCGCGGGCTACAAAATTCTGATCTGAACTTCGGTGGGCCGCATATAGAAAAGACGCAAAAAAGTGATTAACTGGTAAAACAGTTTTTTGTCTCATTTGATTTTTTTTTCATTTTAACGGTTCTTATACAACGTGCTAATACCGTGTTAGATCAGTTTCATCAGTTTGTTAATTTTTGATGTTTGATGACTCACATCAATATTTTGGCACAAGTTCGGAGTTAACAAAATAAATAAAAATTCAACAAGGATTTTTTATCAAAAAATTTTCATTTGAAATTTAGAGTTACCTAAGAAAAGTACATGAACATTAAAAAAATAATGTTAATTTTTTACAATTTAACGAAAATCATAGAAAATAATATCAACTAAAGAAGAGAATGATAATTAAATCCAGGCGACGATAATGGAGGGTTCCTGGTTCAAATCCAGGCGGAGGTGTTTTTTTCCAAAAAATTATCCTCACTTGGATTAATTATCATTCTTTAGTTGATACTACATGACGTACGAATTTACGTAATAACCATTCTCCCTTGAATTTATACAAAATAGCTTACAAACTTGACTACACCTTCACCTTTCATGTTTAAAAACAATTAGTACAGTACGCTTTTAATCTCAAATCCCCATTTAAATAATATTAACGAAAATATTTACAACGACCTGTTGTAAAAAAATGTATACCGACTAATTCTTTCTCCCCGTATATGTTTAAAACTGAGGATTCAACTCACATGTGAATAAAAAATTATCAAAACCAGTTAATCGGGTCTAGAGAAAATCAACTTTGAAATCATGCCATTTTATTATTACCTGTTATTCTTGTTGTATGGCGGTTAAAAATAAAGATAATGAAGTAAATCGAAAATCAACATGTTGAAAAATAATTACAGTGTCATTCCAGTTATTGCCAGTTTGTTATAGATGAAACTCCATATAGTACTTCAAAGTTCAGGCAAAAATCATAACATAATTCTTACACCCTGTCTATACACAAAGCTGAAAGTTAAAGTAAAAATTCTTCATCCGTACATCTTCTGAAGATTTAGGCTTCCAGTATGTGAAAGAATCAGCAATGGTTGGGGAGAAAATCAACTTTCGATTTTTTCATATTTTTCATTAACTCCTAAGTCTTTTGACCAGCCTAGTTCAGAATTAGCCACAATCTCTAAATACCGAATGATGAACATTAAAAATTAATGATGAAACATGAATATTAAAAATCTCAAAATTTTTAATCTCAAAATCCCATTCAAATGATAATTACAAAAATATTTTAAGAAAATTACGATTTTTAATAATGATTTTTGATTTTACAGTATTTCGGGATTCTGTTCATGTTGTTTCTGGGCTATTTACATTAGTAAATTTTTTAGTAAAAGATTAAAATGGTGTTATACTCTTCATGGGTGCCGTTGCATAACAAGTCGTAAAATGTCTTTAGTTTCACATTTGAGAGTAAAATTTAGCGACGATGAACAACATAAGTGGACCCGTGGGCTGACCTTTCGGTAGATGACATGATAGGGAACTTTAAACACAAGGTTCATATTTAGCGCATAGAATGGTCCTTGTGAAATACATGAAATATGTGAAAATTGCACTTGAACGATATATTTGCGAAAATTCCACATTTAAATTATTTACTTTCTATTTACATAGTAAGCCCAATAATGAAGGAATAACCAAATAAAAATAAACTCATTGCAAACTTAGTAATTCAAAAATGTTACAAATCAGGTTTAAATTTTTTAAATTTTATTGTATTGTAATACAATTTTAGTGACGGCTCGCGGGCCGCGCAGTAGGGTATTGCGGGCCGCAGGTTTGACATCACTGCTCAAGAGTATAGAAAAAGTAATTTTTAGTATGTCGTCTCAAAAAATTTGTCCAGAATCTTAAAAAAAACTCGAGCACCTATGCCTTGGGTCACCCGGTATATGTGTAAATATTTGTATCCATCGGAGTATATTAAAGATGTTTGTCACTTGAAAAAACAATTTTTAGATTTGCTATAGCTATCACCATTGAATATAATTGAAAATTAACCTTAAGCTAAATTTAATAAAATTTATTTTTATCTCAAAAATGTGTCATATACTAAAGAATTAATTAATCTCCAAAAAATCTGGCCGAGTTGGAACACATGGATTCAAGAAAACCGTGTAAAAGTAGTACTTCCCTTTGTAGAAGTTTTATGAGGTCGAAATAAAAAATCCAAATGGAGCGATAATTACAGAAGGTTGTAAGCACATAATGTAATACTGACAATTGATTACAAGAGTAGCGTGGAGAGTATATGTATTACTTACTGAACAATCATAGTCATATATTATATGTAACTATATATAAGTGTCATAATAAAAACGGTCGGTAACCTTAGTTACGGCTACATATTCTAACCTCAATTTATAAATTTACCGTAGCGACGGATTTGCATTATATATGTATATATACCTCAATTTCCACAAACAACCTACTGTTGTAATAGAACATTTTATTCAATTTCAAACATTAGGACCACCTCAAGTTTGAGGTGAGCTCTGAAGGGTTAGAATATCAAATTTCCAACTTATTAGTGCATTGTAGATAAAGCCTGGTTTTAAAATCTGTTGTTATAATCAAAATTTAACCCCCTTCAACAGCTCGTAGGAATTATTCGTATTGACAATTTGAGATTTATCCCGGTAAAGGTTAAGGCCAATTCAAACTACAATATATTTCTTTCAACGTTGCACAATTATTGTCAAACCTTACTCATGGACGAGATAATGTTATACTAGAACATACCAAAAATTGACCAATTACCGTATCAATCACAAATTGTTCAAAACAATAAATAGTCCGATTCATATAATTGGTCATCAGAACCGACATTTGTTATACAACTTTGAGCACAAAAAAGAAGAACTAAAAATTGATCAATTACCGTATCAATCACAAATTGTTCAAAATAATACATAGTTCGATTCATTTAATTGGTCAACAGAATCGACATTTGTTACACAACTTTGAGCACAAAAAAGAGGAACTTACATTGTGGATATTGCGTTTGTTGTTGGCTGTAGGGTGGTGAGTAATCTCGTTGGCCGTATATTCCTTCTGGTCGCTCTTTGGCATCCAAGAATGCTTTCGCAAAGGGATTATACTTAATTTTCAATGACGTTACTTCTTCATTTTGGTAAGCTGTCACAGCGATGAACTGAGTCTCCGGGAATGGGAATGTCATCACACGTCTTTGTTCAGTACCAACTCGTACCAAATGTACCCTGGGTTCGTACTTGTGCAGTGAATTGAGCATAATTTGGCCATTTCCATTGCACTTGTTGGTTAGTTTTACCTTGGCAAATGATATGGGTTCTTTCATCCAGTGTGCGCCAAAATTTGGCGATTCCGGATGGATGTAGATGGGATTTGAGGGTGGTACCTCCGCTTTCCCTCCAGGAACCCATTCCCCGTTCACGTATTTCCATCTGTGAGGGTCAATTTGAACAAATTCTAAGAGAACCGTGTACATAGCTTTTGGGTCCAAGCCAGAAACGCAGACCTTAACTACTGGAAACATGCGTCTGAAATTACAAAAAGAAATAAGTAAGTACAACAACAAAATAATAAGCATGGTGGAAAAAATGTTTAGTTTCCGGTATTTGAACTGGAGGGTGAACATTCCTTGCTAACTTAATGTTAAATGGCAAATAAAGCTTCCTACCACGTTCGAAGATTTACTAACCAAAAACATTTGTAGGCAAAATGGTGGCTTGGGGTGGGTGGGGCTGTTAGGATATTATGGGTGTGACTGTATGCAGATGACCAGTGAGTATGCTACAAAATTTGCAATGTTGTAGCGGCAAATGAGTCAGTAATGCTAACGACGAACAAGATTGCGATACAACTTACAAGGATGATGTGGATAGGATATGGAGAATATAATTCAGAACTTTTTGTTTATTTTTGTTTAATTTCACCAACAACAAGAACAAGTTTGTTGTTCAGTTTCCAACGTGTATGTTTTGGCTGATGTTCAGCGACGTGCTTCTGAACAAGTTTATGAACGTCTATGAGCTCTAGGTACTGTGCCGCGGCTTTTTATGTCTCATATTGACTTTTTGAGTTTAACTACATTTTGGATTTAGTGTCTGGGCAATTCTGACTATTACTAGTATGTCTTTCTGATGAAAATTAAAAAGGATTGAAAAAGGTTTCTTCCGCAGTTCCACAACAAGTCGTATATTTAATGATTGCGAAAAAAAATCCGCTTTTTGACATTGCAACATTCCTTTTTCAGATAGCTGACATGATAGGGTACTATAGAAACAGAGTTCATATTATATCATATTATATAAATAGAGTTCATATAGTTCATTTATGTACCGTAAATGTAACGTATAATGGAAGATTGGAAGATATATATTTACGAAAGTTCCGCATTACTTCAATTATTTTATTTCAACAGTCATAGTTTAGGGCTCTGCCGTAAAAATTCCAGCCGATAAACTTACAGCATGAAATGTGTAAAATTTTAGTGCAGACAACAATTGCAAAGAAGATGCGCTTTAGGCGCCTGAGCGCAATCAGTCCTAACCAGGGTTGCCAAACTTCTAAAGTCACAGATCGTGACAGCCATCTATTCGAGTAAAGATTTTTGTTAAATTTTTTATATAATTATAAATTTGGTTAAATGGTATACAAAATTGTTTCAAGGACAGCTGGGCAAAATTTTACAACAGGTTTTGTTTTCGTATTGTTGTTTTATGAAAACGCGTTATAGGAACATGCACGTTGTACGAGAATTGCATTTACTTATATGATTTGTAGTCGATTTTTTTTAGCGCGTTGGTAGGAATTCGCGTTGTAGGAACCACCTATCATACTATCATCATACCATCCTGCGTATAATAAAGTAAAACGACAAATAAAAATTGATCAAATATTGAGAAATCTGTCGGGTTAGATTCTGTGAATGGGAAGTGCATAGGCGCTTTCAATACATTCCGTACTCGAAAGCTATCTATCAAGGTATCGTTTTAAAAAAAAAAGTGAAGAATAGTCATTTTTGCTTTTTGTAGTGTTTTTTTTTTTATTTGAACCCAGCGCCCTAGAAACTTTAAAAGGATGTCAAAGTAATCATGATTTTTTTTGCTTTTACATGATGCAATGAAAGTTTGCGTAAAATCCAAAATCAGAGTTTTGAAATCAACTTTTACGAAAACCTTATGGAAAAAGCTACCAGGCCGGATTCGAATTCAGCGTAAAGAAATTTATCGAAATACCAATGCACGTTTCCTTTATAAAATCGGCGTTCCCCAGAGTTATAAATGATTTACAATTTCCAACTATCTCTTTCTCAAACATTTTTATATGTAAAGCCATTCAGTTTACACATCATTAATTTTGGAAATAAATCTTCTACAAAATCTGTAAGAAAACATACCGACTCATTAAAAAAATAAAGAAATATGGTGGATATGGGGATTAAAGTTTGCACTATAGTCCATAAAATATGCCCTTACATTTAGCTTTTGCATCACATCAATCGGATGGTTAGCAGCCACTAGGTAGTTCTAATATACATAGCTTTATAAAAATACCATTAAGCGACAAAACCCCACTGGAAACCGTTTCCAGCCTTTTTTTTCCTTTTCCCATTTTTCATCATTGATTTAACACATAATTAAACCTGTTATTGGTTAATTTCGCTACAACTTTCACGACATCCTAAATCGGGATTTTTAGGAGGAATGCGGTATTTGTCGGTTATATTCCGGACAGTCCCGCTCAAATAGAGACTTCTGGCCCCTTAAATTAATAAAAAACATAACATTGTAAAATTATCATCAAATTATAAGATTTAATGAGTTCTATTGAAATATATTTGGGTACCGTGCCACGCCTCTCCGATACCTCAACCGAACTTTTGCTATTTTTTTCGTTGTTAGGTACTGTATTGACTAAAGATATAAAAAAAAAATTTGCAAAACTTGTTTGGCCCATTATTTTCTACAACGAAAAATTATTTCAGTTTATACAGGGTGTCTCACGCAGAAAACAAAGTACATTAATGGCCGTAAGAAATCGAAATACTCGTTTCGTCCATATATAAAAGTTGTAGAAAATAAAACCTCTACAGTCAGAAAATATTTCCAAGCTTACAGGTGCTTACACCACAGCAACGTACCAACTAAATCTTATGTTTTTTTTTTTTAATGGAACACATGGTATATTATTGGAGTTTTTGATGAATATGGTTAACCTAATTGTTTTGACATTAACTTGTATTACGCTATTATCAACTGTTTCTGAGATATTGTGAAATGTCAAAAACATGCATTTTTCAAGATCATTCTGAGGCAACTAACAAAAGAACTCATTTAGGATAGTAAAGGTATCGCACTTTTCGACAGTTTTTATTGATTTGCGATTCTAGTATGACTTATCCCGAATAATTGGAGATTTGCTAAATGTCAAATAAATTAAGAATTTTAAATGGAACATCCCGTATATCTTGACATACTGCGATAGATCGATAAATCAATTTTCCTAAAATGTCTTAACTCGGTAGGTCTATAGTCAAAAGCTAAACAGTTATGAAGCATCTAATTTAATATATGTATATAACCGATGCACAATAATTCATAAATTAATATAAAATATCTAGTTGCCACGACGAAATTCAACAATCACACAAATGTAAAGATTCCTCCGTTCGTGTAGCAACTTTTAGTCATTGTAAACTGCTACTATGAGATAGGCCTTAAGGGCACTTGCGGTTTGTGTATTTTAGGAAGGAAATACGCTTTACTTAAAACTGAGTTGTAGGTTGTCTAATGTCGCAACTGTTCTTCCGTTATGTGGTTTGTGTGAAGCAATTCCTTGAGGAAAGCGTTAGTTTTTTTTTTGCTGCAGAATCTGTGTTGGATTTTTGGTAATTTTTTTGTAGGTCGTTGTGGGTTCAGCCGCATCCCCAGAAACCACTGTAAAAAATTAGTCACAACGTTCGTAGCAATTGCTATAATGATAGATAGATAATAACATTTGGAGAGCCAGAGCTTCGAAATAATTTTGAAATTGTTGTTTACCCGAAAAGTTAATTTCAATCTTTAAACCATACTTAAACTCAGATGTTAAATTAATTCAACACTACAATAATAAATTGATTAACCTGTTCACAAATGTAAAAGATAAAGATCCCGTAAAATTCACAGTCACCTCGCAGTGACTGAAGAACAGTCTCTAAACACAAAAGCGATTGTGGTCTGAGGAGAACGAGTTGTGCCCTGGCATGTCATGCGCTTGTCAATCAGCATTTTTGATTTTGTCAATTTGAAAATTTTAGATGAGAAGCGTGGCTTTTGTAATAGACTCTTCTTGGAAACTTCCACGACAACACGGTTTATTTTCGTACTGATGTAGAGGGGCCAAGTAATCATTACTCTTACGTAATTCAAATTGATAAAAACTGGAGGGACAGCAATATCCTTAATCGAGTTCAGTTACAAGTGTCAAATTATATGCTTAATAACGTTGTTGACTTTGCTGTTGACTGTAACCCTACCGAGGTAAGGTGGCTACACACTTAACTGCAAATTTGACCAGCATACATGATTAATCAAATTGTACATGTATGCTGTAGCGTCTGTAGGAGTAGGGTAATTTTGCGCAAGCATTTTAATAGTATACGCCGCGTGGTGATGGGTTGAATTTGAATCATGTACAAGCCGCTTGCACAAGTGAAACGGAACGTGTGTACAATGGACAATGTGTACAATGGCCGGCTTGCACAAACAAACATCAGTCTTGAGTGACTTCTACAAGTATCATCATGCCTAGCGATCTGAAGAAGGTCAACCGATAATATTGGAAGAGTTTATTCGTGCATATCAAAATCAGCCGTGTTTTTGGCGAGATAAGTCACCACACTATCACCTGATTATCATGATAGGGTGAAGAAGGATACACCATATAAGATGTTATTAAGTAAACATAAGTTAATTGATAAGGATTCCGATAAAGATGCAGTTGTTTAGAAGATAAGTGCATTCAGGACTAAATGAAGAACAGAACAGAAAAAATCGGTGCCCCTCTCCAGTCTGGCATTGGTACAGACGATTAGACGAAATATATGAACCTTCACTGTGGTTGTTTGACTTTTTGGGAGATCAAGAGACTTCGTTCAAGTTCATCATCAAACCACTCTTTACACCATACATTACGTTTCTCCTTTCACGTGTACCGCTAGATAAACAGCGAGGTAAAAAGCAGGCAATGCCAGCGCTTAGTCGTCTGACATAGGCCAAGCACAAACTGGCGACTGTTAAAGCATACTTGTATCGTGTGGTGTCGAAGGAAAATTTCACGTGCTTCTGCGAAAAGATTGATCATGCATGCTTGTCAAGTTTGCAGTTACGTGTGTAGCCACCTTTAGACATTTTAGGAAAGCTGATTTATCACTCCTTTGAAGTACGTCAATGTATACAGGCTGTTCCATTTAATTTAATTCTTAAGTGATTTGAAATTTAGTAAATCTTCAGTTATTCGGGATAACTCATATTAAATTCTCAAATCAATAATAACTGTCAAAATGTGCGATACTTTTAGTATCCAAAATGAGTTCTTTTGTTTCTTTGTCCTTGTTAGTTACCCTAGCATGATTTTTTGAAAAATGCATGTTTTTGACATTAGTTTCACAATATCTCAGAAACAGCTGATAATGGCCTAATACAAGTTGATGTCAAAACAATTAGGATAAAAATCATGATCAAAAACTGCGTTAATATACGAAATGCTTCATATAAAAAAAACTAATTTTTTGTTAGGACACGTTGTTGTAGGACAGCCTCTAACGTGAAAATATTTTCTGGCTGTAGAGCAAAGGATTATCTAGAACTTTTCTAGAATTTATGAATGAATCGCGTATTTCGATTTGGTTCTAGCGTGGTAGGTATATAACTTTTTTTTAAATTTTGTAATACAATATTTAGCGAGAACTCGGGCACCTTAGGGTCTTGACTCTTGCGGGTCGCGAGTTTGACGTCACTGGTATACAAGACATCAATGACATCAATGATATACAAGTGTACTGATAAGGCGGAAAATTCGTAGAAGAAGAAATGCAAGATATGAGATCTGATATGCCACAGTCATGGACAGCCTGTAAAATACGTATTTAAAAATATTAGACGACAACTTTGCTGGTATGTAATAACCAGCTATGTAACATTAAAAATAATTTACAAACTTGACGAGATTTTATAGGTCTGCGAATTCCTTTGTACAGCATTTTTGCTGTAATTGAACTCGATTTAACACGATTTTCATGTCTTTTACGGCATGGTAATTGTAATTTATCACAGAATAAATTATACTGTATTTTATGGATTTTATTTATGACCTACAAGACCCTAGATTAATAGTTTATTTTATCTGTTATAAAATACAAAAACATTTACAACCATTAACAACAATAATCATAAAAATGTTTAAAATCCAATTACCATCACGTTGGATGGATGTAAAATAAGTATAATGTTAAGGACATCAATCAAATAGAAAGAGGAAATATGTTGTTTTATGGACAAGTTTGTCGTAAGTTAAAATAAAAAACTCTTACCTCCCACTTTTCGTGACGATCATTTCGTTTGTGAAGCATTGAAATTTGACCCAAAGGTCTCTCTCGTCCAGTGTGACGCACAGATCCCTTTCAGTCGAATCTCCTTTTAATTTTCCTGAAGATATTTCAGACTCAACCGCTGAAAGGATGTGTTGAGCCATATGGTCGTTTAATACCTAAAACAAGATCATAAGCTAATAATATTGGTGATTTTGGTGTGCATTGAAGTGTAAATATAAGGTTGTAGATTTTTCGGTACCCATTTAGATAGTTGTGAAGAAGAGCTACATGACGGTAGAGCAGTATTCCCCAATCATTTTATAGCCACGAGCATATTCTAGAATCTAGACCAAGCGCAGGGCTGCGGGCACCAATTTTTTTTCCACAGCTGTACGTCTAGGCGCGCCAAATTAGTCGTACAGCTAATTTTTACATCATGTAATTCAGGTTTTTACTTTATCATACGCAGTATGATGAAGTATATGTAGTATGAAGTAATCGTGCAAAAAAAATAGATTTTAGCGGAAATAGGTTTTTTTGGGTCCCCTGATCATTTTTGACCAAGGTACAAAAAAATGTCTGTGTGTCTGTGTGTATGTGTGTGTGTGTGTGTGTGTGTGTGTGTGGGCCTATTTACTCTTAGCATTTTTCAACGATTTTGTAAATTCTGTAATTTCGTCAAAATAGATAAATAATACATTAAAGTAGAGGAAGTTATGCATAATTCTGTCTCTAACATTTTTTTGTAAAATTAATAGGTTAGCTGCAGGAGCAAATTCTATTTGATCGAAATCGTGTCTGCATTAATAGTAGGTAGCCAGGATATTTTGAAACTTTTGACAGTATTCAGAACGTCAGCGGTTGCGAAGCGTCAAATCAACACGCAAATGCATGGAGAATGCGATGAGGAGGAGAAACACGCGCGCACGTACGCTATGTGAAACAATATTGAAACATCTTGGTGTCATACACAGAGTCAATGTGTATTTCGAGTGCGGATAGCAATGTTGTTATGCATTTTCAAGGATTTTGCAAATGAGCCGTTATTTCTGTGATTTTGTCAAAATAGTTAAGTAATAAATTAAATTGACAAAATTTTGTACAATTTATGTCTATGACATTTTTTGGTCAAATTTGAAAAATTTTTTCGAGATCGTGTCTGCAGTAATATAAAGTTAGCCAGGATTTGCTAGAAATTTTTATTCTAATATTCTAATATTCTAAATTTATGCTAACAGTAGGTAGTGTCAAAGGCTGACTTTTTTACTATACCTACCCTCAATATCTGTCAAATCCTGGCTAATTCGTTTAATTTTAATGCAAACACGATCGATCTCGATCAAATGCAGCTAAACTCTTAATTTTACATATTGATATATATTGATACATATGATAAAGTCATGTGCCTGGCCATATCAGATTTTTTTATTTGCTAAGTTGACAGACAAAAAAATTTCGCATGTAGTTAATCATACTGAAAAAGGAGTGAATTTTTCTCTGAAAATCAGATGATCTGTATCTAGTATCTTAAAAATTGTTGATATAATTGAACTACATACCAGGTAGTTGAAAATAGTTGATACCTATCCGATAAAGTGAAAATATAAAACCAAACAGTTTAAATAAAAATCATATAACATTAGTGTTAGATTATCTCTGTTCGTCAGTATTTATATATTCATTTAAATTCGTCATTTAACTCAAATTTATTAAATGTTACCACAGCAGTTGAAGAAACAATAATGTTTGATATTATTGAACTTTCAAAATCAAATATCAGTTATTTTTAACATTCTTGTTTACACATTCCATACGGTAGGTTAAATTGATGAAACAAATGGTATCGAAAAAGAAGATCTAATAGAAACTGTTAACTCAGCGGTGTTGGGGTCATAATATGGCTATATTTAACACTTTCATACAACTAGAAGAAAGGATTAAATTTTTACGTCAATCCCAGTACCTATATATGTATGTATTCTGTACGTAGGTATTCTGCGACGGAGGTATATCATTATAAACGCAAACAAATGATGTGACGTGGCATGTTTACTTTAAAACAAACGTTAAACGCAAACACGATTCGAAAATCGTATTTACATGGCGAGTGGACCGATAATTTTAATTTAATTAATGTTTATGATGGTAATTCCCTGCAGTTAGCGTTTTTGGTTTGTTTCATATAGTCCATTATGTAGTTATGTAGTACTGTTTAATTACATTAAACAATTTTTTTCTTTTTATATTATTTATCTGGTGCTAACAAAAAAGAATATTCCCAAATTCCTAAATAAAATACAATTGTTGGTAACTTTCCATTAACATTGTGAAGTCGCTTATGTATGTAATATTTCGCCATTCGTCAAAACAAAACGTAGCAAAATTCTTAATTGCATTCCCAATAATCCAGGTAGCACCTAGTATCGATTGAAGAATTGCAACTCTGCAGAACCAGCGTTCAATGTGCAATTTGAAACCAGTGCCGCCCAACATAATTCGTTGTTTTTATTTCAGTCTTACATCAATAAAATTCATTAATGTTTAGCACCGCTGTAATAGTTTCTAGGACACTTTTTGTATATAAACCCAAATAATTTCTGAATAAAATCAGTATTAAACCTGTGTTTGTACTCATTCCTTAAAACAAACCATCTGGCCTGCCCGGAGTTTGTTCATGGTCCGTCGAGCCCCCTTACCCACACTACGCCAGTAAGACACCTTAGGCATTTGGAGATTGAGTCTGGTCTCCAGTAGTGTTCCTATTCCATCATACCTACCCTTACCCACACTACGCCAGTAAGACACCTTAGGCATTTGGAGATTGAGTCTGGTCTCCAGTAGTGTTCCTATTCCATCATACCTACAATTACCTGCACTACGCCAGTAAGACACCTTAGGCGTTTGGGAGATTGAGTCTGGTCTCTCAGTAGTGCTCCTTTTTACCCAATTTACCTAACTTACTAAACCATACCTAACAAACACAGTTTATCAAACGCGCGCGGAAAGTCCCTACGCACAGTCGGCAGAACACAAATCAACGGCGTGACTGCGCATCAGTCGTAATTACGTAATTCGGATCGCGTCGGCAGCAGTTCGTTCGCGTCCAAAACAGAGTTCAAGAAAAGAAGATCAACATGTCCGAAGAACTGGATCAATACGCCCGCATGCAGGATGAACTGGGACAAGAAATTAAAAAATTATCAAGAAACATGGCGAAGGATTCTCAGTCACGGAAGACAAAGCAGTACATCCAAAGCCACCAGAAGAAACTGGACGAATATTGGGAGAAAGTGAAAGCCAATCATGAGAAGCTCATGGAAATTAAAGATGCAACACACCCATACTTCGTCCAAAACTACTTTGAACAGCTTAAAAGGCAAGTTCAAGAAACGCAAAAATATTTGAACGAATGCCCTAAGCAAGAAACGTCGACAGAAGAAGAAAAGTCGAGCCAACAAGAATGCCAACAGGCGTACCGAATGAAGAAGCAAGATATAAAAATCAAACAAATAAAGGAAGTAATCGGTCAAACGAAGGCTGAATTACTACAAAATAAAAGCAAATCAAGATATGAAAACCTCAAACAACGGTTATATAAGCAATTCGATGCAATAGGCGAGTTGAACGAAGAGATTCTAATACATGAAGACCAACACGATGACGAATACTTTTCAGACGAGGTGTACAAGAAATGTGTCGACCTGTACGATGAGGTCATGGAAAAATTGGACGAAGCAATCCACAAGGACGTACCTAACAACCCCACACCGAGCAACACCATTAGGCTACCACAAATTAAAATTCCAAGTTTTAATGGTTCCTACGACAACTGGCCCACCTTCCATGATCTATTCAACGAAATCGTTCATCTTAACAAGTCATTGACAAATGCAGAGAAAATGCAGTACCTAAAAACCAACCTGGAGGGAGAAGCAAGTCGCATCATACAGCATCTGGCGATATCAGATGCCAACTACTTGACGGCATGGGACATCTTACAAAATCGGTACCAAAACAACCGACTAATCCTGTCAAAACTCCTGGACAGGATTCTGGACATCCCACCCTTCCAAGATGAATCGTTGGAAAAAATTAAACAATTGCACGATACAACGTGTGAATGCCTACAAGCTATCAATAACTTGAAGGTACCGACCAACACCTGGGGTCCACAGTCCACTAATCATCCGCATTCTGGTGAGAAAATGGGATCCAGAGACAAATAAATTATACGAGCAATCTCTCGAGAACCCAAATGATATCCAGGAATACGCAGATCTAGTTCGATTCTTGAAGAAACGGTTCCAATCACTTGAAGCAATGGGGGAGTCTAAGAAGAAGGTGACGCCGTACCAAAATAAAAAATATCAAGACAGAATAATAATCTGCAAATATTGCCAAGAAGACCACTTCATTCACAGTTGCCCGAAGTTCAAGACGCTATCAGTGGATCAGAGAATGGATTTCGTAAAAAGCAGCAATTTTTGCCAAACTTGCATGAATCACGATAATACCAGGAAATGCTGGAGTACCATCAAATGTGCCATCTGCAACAACCCACACCATAGCCTACTGCACTATCGTGATGTCCAGAATGAATTTACACCTTTAAAGTCTGGACAACACATCCCAATAAAGAAAACATGGTCGCCAACAGCAAAACTATCCACTCACGTTGGTACCCAGGAAGGAACAGTACTACTAGCAACAGCACTAGTTAAAACCAAGAAGGTATCTGGTGAAGGAGAATATCTTCGTGTGCTGATTGATCCAGGATCCCAAGCCTGTTTTATAACAGAACAGGCAGCTCAAATGCTAGGACTCCCAAAACAACGTATACATGCAGAGGTATCCGGACTAGGTGGCGATGACCCAAAAATATCAAGATCAAAAATTGATGTGCAAGTACAACCTCGCTTTCCAAGCAAATTCTCCCTGACAAGTACGTTTCTCATCCTCTCAAAAGTTACTCAACCCCTTCCTAACAACGACCTTCACATCACCGTGTCAAAATCCTTCGAAAACAAGCTCCTTGCTGATCCTACCTTTGATATACCTGGACCAATTGACGCAATCATCGGTGCCGAGGAGTACGGGAAGATCATACTGGACGGTCTAGAAAAGTCAGAAGACGGTATTCTTGGACAGAAGACCGAACTAGGCTGGATTTTGTCAGGCAGCGTGAAGCAACCATCTCAAGCCGACATTCAAGTGACAAGTCTGGTCAGCAGAGTAGATGAAGATAAACAATTAACTAAGTTCCGGGAAATGGAAGAAGTTACGGCAAATAAACCATTAAGTCAAGAAGACATCGGATGTGAAGAAGAATACGAACGCACGGTAAAACGAGACAGTGACGGCAGCTACATAGTAAACATTCCGTTCAAAGCTGATACTGACCTAGGCAACTCAAAAAATCGGGCCGCCGCAAGATTACTACAATTAGAGACGCGTCTCTCCAAAGATGGCGAACTTGCACAACAGTACAGCAACTTTATGGCGGAATACATTAACCTGGGTCACATGGAGAAAGTAACATCCGGCCAGGGCAATGGCAAATATTACATCCCTCACCAAGCAGTCATCCGACCATCAAGCTCAACAACAAAACTACGCGTGGTGTTTGATGCATCATGTAAAACCTCAAATGGAAAGAGCTTGAACGAACTAATGCATACGGGTCCACGATTACAACAAGATCTGGCTGACATCCTGCTACGATGGAGGAAACATCGCATAGTATTCACTGCTGATATAGAGAAGATGTATCGGCAGATTCGCACCAACCCACAAGATCAAGATTATCAACGAATTCTATGGAGATTTGATCCAACCAAGCCAATAGAAGAACTTCGACTAAAAACAGTAACATACGGTACAGCATGCGCGCCATACCTAGCAATAAAAACGTTGCAAAAACTTGCCAAAGACGAAGAAGACAAGTTTCCAACGGCATCCAAAGTTGCTCTTAAAGACTTTTATGTGGATGACATCTTATCTGGAACCGACACAGAAGAAGAAGCTACCAGTCTTCAGCACGAACTAATAAACATGCTTCAAGCTGGTGGGTTCTCATTAAGAAAATGGTCCAGCAATTCCGAAACAGTGATAGAAAACCTACCTGAAGAATTGAAAGATCAAACAGCACTGGAAATATCAGAAGATGGGTTAAAGAAATCGCTTGGAGTATACTGGGCGCCGCATACAGATCATTTTCGTTTCAAGGTAGATATATCAGTCGATAGACCAATAACGAAGAGAACGATGTTATCAGAAGTAGCCAAACTATTTGATCCATTAGGATGGTTAGCGCCAGTTGTCATCAATGCCAAAACGTTAATTCAAGAGTTATGGCTACACAATTTGGAATGGGATCAACCACCTCCCGATGTCATTCAGAAGAAATGGAAGGAGTTTCAATCCAAACTAAAAAAATTAGAAAACATTTCCATGCCAAGATGGGTTCATACTACGACTACATCAAACATAGAACTGCACGGCTTTTGCGATGCCTCTGACACGGCTTATGGAGCTGTGATCTACGTCAGAACGACGGATAGTCAAAGTAAATTCCAATCAACCATTCTGATCGCAAAATCAAAGGTAGCACCTGCCAGAACCAAGGCCACATCACCGCCCTTCTCACATACAGGTGTAGATTATGCTGGCCCAATCCAACTAAGAACGACAAAAGGCAGAGGGCACAAGTCATACAAAGGGTACATAGCAGTTTTCGTGTGCCTCGCGACAAAAGCTATACATCTAGAAGCCGTCACGGATATGACCACGGACGCATTCCTTGCAGCGTTTAGAAGATTCACCGCAAGGAGAGGACAATGTTCGTACATGTTTAGCGACAATGGTACAACGTTCGTTGGAGCAAGCAAGATTCTGGAAAAAGAAGTATCACAGTTAACAAAATCTCCAGCAGTCCAAGATAATTTGGCGACCCAAGGCACCCAGTGGTATTTCATCCCGCCGGCAGCTCCCCACTTCGGAGGAATATGGGAGGCAGGAGTGAAATCGATGAAATACCACTTTAAACGAGTGGTTGGAGACGCCACTTTAACCTATGAAGAAGTAACAACATTACTACACCAGATAGAAGCATGTCTCAATTCAAGACCCTTGTGTACATTGGGTACTGATGGCAAAGACCCCCTCATCTTAACACCCGGTCATTTCCTGATTGGGAGGCCTCTTCTATCGTCTTCAGATCCCATAACAACAGACATCAACAAAAATCTATCATCCCGATGGAGGCTTCTGCAAAAAATGAAAAAAGACTTCTGGCAAAAATGGTCATCGGAATATCTAAGTAACCTCCAGCAGCGCTACAAGTGGAAAACACCCCAACAAAATCTGGAACCAGGCAACATTGTCCTGATAAAAGAAAACAACATTACTCCAACCAAATGGCCCTTGGCAAGGGTATTGGAAACCCATCCAGCAGGCGATGGTACTGTGAGAGTGGTATCATTAGAAAAACCCGGAGGGACCATTACCAAAAGAGCAATTCACAACCTCATTCCATTGCTTCCCTCAACAGAGAAGCCAGATGAAAAGTCAATGCACATAAAGTCTAATCTGGCCACAGTAGAGAAACAACACAAGGAAGTCCCGGCTGCACGACCTACAAAACAATTCAAACGAAGAAGCTTCTCAGTGATATGGTTCCTCATGGCGTTACTAGTAATATTGCCGAAACTAACTATAGCAAATTACACAGTGAAATATCCAACACCAGGCCTGTATGTGGAACACATTGGCCAAGCAAAAATTCAGCGAGGTATTTTCAAGCTGGACATTGACTTTAGCAGACAGAAGATATTTGAAGAAATGAACACCACATCTACAGCAGTCAACCAATTCGAAAAACTCTGTAATGAAACGAAGAAATTGTCATCATCTACCCAATGCATCAGCTTTCTACACCATCTCAAGGAACAAGAGAAAGAAGCACACTGGATAATAGATGGCATTGACGCAGTGATCAAGAGCCGACAACGAAGAGGTCTTCTAGGAAAGTTACTGACTTCAATTTTTGGTGTAAACGACGAAGTGTACACCAACATTGAAGCTCTGGAGAGAAATCAAAGGGAACTCATCACAGCTTCAAATCATCAAACTAAGTTCATGTTGTCTGCGTTGTCTACCTTCAATAAAACCGAAACACGAATCAACGATAGCCTAGAGAGATTTCGACGAAAACTGAATCAAGGACTTCAAGCAATAAACAATAGTCAAGGATGGTTCCAAGCGATCGACATCAACAAGCTCAACATCAATGTCCTTAATGCGTATCAACTGGCTACTAACGTGTTAACAGAAATCTGTGACTACTACACTCATTTATTGAATGTAAACTTGGGCAATGACAACGTGTACGATCTGATCTCACCATCTCACATTCACCGCATGATCAACGACGCAAATAAGAAGCTTCCCTCAAATCTTTATATCATATCATCCATCATCAAAACAAAAGTGGTACATGAAGATGATGTTATCAGTGTCCAGGCCTTCTTCCCAATGGCAGAGGTAAACCAATTTGACGTGATCAAGGTCAACGCCATACCACTACAGATAGAAGACGGCTCTTACTGGGTATTTGATATTCCAAACGATATCATTGCCATCGACTACAATAACCAACTATACTTTCAAATGACAGATGAAGAGTATCGAAACTCAATCGCATTGGATGACACGAATTATCTCTGTTCTCCTACAACAGTAAAGAATATTGAAACTAACAACAACTGTATCATAGATGAATTATTCAATCGGCATGAGAAACAAAGCTGCGCTGTTGTGGAAGTGAAACTTCACTCCGTGGTTTGGAAACAACTGTACATGATTAATACATGGCTTTTCATCTCCGTAACTCCACAACGGATCGCAGTTACCTGCAATGGCGTGAGAGAAGATGTCGAACTGAGAAAGACCGGAATCATTCAACTGTCACAAGACTGCATCATCAAAACAAAACATAACATTATCACCCCAAAGAAGGACGACAGTCCTACGATACTTGGCAGCTACAACAAAGGAGTAGTATTACCAGGAAATTTTACTCTGCTAGCAGCCCAGAAGCATCGATCACCACCAATTCAAGAGGAACCAGTATTATCCGTCTCCGATGACTTAAAAGAACTAAAGACGGATGAAGACGCCATACATCAAGAAATCTCGAACGTATTGTGGCATAATGTGCGTCATCATGGCGTGATGGCCAGTACTGTCACCACCACTACAATACTAGCCCTATGTTTCACCCTGTGGGTTGTAGTGCGTTCATTAAAAAGAAGATTTAATAAACCGAATCCATTGGCCACCCAGGACCAGGCCATCCTAATGAAACCAGTACCACGCCAAAGACGATCCTTACTCACCGACGTGGAGCCATCTTCAGTACACCATCTGGTACAACCACAGCGTCAACACCATAACAGTGAAGAAGATGTCAGGTCACTCCAACCATTGTATACAGAAGTCCAAACTGTGCAGTGCTGAACTGAGAGTGACGATACAAGAGACCTAATTGTGTTGCTTAATATTACCATATTAATCGGTTAAGTGGTCACTTGACCTTAGAGATAGTTATTCCGGCGGGGCAATTTGTTTAATTACATTAAACAATTTTTTTCTTTTTATATTATTTATCTGGTGCCAACAAAAAAGAATATTCCCAAATTCCTAAATAAAATACAATTGTTGGTAACTTTCCATTAACATTGTGAAGTCGCTTATGTATGTAATATTTCGCCATTCGTCAAAACAAAACGTAGCAAAATTCTTAATTGCATTCCCAATAATCCAGGTAGCACCTAGTATCGATTGAAGAATTGCAACTCTGCAGAACCAGCGTTCAATGTGCAATTTGAAACCAGTGCCGCCCAACATAATTCGTTGTTTTTATTTCAGTCTTACATCAATAAAATTCATTAATGTTTAGCACCGCTGTAATAGTTTCTAGGACACTTTTTGTATATAAACCCAAATAATTTCTGAATAAAATCAGTATTAAACCTGTGTTTGTACTCATTCCTTAAAACAAACCATCTGGCCTGCCCGGAGTTTGTTCGTGAATCGTGAATCGTGAATCGTGAAATAAAAAATTATCTTGGTCAAGGGTTGCCATGGAATGTAAAACGGTTGTCTTAGCTTAAATCAGTCAGTGTCAAGCTACACTGACATTATCAATGACTTACAAATGCAGGGCCGGCCCGAGGCGGGTTCAGCGCGTTCCCCGGAACCCGGCCCCGCGCTTTGGGCGGCCCCGCACTTTAGACAGTGCCGCTAACTGCCTCGCAACAAATTAACCTCTTCCTCAGACGAGGCGATTTTGTCGCCGCGACTGCGACGAGATAATTTTGCTATGTACATATATCAAAAGGATGGTTACGATACCACACAAAGTATACAACGATTTGCGACAAAGACGATTCGACTCAGTCTGGGAGTGGCTTTACAATCTTACCGCGGGAACAATGTTCTGTTGGCGCCATCTGTGCATGAGTAGAGATATTACAACCGGGGATGTCAAACCGTAATTTAGCGCGCAAATTATTAAATTAATTACCGTAATTAATGGTTATTTACCGATTTTTAATTACCGTAATTTACGTTTTAAATTACCGATGGTAATTTGCGTCAATTTAAATTACCGTTGGCAATTTACCAGTAATTTACCAAAAATTTTAATTACAGTTGTTAATTTACCGGAATTTCTAAAATAATTTCAAAAACCTTCCACCAGTACTTGCGTGAATGTACCCCACCACTCCTAAGCAGCCGACAAGTGCTGTAAGAGCGTAATTTATCGGGTAAATTACTAAATTAATTACTTAATTCAGTAGAGCCAATAATGCACATTTTAAACCAGAAGCCATCTACCTACTATCAAATTCATGATATAAAGAAATGTTCTGATGATCCCGATAAAATGCGATCATGGTTTGTGAAACCGGGCGTTGTCGTTTTGTGAGTCGGTAATACATTACAGTATTTTATTCTATAATTGTGAGGTTAGACTGTCCATTTTATAAATTGCTGGTATAAATAGTTATTTAACCAACAAGTATATTAAAAAGAGCGATTAATGATCGAGACTGTTTAACGCGCGAGCGAATAGTGAGCGCGTTAAACTGTGTTCTAATTACTACAGATAACAAAAACAAGGAATGCTTTGGTAGAAATGAAGTGTTCTGTAGAAATCCTAATATTTCTGTAACCATAATACAATGTTAGTAATACTTTCATAAGAATAAATAATTAAGTAAATGGATTATTGTAAACAGAATAAACAATAATTATTTCTGTACGATTGTCAATAGTGCATAGGTTAATGCGTTTATCTACGACTCACATATAATAAGTTCATTGCATGCGTATCTATGACTATATAATCCCCATCATTATACGCGCCAATGATAATAATGACACTAGCTTTGTATAATAATGACAGTTCGTTCAAATAATGACCTCATTATTTGAACAAACTGTCATCTTTATACAACGCTAGTGTCAAAGTCTGGCAAAACCTACGTGGATGACAGTTATTTGACAGTTCGCCTCGCCATCATTGACAAATACATTTCAAATATTTTACACAAAATGGAATTTATGAGTCGTAGATAAAACGTCGTATTTGACTCGCACATAATGGATATAAATCGCTCGCATGATTACACGCTCGCCTACGGCTCGCGTGTAAACTTCATGCTCGCGATTTATATCCTTAATTATGTGCTCGTCAAATAATATACTATTATCTACGACTCGCATATAATAAGTTCATTGCATACGTATCTATGACTATGTCATCCCCATCATAATATGCGCCAATGATTATTATACAACGCTAGTGTCAAAGTCTGTCAAAACCTACGTGGAATATTTTGCATAAAATGGAATTTATGAGTCGTAGATAAAACGTCGTATTTGACTCGCACATAACGGATATAAATCGCTCGCATGATTACACCTCGCCTACGGCTCGCGTGTAAACTTCATACTCGCGATTTATATCCTTAATTATGTGCTCGTCAAATAATATACTATTAAGTCTAACTTCGGCTAAATTTTCAGTCAAATATTACATTGTCCATGGTTTCCATAAAACTATTTTTCTACTTTGCATTCACAATGCACACATTGTAACACTGTTTTCGGTGTTACAATTAACACATTGTAATATCGTTTTTAGTAACTTTTTTATAAGATTGGTACACACTGACACAGTATACATTGATTGTTGATATCAAATGCCATATGTCAAACGTGCAACACATAACCACACACTCCCTCTTTTTAATCGCTTGCTATCGCATAAACTGCGAAATATCAATCTTCTATACATATATACACATATGTGTAGCCTGCTATAGTATATCCAAAGGATTGGGGCTTTCTTAGTTTTGGTGTGTTCATCAAAATACGCCAGCATGACATTTCGGTGATGTTTTGCAACACGGGTAAGTGATTGTCATACTTCTTTTCAACTAAACATCAAATCCCCTTTTCAGATATAATTCAAGGACTACATTTACTTTATAATAAGGTATTACACGAAGATCAAACCTACATCGTAGATATGAACGATTTTAATTCCTGCTGCGGGATTGTATATGTGCAATAAATGGTTTATTGTATATCAGCATACACGTAGGAAGCTATAGTACATTTAAAGTGTTGAGGATTTCTTAGTTTATGTAACGTATAAGTTTTCGGTAACATTTTGGACCAAATTCTGCTCGGTTCAATACCGTACTTGTTTTTGTCCGTCGCTTTTGACTTCGTCTTAGTTCTGGTTGTGTGCAACGAACTTGTAATACCTCCATCACATGTAATTTTACTAAGTGCAACTCATTCTAATAATTTATTACACCGAAATTACAATTTAGTTTCAATTATATGTGCGTGTAAACTGGTATAAGCCAGTGGTACTAGGTAGAAACTGCTAGTAAACGTTAACTTTTAACTATTCTTTGTAGTAAGTAATCAGTTACCGCCAAACACGTCTATTCTGATTATTATAATATGGAACCACTATTTTAAAGATAACTTTTTAGGTTATGTTTTATGATTTTATCACAGTAGGGTTTACACTGTTACCCCAAGCTCCATTATGATCATAGTTGCGACCTCACTGATTATTTATTAAAACTTGTAGACTAAAGTAGAGTAAAATTATTCACAATTAGATATTGTCATGATTTTATCCAAACCTTACGCAGTTGACAGTTAGTACAGTACTGCCACGTGAATAGTGTGGAACCTGCAAAATACCCTAGATTCTAATTTAGCGCAATATAGTAACCAAAATTACTAAATTTGTATAAAATTAATGACGCAAAGTAGAAAAAATAGTATATTACACTCGTTTTATAAGACGTATCGGCGCACTCGTTCCATTTGGGCACTCCTCGCTACGCTCGTCGTGCCCAAAACATCTCGTGCGCCAATATGACGTCTTATAAAACTTGTATAATAATATACTTTTTGAAAACGCCACCTTTTTATATTCTTCATGTTCGGCTATCATAGTTGCAAAATCCCCTTGAATGTCTGCCTCCAGAGGCTTAAAAGAGGCGACCTAATTTTCCAAAGCGTTGACGTATAACGAACAAATTAATGTCTTTGATAAATATTATTTAAACTTTTTTAGGCTGGTACATAAATTACAGATTCTCTTGATTGTGAAGGAAACCAATATCACAAACTATCCGTTTGTGTAATTTAAAATTACAGAATGCTGCATTAAAATAAATACTATTCAAAAAACTAAACTAAACTAAAGAAAAACTTAAGTTTGTGAGATTGTTGAATTTTGCCGAACCGTCTGGATATGTAATATTAATTTGTAAATTATTGTGTGTAAGTTACAAACAATATCAAATTAGATGCTTAATACATTTTAAGCTGTTGATGATAGACCTATAGAGTTAAGATATGCAGGGTATTCCATTTAAAATCTATTGACATTTAGCAAATCTGCAGTTATTCGGGATAAGTCATATTAGAATCGCAAACCAATAATAACTGTCGAAAAGTGCGATACTTTTACTATCCAAAATGAATTCTTTTCTATCTTTATCCTTACGTCAGAATATTTTATTGAAAAATGAATGTTTTGACATTAATTGCAATTTTTGACCCGCGCATTTGGAACCCGGCCCCGCGCAATTGTTTGAACCCGGCCCCGCAAAAGCTTAGGCCGGCCCTGTACAAATGTAATGTAATGCAGTAATACATGACTTGACAGATTTTGGCACTCAAAAAACGATTGACATACATAAATGTACGACGGGAGCTACGACAATCATTTAAAAATCCATGACCACCCTTGACCAAGGTAATTTTTGATATCACGGTATATGTAGTTTATTGTTAGACACATGCCGTCAACTAATCAATAAGTTCTGATTCTACAAACAAACGTGCGGCCGAAGATGTTGGTCCAAATACGGCCGATAAGACAGCCACGAAAGGTATCCACATTTTATTTTCTACTTTGCGTTAATAAATCACCTCATAGCATTGTTTTCACTAAATTTTAGCACTATCTTTATATTGTTACATTGGTGGCAATGATATCAAGCGTCAAACGTACAAGCTGAAAAAAAGTAAAAAATCTGATGTGGCCAGGCACATGACTTTATAATACAATATATAAAATTAATAGTTTAGCTGCATGACTCTTGATGCATTCTATTTGATCGAGATCAATCGTGTTTGCATTAACATAATACGAATTAGCCAGGATTTGACAGATATTGACAGTAGGTATTGTCAAAAAATCAGCCTTTGACACTACCTACTGTCATTAGAATAAAAATATCTGGCAAATCCTGGCTAATTTTATATTAATGCAGACACGATCACGATCAAATAGAATTTGCTCCTACAGCTAAACCAAAAAATGTCATAGACATAAATTATACAAAATTTCCTCTATTTTAATTTATTATTTAACTATTTTGAGGAAATTACAGAAATGGCGGCTCATTTGCAATATCCTTGAAAAATGCATAACAGCATTGCTATCCGCACTCGAAATACACAGTGACTTTGTGTATGACACCAAGATGTTTCAATTTTGTTTCACATGGCGTACGTGCGCGCGTGTTTCTCCTCCTCATCGCATTCTCCATGCATTTGCGTGTTGAATTGACGTTTCGCAACCGCTGACGTTCTGAATACTGTCAAAAGTTTCAATATATCCTGACTACCTACTATTAATGCAGACACGATTTCGATCAAATAGAATTTGCTCTTGCAGCTCAACTATTAATTTTACCAAAAATGTTATAGACATAAATAATACAAAATTTCCTCTACTTTAATTTATTATTTATCTATTTTAACGAAATTACAAAAATGACGGCTCATTTGTAAAACCGATGAAAAGTGCTATAGACCAGGGTCGATAATTGTTGAAACCAAAAAAATAAAAGTATAATGAAACCCATTGGAGAAGGAAGAGAATATAACAAAAATGAAAGGAAAAATAATTTACGGGCGATCTGAGGTCGGGAAGTGGAAGAGGGTGAGTTTTTTAGGCTAAAAAGCGGTTTATCTCGATTTCCGGCGAAACTACAAGTCCTATGGAAAAAAGTTAAATGGCAAAGTTGTAGGCAATAGCACTTTTTTCACATAACCTCAAAATTTATGTGAAAAATTCAAATAACCAAGTTTTTGTTTTTTTATTTTTACCTTTTACAAAATAAATTTTTTTTTTCACTTGCTTTTATATGTCCCAAACACACTGTATTTTTTTGATTTAAAATATTTATTTTTTCATCTTATTTTGACTTAATATCGAAAAAGCAGCCTAATTTTCAATCGATAATTCTCACGTCAAAATATCTTCTTTTTTTGAAAAAGTCGGCGGGCTTTTTGTTCGTTGAAATCTCTACTTTCTGATGGTGTCAAAAAAATTATACATTACTATGGTAAATGTTCTCAAAAAATGCAAACAAATGAAAAAAATTCGAATCCGAATTTTCTCTTATTCGTTGTGTATAATTTTGAACTATTTATTAAAATTTATACTTTAATTACTTGAAAAACGTAAGATTCCATGTTACATTGATCAACAGAAAAATTACAAATCCATAAAGCATGAAGATTGCAAAAAATGCGAAAATAGTTGTTCTAAATATAATTAAAGGTAGGATTTAAAGGGTACTTCATCTAAACAATGTGACTGCTGCTATTTTTTTTTTCAGTAAAAAAGTTAATTTATTAAATTCTATTTACATTTGTTAGTATCCATTACCTTTTGCCTCTTTGATGGCATGTCTTCATCGTTAGATTCAATAAACCTTCCAGATTCTAGTAGATCTTCGAAGTATTCAAGACCATCACCGTCTTCGTCTCCAGTATTAGTTCCAGTCTGCATTGGTTCTTCATCCACAATTTCATCTGAATCACTAAGTTCTTCGTAGCTTTTTTCTTCTACATTGGAGCATTTTTTAAAACAATAACAATTTGAGCATAATTTTGTGCAATTGAAACGATGTTTTCGGCAGCCACATTTTACACTTCTACATCCAGTTTCACAGCTGCAGGAAATCGTTTTGAGCAATATTTCCGGAATTAATTCCTTTTCTGTAGATTTGGGCATAATGCTTCGAGTGCCAATCTGTTGCTGTCAGTTCGTTACCCAGCCAAGTTTGAAGCTGATAATATACCCTGTAACAATGTTCTGCTGCACCTTCTGTGGGTGGGAGATTTGCCAATATGAAAGATGATTTAATTTTTGCCATTTATTGAGCTAAAATTTTCCGTACGTCACTCAAGTATATAAGTTATCTTAAAATAGCAATAAATAGGCATCTACGCATATAATTTAAAGAATATTCTACAACATTCTCAAAATATTGTAGATGTCTTATTAAATATTAACTTTATTAACTTATTTGGTTGTTAATTATAGTAGTACATTTCGACTTGCACGTTTTTGTTTATCACTGTAACATGGAATCTTACGTTTTTCGAGTAATTAAAGTATAGATTTTAATAAATTATTATACAACAAAATTATACTTAACGATTAATAAAAAAATCGGATTCGATTTTTTTTCCATTTCTTTGCATTTTTTGAGAATTTTTTGAGAGATTTCAACGAACAAAAACGTTTGTTAAACTTTTTTCCATAGGACTTGTAGTTTTGCCGGAAATCGAGATAAACCGTTTTTAGCCTTAAAAACTCACCCTCTTCCACTTCCCGACCTCAGATCGCCGGTAAATTATTTTTCCTTTTTTTTTTGTTATATTCTCTTCTTTTTCCAATGGGTTTCATTCTACTTTTATATATTTTCACTTTTTTAAATTTTCACAGGCTTCAGCACTGGTCTACTAAGAGTAAATAGCCAGTTCCTTTGGACCCTTTTGAACCAAAAGCTTATCAGCTCTAAGTTTGGTCACAAAACTTCTAAATATGAACTTTCGTCCCGTTACCTTCACCAGTTTCTGCGGAAACGTCCTCACAAAAATCGAGTATACACATACACACATACACACAGACATACAGACACACACACAGACATTTTTTTGTACCTTGGTCAGAAATGATCAGGGGACACAATAAGACCTATTTCCGCTAAAATCCCATTTTTTTTTTCGTCTCGATTACAATACTTTACCATACTGCGTATGATAAAGTAAAAATGTGTAAACGACCGTATGTGTAAACGTCCCTTACGTTACGGACTGCTTCGTTCGTATATTGCTTATAACAAACGTGTGCGTTTGTGTTTTTACGCACGACATAATGTCATAATGACAGATGTCGCGTAAGTATTTTGATTAATTATTTGTCACTTTTGATACAATTTATATTTATTGAAATTTTCGGTCGTAGGTAAGTGCAATACTCGAACTGTAACATATATTACATGCTCGTGAACATTTATGTTGAATTTGTATTGGAATTTTCTATCGACACTTCAGACAAAGTACTGCGTAGTTTCAATAGATGTCGCGCCAATACCGTCAAATATACTGTCCCTGTATTTATAGAGTACCGCAATTGGTTATGCCACTACTTGGAGTCAAAATGGCTGCTAAGTATTGACAGCTGGCCTGATTGGAAAGTCAACATAACCTTACTATAACCTTTCGCCCATAAGAAATGGAGCTAAAATGGCGACTATTGCGGTACTCTCTAAATACAGGGACACTAGTCAAATATTAGTGTCCCTTTATTTAGAGAGTACCGCAATTGGTTATGCCACTACTTGGAGACAAAATAGCGGCTGAGTATTGACAGCTGGTTAGATTGGAGAGTCAACATAACCTTACTATAACCTTTCGCTCATAAGAAATGGAGATAAAATGGCGACTATTGCGGTACTATCCAAATACAGGGACACTAGTCAAATATTGTCAACCGTCAAATATCCTTCCTTACCTTTATTTATTTGACATTTTTGATACAATTTATTGAAAGTCTCGGTCGTAGGTAAAATTATGTACAATACTCGAGCTGTACTCGCATATTACGTGCTCGTGAAAAAAAAAACAAAACTCGCCGCTTCGCGGCTCGTATGTTAACTTTCCGCTCGCATGTAATATGCTAGTTACAGCTCTTGTAATGTAATATACTATTACTTCATAGAAACTAGTGAGCCAAACAACTATTGTCTTAAACATTTTTTTCTTTGTCTAACGATTTAGGAGCTACCGACCGCCGGGATACTAATAACTCACCCTGTATTATATATACTTTAATCATTACGGTAAGTCCGGAAAGATACGGTACGTCCGTATATTCATACCTAGTTATATTACAAAATTTGATACTACATGCTTGACATCGGTAATTTCAGAAACTGCCGTCATCGGGTAGATTTGCACCAGATTTGAGCAGATCTGCAAACTTTTCTTGCTTTTGGGGTTTCTACACCCCCTTCTTTAGTGGTGTAAGCAAAGTTGCATGAACAAGTGAAAGAGCTCCATTATTCCCAAACGTAACACCAATGTAAGCCTTTGTATTCGGCTATACAGGCTCATTATAAATGATTGTAGTCACAGTAGGCCATGCCCATATTAATAATTTTTTGTTGATATACACAAACAACTGTCAAACTTGACACAGTCTGACTGTGGGGGGCGTTGGGCTACAAAGCTGTGGGGGCCCTAGGCACAAAACTTGTGGGCGCCCCTAGTCAGAAAAGCTCTAGGAAAAACGCAGCAGTGACCCTTAAATATATAAGCACATTACTTGATGACATGATTTTGCATTGTGAACACGTAAAATGGCAAATATACTCTACACTGTACACTCGGACGTATATAATATATTGTCAATAGTTGAAACAAATTTGCATCTTAATATCCCATCATCGTTGTCAACATAGAAACAGGTACAAGAAAATAAACTTCAAGCAAGCTTTCTTAGTTAATGTTTGCTCTTCTTTTATTTTAAAGGTCATTTTAAATTTTTTTAAGACTACTAATTGAAATAAAGAACTTAGCATGTCATAGGTCCGAATAGCATAGTTAGTTGTGCATTGCGGTAGATACAGAAATAATAAAGAAAATGTACCTGAACAATCTTTTGTTGTAAAAAATTAACCAAAACAAATGTTCTATCCGACCCTTTTTCCACTGATTTCGAATAATATTTTTTACCCTAAAAGTGTCATTGGATTTTCGGTTGTTAACTATTTATTGGTAGTTTACGCTGTTCTATAGATTTAAGAAGAACTTCTAAAAATATGAGTTTTCAGTAACAATAAAGTTAATAATTGTTTTTATTTGGCTCGAAACTCGATAATAACAATCTTCAGTTTTGTTTTATGTGGAGTGGTTTTCAGTGGACTTTGTCCTATCAACTATTTTTTACCAAATTTAACAACAATCAAAATCAGTTCGACTAAATTACAAAAGCAGATTGATCATGTGCTGCATTTCTATAACCTGAAATACCATTATTCTATGCTATACAATCATGAACGCAGACTCAGTATGTTGTTTGTCAACAAGATTCAAACCAGTCACACTTGACAAGTATAAACCTAATGTATGCCAATCTGACCAATCATTGCGCAATTAACCATATCCGTTCACTCATTAGGTACAAGGTTTGGGAGTTTTTAAATTATATAGGCCTTGTGGTCTTTGCAAACCGCAACGACACCTTCCTGACATTTAGTTAGGTTCATAAAAGCATTTTTGCGAGGCCGTGTTTGGTATTTCAGGCAGACAAAATTTCAATTATGATTATGCTGGTAGTCGGTTCTTTGAAAACCCCAGCGTGTTTGCTAGTCAGTGATGAGTGATGATACTGATGATCATGATAGTCCAAAGTGACCTGAGTAGTGTTCGATTGCTGGCCGCGCTTAGTTCTGTTCAATCTGATTAGCGATCAGTTGGCTAAAGTGCAGTTCGATTGCTCGTTTGACGTCTGAGCCAAACTGATTCCACCAATAGGAACCAAGTATGTATCTCAAATTTGCGCGCAGATTTAACAGATTACAGCTGAGCGCGGCCAGCAATCGAACATGACTCTGGTTACGCCGTAGTGACGCCGACGTCGCCCGTAAATTTCATTTGCGTTTGCTCAACCAATGTGATAATCAACGCGGGTGCTATTATAGCGCTGCTGGTAACATTGGAATATAAGAATTGATTAATCCTTTAAATATTTTGCATATATAGTCTCATGGCTGACAGCTCACACGAAAAGGAGTTGTCAAAATAGATATCTATGTAAATTTATTAGAGCTTCGTAAACTTCCATATTTTACCACGTAGACGGTAGCACACACTGCACACACTTCGCTTCGCTAAAAATGGCATGAAACTGTGGAAAACGGCCAGCCTTAAGCTGATTTACTTTACGTCGGTCTATTTCCGCAACTTAGGCATATAACCGATGCTGAGAGCAGGCTACACACACGTAGGAATTTTGTCGAATTGATGGGATTCTAGGCGTTGGAATGTACGAGTTCTTTAACGTGCACGTCCCATGATGACAGCACAATACACCGAAACTTTTTTTAACTTGTTTATTTTTACGTCGGGCTATTTGCGCAACTTAGGCCCTTCACCGACGCGTAGAGCAGGCTACACACACCCAGGAGGGACTCCAACCCTCAGTAAGAGTTTTTAAACGTACACGTCCCATCATGACAACACACGGGTCCATCGGCGTTACTTCCTCATCTGATGGAAGACATGGAAATTAGGATTATGACCCGGGCCGGGGCCCGAAGCCTGGGCCTCCAGCGCAGATAACAGCCGCTCTATTATATATAAAACAAATCAAGAAAAAACAGCCTTAATGTTTATTACCGATGATAAAACTTGGTGTAAAACTAATAACATATTAATTCGGTGTGGTGAATAAAACCTCTTAATTCTTGCTTCAAAATTTAATTTATTTTTATATAAGGGACATGTTTCGGCTTATTATAGCCTTCATGAGCCTTAAATTGTCGAACGGAGAGCACAAGACATGGAATACAGACATAAACAAAATGTATCAATCTTTGAACAATATAACGTATGAGAAACTTAATCTTTAACACACTCTAAGTTATAATTAGAAAAATGTGGGACCGTACATGTGTATTCTTCAACGGTTTCACAAAATAGTGCTGAAATTTTCTAAACACCCCCAAAATCTCAATTTTTTTCAAAGAAACTATTTTTGGGTACTTGCGCGTGTATAAAAATTCATAACTCCGCTATTTTCTATTCGATTTCCAAATGCAAATGAAAGAGGAGGCATAGACCATTATAAAGATGTACAGTTCGGTCAGATCCATTAACAAATCGAAAAGTTATGGACGTTCAAGTTTAGAAGTTTCCAATTATTTTCAGACTTTTTCATTTTTAACAGTAATTTGATGACCTATTTGAATCCGTAATATTGTTTGCTATTTTGTTATTGAAATCCCATTTAAATATACATCTAATATGCGTTTGTTTATTAAAATCGGTTGAAATTTAATAGAATTATCAAACTTTATTGACCGGCTAGACACATTACACTACGGAGAAGATATATACAGGCCCACTGTAATAAATCCGTAGTCTTTATGTGTATTGTGTAATAATTAGACATTACTAGCACTTATATTTACAATGTTATTCTAAAATTACAATGATCTTTTTTCTTTTCCTTTTTGTTGTTACCTGCCAGGCAGACTATCACAATATGTTACTAAGTACATTAAAGTTTACGTTTATTACATTTCCAGGTATATTTGGCTTCAGAATAAATTGCACCAACAGTAAAATTTTCACGCGTTAATTGGAACAGTAATGGGGTACAATCGTGATTTATGAAAAGTAAAAAAAACAAGGAATACAACAAAACCTAAAAGTCTTTACTTCATCTCCGTCGTTTATACAACATATCATATGTTTCGCGTTTAAGTGACCAGCAGAAGTCTGCGATCATGTTAACGGTGTTTTTCCATTTTTTTTTTTCAATACCTTCCATTTCCTGATAACATCGTACACCTTGTTCGTCACTGAGTTGGCCAAAGACTGTCCGGAATGAAATTCAAATGAAATTGCAAAAAGTGAAAGAAATTTGGTGACACTAATCGACCTACCTACATCGTCCTAATAGTATACTCAATTGTAATAGGTTAAGATTGTCGATTAATGATTTTACGATATTTTGGTAGAAGTTGAATAGTAGTAATAACATATTATATATGCCTAGTGTGAATGTCAAGACGGTGATTAAACTTCGATAACAGTCAAATTTCAACTGACGCTAATAAACTAACTCGTATTAAACGCAAATTGAAATGGGCTTTCAATAAAAAAATCTAAATAAACTATTATGGATTGAAACAGGTCATCAAACTGTTATTAAAGTTCAAAAAATCTGAAAATAATGGGAAACTTCTGAATTTCAACGTCCATAACTTTTCGAATTTTTATTGGAACTGACCGACCAGTACATCCTTATAATGGTCTGTATTCCCTCTTTCAACTGCATTATGCATTATTATTTTGGAAATAGAATGGAAAATGACGGAGTTCTGCATTTTACTACACAAGCAAGTACTCAAAACAGTATTTTTGAAAAAAATCAAGGTTATGGGGGTGTTTTGGGGAAAATGTTGTATATGACATTACGTTCAGTTCTGTCAACTCAACAACTTACAGTATGTCACGTAAAAAGTATATTTTCACTGTCACAGTGTAATTAATGTAATTATAATAAAATAGAGTAGGTACTTAAGATGGGATTCGAAATGAATAGGGTACCAAATATACCTCATAAATTTTGAGGTCAGTATTTCGTGGTATTTCAAGTGATTAGGTATTTCCATTCAAATTATACGTCGAACATATAAATACTATGCCACCACATGGCATAGTATTTATTTGGGGGTCACTAGGGTCACTGTTTACTATAACCTCAAAATTTTAGAGAAAAATGCGAATGCAAAAACGATTTTTCTGTTTTCTATTTTACATTATCGCAAAAATACTTCAATTTTAATGAAATTTTGTGAAAGCTTGGTTTTATCTGATTCTATCAGGCTGTTTGACTGTCCCCTTTTTCAATTGCTATTTGATTATTTGCTTATTTGAAATTGATAAATTTAATCTCAACGGTAATTTTCCGAAAAAAATAATTACTGAAATTTAAAATCCCTGTCTAGGTAGGCTAAAATAAAAATTCAACCCTAAACTTAAACCTATGTAGAGAAAATCCAGTAATTATGTGAAGTATTATGTCATTAATGCCAAATACGGTACCAAAATTGTCAGCTGCCCTGCGGATATGCCTGTCCGACACCATGCAGATGGAGTAGTGAGTCGTTGCTTCAATAGAGGACCAAATATATTTATTTGCTACAAAGAATGTCTATTTGAGTCAAAGAACATTTGTTTGTGGTAAGTAATATTTTTTTGGCTCAAATAATTATTCTTTGTAGCAAATAAATATATTTTTGCCAATACACTGTGTAGTCACATGATTTCTCGCCTCACAACTTTTCATTGTTCATTTGTTCAAGCTTTCATTAGCACCTACTTAAAAAACAACACTTTCTTGTAATCTTTAATATAAAACAACCTAAATATTTGATTTAGAACAACGACTGTTTTGATTTAAAAAAAGTCGCTGTTTTGAAAATAATGTGACCGGTGCCGATAGTTTCTTGTCGTAAGAGGGGTCTCCTAGAGGTTATATAACCGCATACATGTGTATGCAGCATCAGTGATTATGCTATTATACCGGTATGTAGTACCTGACGTATAAATGTCCAACAGCTATCGATGGCAAAAGAGTAAGAAGGGGACACCGGGTGCCTTCTCTACTTGGAAAATAACAATATTCTTCTTTGCATGCGTTAATTGCATTCGATATAAAATATTATTACTTTCATAATAACATGTTCATATTTAAAAGAACAAACTACGCAACCTCTTGATTTAAAAGAACAAATTCTTAAGCCAAATAAGTATAGTATCAATTTAAAATTGTACAATCTTAAAGGAAGACAACCGGTAAAAACAACGGTTTTCTTCAACGACACATATTTTTGCGTATTTATAAAGCAACCGGTGTAATGCCCCCTCGGGGCATTTCATGAATAACTATTATGATCTACAACTTTGTATAGGACAAACTTTCGATTCATACAATATTTTTTTTTATTTTTCGACCTGTCTATGTTAGGCTCGCCCCTTAAGAACATAGTTACACTAGTTTTGGTTTCCGTAAAACCCAAGGTGGGTATTACATAATAAGCCATTTCTTAATCTTCCGAAGGACTATCTCGCAAATGGTCAAGTTTTAATTGCACGCTATTGTTCTTCTTATTATTAAATATGATGCTCCATCATGTTTTCAAATACTTTGACGCGAAATGGATCGCCCAGCATATAAATACGTTATACGTGCTTTTGACGTATTTTCAGACGCATAACTTGAAAACGCCAACTCGTACTTAAAGGATGTATAGTGTATACACATTTTTAGTAGAGAATTAAAAGATCTAGAAGTTTCCTAAACAAATCCATTGTCATCCGTCTTTGACCGTAAATAACTCGCAACCCAGACACGATATTGATGGAAACTTTTTACACGTTATTTCTAATGCCCAATCAAAGGCGTTTTAAAAAATCCAGTTGGGTTTGAACTTTTCCGAAGTGAATAACTTTATTTGTTTAACTTCACTGGGCTAACAAGCGATAATCTACTATTCACGTATTTTGAGTTGGCAAGCTTACATTCAGAGCTTGTGGCGATATTTTGAGTGTACTGCAATATAAATAATCAAGTTTTTTGTCTATAATTACCACTTTTTTGATGTTTTGTAATGTCTAAACCGAAAATTTTATAAATTCTAAAATCTACAAAGTTGTAGACCGCAATATACAAACGCAATAAAATAAAATTACCATTAAAGTAATAAAATAACTTACAACCTTGAAAACATTTTCGCAGTTCAGGTGAAGGTTAGTTGTGATGCCACAATGGGCTTTTCGAACCCCGTTAAAATGATGTTTAAAGTTTTTTTTTTCAAGTAAACGAGATTTTTTAAAATTTTTATCAAAATTATTAGGGAAAGCGTTTTAGCTAATTGAATCTTTTCCAAATTGTTTTACATATCCAGTTCTTTGTTTTAAAATAAGTAACACTATGTGTTTCATGTGAACAAGAAAATACTTAAAACCACATACATGCTTATAAGTTTATGAATAATAAACACACTAATGTCCGTTAATTGGAATTGTATGGGCACTTATGCAACATACCCACCACTTTTTTAATAAATATGTTATTGTTATTGTTTTGAATGTACCTATGTACTAAAAAACTGAATTTGGCTTTGCTTACCAGTGTTGTGGAGGGCGCTTGTATCCAGTGAGGTCAAAAACTTATGTATGGTATGTTATTACGATCTTCGAAATATACTACACGGAGGAAGCTATAGTACATTTAAAGTGTTGGGGATATCTTAGTTTATGTAACGTATAAGTTTTCAGTAACATTTTGGCCCAACTTCTGCTCGGTTCAATACCGTTTTTGTACTCGTTTTTGTCCGTCGCTTTTGACTTCGTCTTAGTTCTGGTTGTATGCAACCAGAACCAACCCAAATGTAATTTTAGTATGTATACCTTATTCTAATAAATTATTACACCGAAATTACAATTTAGTTTCAATTATATGTGCGTGTAAACTTGTATAAGCCAGTGGTAGTAGGTAGAAACTGTTATTAAACGTTAACCGTTATAACTATGCTTTAGTAATTTTTTATTCTTTGAAATACCCAATCAGTTACCGCCAAACACGTCTATTCTGATTATTATAATTATGAAATCACTATTTTAAAGGTAACTTTTTAGGTTATGATTAATGTATTTATCACAGTAGGGTTAAAAGTGTTGCCCCAGCTCCATTATAATCATAGTTGCGACCTCGCTGATTATTTATTAAAACTTGTAGGCTAAAGGAGAGTAAAATTACTCACAATTAGATTTTGTCATTTCCAACCTTTCGAAGTTGACAGTACAGTACTGCCACGTGGTACCCGCAGAATACCCTAGATTCTAATTTAGCGAAATATAGTAACCACAATTTCTAAATTCATATAAAATTAATGACGCAAAGTAGAAAAAATAGTATATTACCTCGTTTTATAAGACGTATTGGCGCACTCGTTCCACAACTCGTGGGCCAATTTGACGTCTTATAAAACTTTTGCACGAAGAATTTTCCACAGGGTAGATATTTGAACTACCACAGCGGCACTACACTCAATAAAATCGAAGTGGTTTCTATTGATTTGGTCACCATTTTCCATATGTGCACAAGTAGAAAGCGAGCCACATGACGCGAGTTGTAAGGCAAGTCGAGTCCAAAGAAAATAATGTTTGAGTATGCGACTCATGTTTTTTTTTCTGTGTAAGACACCAGTGGTTGTACACATATCCTGGTAGAGGTCTCGTGGAGCAATGGAAGCAAAAAGACCAGCCGACCACATCGCTAATAACCAATACCGTACGACTTGCCGTGAGAGCAAATAACCAATAAACCTCTGTAGTCTGTGCTCTTTCCTTCTGGGTACAGTTCCGAGCGACTGTTTAAGTTATTTCGTGACGTATTTGCACAAATATCATTAAAATACGCGTCGGGAACACCATCTGCATCTATAATGGTGTGGCTAATTTCTATAGCAAACATAATACAATGTGAAATACATACATGGTTGGACGCATTAAAATTAGTGCTGGTTTCTGTATCGAGTGGTTAATCGATGATTAAACTTATGAATGTGTGTGACCGATATCGTTAGCGTCAGCAGTTACAGATGTAAGGAAAGCAAACCTTTTCTTAATCATTTATGGAAATTAAAGTTTTATTTTTTTTTATTTAAAGATAAAAATAGACAAGCTTATCTAATTCAATAATTTATTGAAGGAACAATAAAATTATAATTGTTGATATACCAAACAAGCCAAAACGGACTTTTGACTTTTCGATGTCTTTGAATTGACATTTTACACCTTTCAGTTTATTAATTATAGAAAAACTTACCATAATGACGAGCAGTGCAATCTGAAGGAGGTGAAAAGGAAGGAGTTGGAAATACCTAAGTCCATACAGTAGGAAGTCTCCAAATGACCTAATGAAAAAAATTACCCTCCCGTAAAAGGCAAAGTTCATAATCCTCTTTTAAAAAAAAATTTTGTGATTTGTAATGAAAGGTGAAATATTTTTTTTTCAAGTTCAAAATTGTAAACAATTGAAATAGAAGTATATAAAATAATACTCCAAATTAAAGTGTTTACTTTAGGACTTCACCTAATATTTAGTAATTTTAACAAATTTTGCTTATTTTAGTACGCCATGTAAATTAGGGGTGTCAAAGGTGTAGGGAACGACAAATGTAACAATTGTCTTTTTATTCAAGTGATGATTCATTATTATTCAACTTTGAAATGATCCGAAAGAAACAAAAACCTCTTGCGGGAGATCTAATTTTTTTTTTTTCAATTGGGCCAGTTTTTGCTTGTGCGTCCAACCTTCTAAGGCGCTGGAATTTTCCTTTTCGATACACATTTCGTCCACACATTGTGGACGAATATCATTGCAAATCCGTGTTAACAGGGAAACTAATCTGCGGTAAAACCAATCAATCTCAGTAATGTGTAAAGAAGTTGTAATCAAAACTTATTTGTTTTTAATTTAACTTTTCGATAATACGACCAACTTTCCTATGATGTTTCAAAAGTTGGGACCAATATTACTAATTGCCTGTTCAAGCCGAAAGTTGATAGTAACTATATGTTCGCGCTAACAGTTAGGAACTAGTTTGGGCACTAATGTACACACATAAAAATTTTACGGAGAGAATTTGCACGTAGTTAGTTGTACACAAAAAAGAGTGATTTTTTCTCCGAAAATCAGTTGATTGTGTGCTAAAAATTGTTGATATACGTAATATCGGAGTTAATTTAACTACACAGCACGGAGTTGAAAATAGTTTATATCCGAAATGGTGAAAATTTTCACTGGAGCTGTGAAATGAAAATTAACACCATGCAGGGTGTTGAAATAACTGACAAAATGAGAGAAAGTACACTTTTTGGAGTTGATATGACTGAACATTGTGACGGAGTGATAAAACTCCTAAAAGTAAACATTAATTCCCTGTGTAATATTGATTTCTAACTCCGTTTTGGAGTGAATAATCTCCAAAAAGGTAAGATTTATACTGTAAAGCCAAAAACTTACGGTTTGACAACAACAGGCGTCAACATGTCGCCACCAAGACGGTTTGCAGTTTGCTTCGCAGTGTGTTGTGGCCGTCACTTATACTCCTAAGTTTGCGGGGTGCAGTTGAGAGTGAGTTTCATTTCCATTACTTTTAATATTTTATATGTAAGTACATTATTATTTCAAATGGAGCAGTGTATTTTCATACGAGTTAAATACGGACAAATAAAAAAATGGGCAAAATTATCAACGATGTACTAAATTTCGACACAATTAATACTACAGGTAAGTTACTTATATTACTACATATGTATGTATGTACGTAGACATATGTATGCGTGTACATTACTTATTCGTTGTGCTCACATGCTTTTATAATTTTGTAGTTTATAAAAATGTTACGTACACTACTAATGTACTATAGAAAAAAGCTTGTGAAGATACCGGCTAGTCAAATGCGCAGTACGTTTGTTGCCGCATTTGTGGTACCTTCATACCGAGTATGACACTGCATTGTACCTACATAATGCATGTCGATTTGTGTGTTTTTTTTTATGAAGTAGTGTGTATTCCTTTGTCCGGCAATGCGTTTTCCTTTTTTTTGATTTTTTCTGTTTTCCTTACAACATACAAAAATACAACAATTCTGCACATATTTCTTTTTTTTTATGTAGATACAGTTGGCAAGGTATTTAAAATAGCAGAGACAAAATATCAAGATATCAAGTATTATGATGACGCGAGTTATGAAATCGACAAGGAGTTATTGGTAGACTTCATATGGCACAGTCAACGAGGACTTACTTTGGTAATAAGGACGGGCGAAGAGGATGACGATGTTAATACAAATCCTTTAAGTAAATATTAATTTTTATAAATAATATATTATTTGTTTTGATATGAGGTACACATTCCTTATAATAAGGCGAATGATATGTATATAGTTACCAATTATATTATATGTACTTAGTTATTAATGAAAGTACTCTAGACTTTATGTAGTCTGTTATATTTGATATTAGTTATTAATTTATTATTATTAATATTAATACGGAGATTATTGTTATATTTAGGATAAACTGTATTTTATTTATTGAGTATTGTGCAAACATGTATATTCATTTACTTGTTTTTTCGAAAAATAAATTGTTAAAATGTATTTTTGATTTTTACTGGTCCCCGTTATATTCCTAATAAAGATAAGAACCGCTCTGAAAAAAAAAACTCTATTTGGTACATATTTAACTTCATTACGTACACAAACAACTCTTTTAGGGAAAGAATAATTTCGCCAATAAAAGAAAAGCACCCCGCAACAGGGTAATTTTAACACTAATAAAGGAGTTACGTAACATCTCCACGGATGTATTTCACTACTACAGAAGAACTTTTGGACTCCGGAACGCGGAAGTTTGACACGCGGGGAGATTATTTTATGTCTATAAAGGAGTAAACCTGCATTTCCCTAAACATATATTTTCAACTTCGTTACAAATAATAATAACTATAAAAAGAGTGAATCAGCTCTGTAAAAATTCAACTCCGTCTGATTTAACTACATGCGCAAACGGTCGCGAGGGAGATCCCGCGATTTCTCGATATGATTCTCCCACTGTCCTCAGACTGACACATCGCTTAAGGAAAAAAGAAATTATGTACACCGAAAAATGTTATTAGTAATAATTGTCCCAAATTGCCCAAAACCTCAATTAAAAAGTTTTATGAAAACTAATAACTACAACTAAAATTGTAATATTATAATAAATGTGGCCAGGCACGTGACTTTCTCATACAAAATATAAAATTAATAGTTTAGCTGCATGAGAATCTATTTGATTCAGATAAATCGTGTCTGCATTAAAATTAAACTAGTTAGCGTCAATAGTATCAATAGTAGGTATTGTCAAAGCATCATCATTTGACACTACCTACTGTCATCGGAATAATAGTTATTTATCTCACAAGTGCCGAAAGTACGGTATAGCGCGACGCGCGGTGATACGGCGCGTCACCGTTGGTGGAGCGTCGCCGTCGCATGTGAGCAAGTCGCGCTATGTAGTTTTCGGCAGGAGTAACATCAACGTTTTTTGTGTTGTTTTTTGAGAAATACGTTTTAAAATGGTTATATTACTGTATAGGAAATGTTAGGTTGATACCACTTCTACGAAACGTCAAGTTTAAAAAGCTAATTCAAATTCTGACAGATTTATATTCGTTCATGACACTGTAGATGTCGTAGCAACATACTAAGATATAACTACACTCATCGCTATAATTTTTTTACAACTTTCTCAATTTATCGCCTTTACAATTAGTTAACAACGGGTTGATACTTCTTATCAACAAATAATCAAATTGGTGATCTTATTTTATTTGAATTTTGAATTTTGTACTTTGCCGCACTAGAGCGGCAACGTTCAATTGCGGTTCTCCAACCTCTGATGATTTCTGTGGCGATAGCACACAAAAATATTTGTCAAATCCAGGCTTCATTTTCATATCAATGCAGGTGCGATCGATCTCGATTAAATAGAATTTGCTGTTGAAGCTAAACTATTAATTTGACCAAAAAATATCATAGGCATAACTTATTCAAAATTTCCTCTACTTTAATTTATTATTTAACTATTTTGACGAAATTACAGAAATAGCAGCTCATTTGCAAAACCCTTGAAAAATGCTTAGAGGAAACAGCCAGTGCCTTTGGACCCTTTTGAACCAAAAGCTTTTTAGCTCTAAGTTTGGTCATAAAAGCGGTAAATATGAACTTTCGTCCCGGTACGTTTAGTAGTTTCTCCGGAATCGTCTCCACAAAAATCGGGTACACACATACATACACACACACACACACACAGACATTTTTTTTAACCTTGGTCAAAAATGATCAGAGACCCAAAAAGACCTATTTCAGCTAAAAACTCAATTTTTTTCGGCACGATTACAATACTTCATCATACTGCGTATGTTAAAGTAAAAAATAGATTTTTCTATCAATAAGTTTTTCTACACCTACATTAACAATTAAACCAGTTAAGTATTTACCTAAATTACTGCTTTCTCGCATAATTTCACCTTTTTTTAATACAATAAAACATTGTATCACATCTGCAATTAAATATTATAATTTGAAATAAAATTTTACTTATACCTTGTAGGCTGTGAAAAACTGTGCTAAAGAAATTATTAAGGTATCTGTCAGTGGTATCTGTCACCTCCACTTGCCAATAAAGCATTTTTGTTGCATTCGCCAAAAACCCACACCATGTCAATTTGTTCCTCCTGGGAAAAGTTCGTCATATTTCCCAAAATTATGCAAATCTAACTTAACAGCCCTAACAATATCACCACCATTGACAGATACCTTAATAACTTGTTTAGCACAGTTTTTCATAGCCTACAGGGTATAAGTAAAATTTTCTTTCAAATTATAATATTAAATTCCAGATGTGCTAAAATGTTTTATTTTATTTAAAAAAGGTTGAAATCATTCAGTACTTTAGGTAAATACTTAGCTGGGTCTAATAACTAATGTAGGTGTAGAAGCACTCATTGATAGAAAAATCAATTTTTTCATGAAGACTAGTAATCTCTGCAATGGTTTATTTTAGCACTAGTGTATACTAGTACTTTTCTGTGCAGAATGATGCGTAGACTTCAAAAACTTAACTAGATATAAGGCGCTCCATTAAAAAAAATATATTCTTAGGAAAAACTGTTTGCTATATTTTGTTGCAGATTATGAGCAGCGTGTACACAATTTGGATAAGATTGTGCCGAAATATAGGTTGTTCCATTAAAAAAAAAACACGCTAATAATTTTAAAATGTGTGCATCGGAGTTCTGTACATATGAGTGAAAGTAGTTTTAAAATATCTTCATTAGCAGAGGTAGAATCTTCCGATATCGCACTGTTGAGACACCCTGTATACATTACCTACTCATCATCGACCTATAATGTTTTCATTATTAATAAACAAAAACTTCTGGTTCTTTTTATAACATTTTTCGTAACGAGAAACAAAATCACATTCGAAACAAAATTATTTTGTTATAAAGACTACTTCTCTAACTACTTCTCTATGCTGTTTCTAAAGTTGGTAGAAAAGAAACTATTCAACCACAACTTCGATAAAAAAGTTCGTTGCCGCCAAATTTACAAAGGTCTCACTCACTCATCTGTATTCATTTACACGCATGCAGTATTAATATATCAGCAATTATCATTTGAAATACGTGAAACCTAAATATGGTTAACATGATTTAAGTATTTAAAATTTACATCCCGCCTGTATTTCACCAAATTATTAACCTATATTAATTTGACAATATATGTCGTTAAACATTTTCATTTCTAAATATGGTATATTCGGTCGTCCGTCCCAGATACTATTCAGGAGTATCTGATTGCAATAATGTCACCATAATGAATTTCTTCACAAAATATAAGTTTGTTTTTCTTGCTGGCGCTTTCCATCAAATCTATCCAATATTGTATGTAACGATAGTTCGTGACATTCAATACTGCGCAAAGTCGTTTCATTTTGTGGCAAAAGAAGTCTTTATACAGACACTGTTGGGATTGGAATTAGATACTCCCGATCCAGTTAATATATAAGAAGGACAGAATATACCTAATGAATGCCATTTTCACGCCTTTTGAGATTTTTAAATAATAATTGTACACAGAGAGAAAAGATTTCTTGTTTCAAAGAAATGTATTTGTTTGAATTTATTCTTTTGGGTCAAAACATATTTCTTTGACGCCAACAATATTTACTTCATTGAATACTCTAGTTTATTTGCTTGCAGAGATTAATTTATTTGAAATATTTATTTAAGTGGAATAAATATATATGGATACAAACAAAAATTACTTTCCTTTAAAGTAATATTTTAGTTTTGATTTTAAAAAAACGTTTCTTTACACCAATGAAATATAATTTTGATTTTAACATATAAATTTGTATATAAGGAGAGATTTATTTCGCTTAAAGTAATATTTTGTCTTTGGCTTAAAAATAGGTTTACTTCCGCCAAAGAAATCATATTTTGATTAAAATAAATATATTTTTACACAAGAAGATATTTATTTCCTTCAAAGTAATATTTTTGTTTTGGCTTTAAAATAGGTTTCCTTCCACCAAAGAAATCATATTTTGATTCAAATAAATATATTTTTAATGTCATCCAACTGTATTGTTAGATGGCGCTGTAAACTCTCTCCTCGCACTTCGTACAAAGAGAGTATAAAGCCGCGTGATCGACAGTATAGAACTTACAGAGTACAGTGCCTGCAGGTTCAAGTTGCGATTACAAATCAGAGTACACTTTACTAACTTAACCTTGACTATATGTTGGGTTGGGAAGACCAAGCACTGGTCGAGGATGTGCGACATCCCAAAAAGGAGGTGACACATGGCGAGTCTTCCGAAGAATTCTTGTGTATTAATTCCGTCAACAAATTAATAATTTTAAGCATTTCAACTCGACCAACAATTTTGTTAATTTGAAAAAATGTAATTTTTTCACTCAACACAATCATAATTATTTGAAGTAAATAAATCTCATTTCTTATAATACACAAATTGCAAACTTTTTAACTGGAAACATAAGTTGTTTGACGCAAATCAATGTTCTTTCTACCAAACAAATATTTCAAATAAATGCGTTTTTACCTGCAAATAAATATTTCTTTGCCTCTATTGAAACAACAAATTTCTTTGAGTCAATGCATATTTATTTGAATCAAACAAAAATTTCTCTCTGTGTATTCTGCGTCTTCATTTATCCATCTCATTGCTTTCGATAGCGATTTTGCTTAACAAAACAAAACTGGATCTACTATCCCATTTTGTCCCATATTATCGGTCAGAATGAAAGTGTCAAACATTCAAAGTGTAAGATTAAATACAAACTCTTTCTGCTTCTTTTAAATGCATTAGGTTATAGTAGCCTGTTATATCATTCAAGAAAATGTTGAATTAGATATTTTGCTCATTTTATAGATAACAACAACGTTACAATTTCAATTTTCAATATTAGGTATTCTCCGTTTAGGGTGTTACAAAGATGTCATATTTTGTTTGTAATTTGGCATTCTTAACAAAAGTTTGGAAAATAAACCATGTGTGTCCATTGTGTCCAATCGTCGGATGTTTTATTTCAATTTGCCGTCGCATATTATTTCTATATTTAGTGTTCGAAACAAACACATATATTATATTAGGCAAAATAATTTACGATTAAAACTTGTTTATGAATATATGTTTTGCGTGAATTCTTTAATTATGAAAAATTTGCGCTTTTATCTTATGCGTTTTTGACCGTCGCTTATTTATACCACAAAATATCCTTGCATTACATTTACTAGATTTCATTTGTAATGTCGTACATCAGATGAACATCAGATGAAGAACGTTTGTCGTCTTACGTAGCATTGATATCAGCAAAGAATAATTGGTTTTGCTAAACAATTCACAACAAGATGTATAAATAACCATTCGTATGTACGCCTTTATCTTCGACAGATCTAGGAATAGTATTTTATCTGATTTTGCTATGCCATATATATATTATATTACTTGTCAATTTTCGACTTCGTAGTCTAACGTAGCATTGATATCTCCATGAAAAACACTTTTTCGTAATAATTCACTCACCTTCTCTCGCATATATACGGATATCCTTCACAATATCGATAAAACACTGTCCTGCGTTGTGCGTCGGAAAAAGTCAAAAGTATCCAAAATGTCCGTTTAATATATTCAAAACGTCAATCATTCCGCTGTATATGCATATCCAATAAGCACTGCTAGTTAGTATTTTGTGAATTGAACGTTTATTATATATTATTTGTTATTATTTCACACCACACTACTAAATACTACTTCCATATTCACGGATCTTAACATATTATCGTGAGATGACTAAAATTTCTCGATACATCGGAGACGAGTTGCTGAGGTACCTCCCACTCGATGCCCATTGGCTCGCTCCTGCACAGGTAGCACTGTGCCTTAACGCTTACTATGATTGCAGAGGATCGGTCATATTCCACTCCCAGAACACTTGACCAGAAGATTCATTATTCTTGTCCTTTTTGTTGGTTTTTATTTTTAACTCTCCAGTGACATCATTCTAGTTATCCTATTGTGTAAACAATATAATAACAATACTTGTTGATAATCGTGTTTACTCTACATAAAAATCGTTTAATTTGCAATAGGTTGTTGTTGGTAATTTGGTAGTATAGTAGGTAGGGGAGACCGGGGCACATTGGGACGGATTTTGACATCCGCATATAGTTGCTTATTTTTCACAATCACTGGTTGGTAATGGCAATACTACTTAATATAGGTACATTTATCCAGATATATACAATGGAAATTTTAAGTTGAATAAAGTATTTTTGGAATTATAATAACTTCTTTCCAAATTGCAGTTTGTTCCAATGTGCCCCGGCCCGGGGCACATTGGAACAGGCATGGGGCACATTAGGACAGTGTGAATATCTTGGTTATTATTGAAGATACTAATTTGATGTTGGGTGACGACAAACCTACAACACGGACAAACAAAGTGCCGTTAAGTTCATTATTGTATCTTATAGAGGCTGTTCAAAAGTTGTAACAGAAATATAACATTTTCAAACATGAAAAATCAAGTTTTTAAATTGAAGACCGTGTATATCTATCGAAAAAAAATCTTGCCCTCTGTCATTCCAGACTATGCCTGATAGATATACTTAAAATTTAAATAGTTTTTATAGTATATGATACAGACTGTGTTGTTCCACGTCCCGAATATTGGAGGGGTAATAGAGCGTCTTATTTTATTAACAAACACATCAATGAACATATAACGGTGACTTGATTGTATGGTGTGACCTTGTGAAGGTCAAAGTGTTGTATGAACTACCTACAATGGTTGTTGATGAATTTCTTCAAAAGCAGCATAACACCTAAAATATGATTCACCGCAAATGGCTTAAAGTTTTTGGTACAGGGTGGCATTTGCACCTAGGCTACCGACGTGTTAACAAGGGCATGTTCGGACAGTGTGCTAAAATCTGACTAAAATCAGAGAGTATGGAAAACGCATTTATTACAATACAGTACAATACATAAGCACTTGATCAAATCTCATAAACTTTTCTTTCAACCAAACAGATAAAAAATAAAAAAAGATCAAGGAAAATATAACAAAACATATAACAAATTAATAGAATTAAATTAAATGTTTATTTTTAAACTACCAAATTAAACTAAATGTGTATGTGGGAATTTAAGAGTTTTCATCAATTGCTTATAACTAAAAAATGATGCATTTTATCACAAAAATTATTCCTACATAAAATTCTTAGAATAAATCTTGGACATAATTAAATGAACGTCCTGAATATTAAAATACATTCAAACCAAAATACTTTTGCTTGAACTTTTTTTAAATTGTTTGCGGTTGGAGAATTATTTAGTTGTTCCGGTAATTTTGACAACACCTGTATTTTACATTTTAGAATATACTCAGATTGGACCTCAGAATACTCTCCAGTTGACTGCCCTAGCGATCTAATGGGAACAAATATCAACTTTGTTATTTGAAATAAAATGATGTGTTTTTTATTCAACGTAACTATACATAAAATAATATCTCAGTTATTTCGATTTTCTAACTTTTTGATGATTTAACTTAATTTTAAACATTCTCTATTATAATGATGAAGGAAACATCATATTGTTAGTCATGTTAACGTATGCGTCCGCCAAGCCTGAAACTATTAATAACAACAAAGATATAACATTTTAAACATGGCCGCGAAATTAAAATAAAATAACAAAGCTGAGATCGACTTCCGGTAGACGGGAATGCAATGAATTTGAGAGTATTTTAGTTTTAAAGTTCGGACTCGAGTAGATCCTGATTCCAAACATTGAAATATATAGAAATAGTGGAACATAGAACTTCTGGAACATTTCCCCCTATTTCCCGGTCCCAAACTGCCCCAGTTGAAATGTCCCAATGTACCCGAACATGAGTTTTATGAATTGAAAAATTCTAGAAAATTGAAGGTTATGATTTGATCGCCAATAGCGGTAATGTATGAAGAATATATATATATAATTGTATAAATATACAAAATACTATAGGTACATTATAACATATAAAATTGTGTAGAGCTTTACGAATTGTCCCAATCTGCCCGGTCTCCCCTACACTGTTGTTAGTACACTGGTCTCGCGATCTGTTCCAGATAGACGAACAGAAAACATAAAATCGTCACTTACTAATGTTTATGGCAATTCTTTACACAATAAAATAAAATAAAATTTTTCGAATTAGAATTTTAGAAAAATATTAAGTAATTACTCAGTAATTTTAAATTTTTTTTAACTAATTGCTATAATAATACTTTCTGGACAATTAATCCAGTTTAGAGGACTTCTTATAAGAAATGTTAAGGGTCAAAGTATGCCATGATATCAAATGTAAACATTTCTGGTTGCCGCTCTATTTTACTTGCCACTGTTTTTTCGAAGAAAACGTTAAATTGGTTGCAAAACCTATTTTCAAGTTTTTCAGCCGTTTGTGTATAGCGGCAAAAAGTTATTAACATAGGCATGGCCTACTTTGACTACAATCATTTATAATGACCCTGTATCATTTGGCCAGAATTAACTTACCTGATCACATACCGGATCACTTTCATAGTCGACAACTATACTTACCGAGAATTAACTTATTTTTTTCAATGAAATAAAGATTTTGCTCAGAAAACCGAAAACCGGTTATAACCATTTTTTACATTTAGAATTCGCAAACCGGTTCTAAAAATTTATTATGTTGAAATACTAAATTGAAAATAAGAACAATGCCATGACATCACATGTCGGCGTTTGTTACAGCTGTTATTTAATAATAAGTGAAATGATAACACTTTTTGCCCCTGGCTTCAAATATAGTATCACATTTGCTGGTTGACTGTAGTTTATGAGATAAAGTCAACCCACTCAAATGCTCTATGGTACAAAGCAATTATTGTAACTATGTAATAAGTTCATTAAAACGGAAACTGATTATTCAAACAAAACTTGGACACATTATTTCAATTTAATTATGAATTATTTATTGACATACGTATTTCATCAAATTTTATCTATGACTAAATAAGTACGTAGGCTTTCACGGCCAGAATCATTTAGAAAATAAACTGCTTCCGGGTTATGCTGTGTGTCAAGATTTGTTAATGCTGACGTTTCGCGAACCATGTCGCTCGCTTCTTCGAAGCTAATTGAATACTGTGGAGTATTCAATTAGCTTTGAAGAAGCGAGCAACATGGTTTGCGAAACGTCAGCATTAACAAATCTTGACACACGGCCTAACCCGGAAGCAGTTTATTTTTTATTTATGACGTTGTGATGATGCTAAGACTAGCAACGGGTTTGTTAGGTTATTTATAATCAGGCAGCATAACTATAACGTAATTGCAAGTGTGGCAACCGTCCGGGGGTGCCTTTGCTCCCCTACATTTTTAAAGGGTGAAATAAAAATAATAAAATTACATTATTAAATACAGTCTGGCGCTTTATGATATCAAAGTTGAGTACGCTTCAAGTGAAGCAAAAAAACGCCAGACCGGTGGGTGGATGCAAACTGGTTGCAAGCTGAAGTGGTGCACAAAATTGTACTATTTACAGTAACATAATCAGGTTTGATTTGATTGATTATTCTTAAATACGTCCCCACAAAGTAAACTTCCCGATGCCAGACTGAAATTTCAGAGGTCATACTCGCACTCACACGACAAGACTGTCTCACCTGCACTCAAGAGGGAGGTTTTCAGGGTTTGTCGGGGTGTTTCTATCGGAATTTCAGTCTGGCATCGACTTGTGGAGATTTAAGCAGCATTTAAGACTAATCAATCAAACCCAACCTGATTATTTTACTATAAATAGTGCAATTTTATGCCCCGCTTACAGCCACTTTCCTTCCACCCACCCACCGGTCTGGCGATTTGTTTCTTTGTTTGAAATGTTTTCATCTTTAATATCGCAAAGCGACAGACTGATTATGATAATGTACTTTTTTATTTTTATTTCACACTTAAAAATCTAGGGGCGGCAAAGCCACACTCGGACCGTTGCCAGACATGCAATTATGTTATTGGTACGCTACAATAGGGATGTTACGGAGGTGACATTTTGGTGACGGAGGCGAAGGCGGAGGTCATGTGTCAACTTTCCCGGAGGCGTAGGCGAAGGCGGAGGTTATGATAAATATATAGAAATAAAAAATATAAAAAGATATATGAAAATAAAATACATCCTCATAATAAAAAAATATATAATATAAAAACACAAATCCATATAAAATATAAACTCTGTGAAATAAATATAATTTAGGAACAAATTAGCTGTGTTTGCATCTATAATGTCAACATAATTCCACAATGGGCTTTTTGGCTTCATATTGATTTTTCACTCAAAGGAGCACACAGTTATAATACTACCACTTGCTATGACTTCTAGGTTTAAAATCGTTATATTTTTCATTGCAGCGTTCCTTAAATAGCGCCCTAAGCCTACATTTAGGTTAGCGGAAACCGCGCGGATTGTCGGCATCGACCACTGCGTGGTGCCGACAAAGGACCAAACAGTGCATTTTGCTGCCCGGTTTCCTCCGGCCTAGATATAGGCTAAATGGTCTCGAAACTAAACCTGCAACTGCAAAAAGCAGCCGAAAATAACAAAAATCTTTACCGACAGCCAATTAGGTGTCAAACGAAAGCGTCATGTCAGCAATGCTTTAACTTTTTGTCGGCGGGCTGCGCCGGCGCCGGTGGCACCGTAGCAATCGGTGTACGGGCACACGTCGCGCCGTAGTGAGCGGCGTGTATTCATGCCTTGGCCTCCGCTATACCTCCGCCAACGAAAATGCGAAGGCGGAGGCGGAGCTGGAGGTTGAAAAACACACGAAAGTTCCGTCTTTACGGAGGCGGAGGCGGACCTCCGTTACATCCCTACGCTACAAGAGACAGATTATGAAAGTTCTAGCCTTATTTTTTGTTGTGTATCGAAATCCGTTCCTATAGCTCTTGGAGTACCTATTTGACATTGACTTACATAAGAAAAATTTTAAACAAGAAAATCAATAAAATACTCGAAACAAATTTGTACTTTTACATGCAATTGTAAAAGAGTGCCCTGAAATGAATGACCGCGTTTCTCTAAATTTACTGATAAGAATTAGAATTCTTTGAGAATCTCGGAAAATCTCATGGCGGTATGAAAACTACCAATTGTGAGGCTAAAGTGTCTTTTCTACCAGTGTCAAGTGACAGTAATTTTTTATAACTTCATTATTTGAAGCCGTGTTAAGAAAGGGTATTTTTTAAAATTTATATTTGGGTTTTAATCCATGGAAATTATCGGTGGTCATGAAGTAAATACTATTTTCCGTATAGCTGGTAAATGAATAATTTCTATTAAAGCACGATTTATTATAGCCAATCATACGACATAAAACAATCAGATCATCCGGATTTGTTAGTGCCAAATTACATAAATTGTTATAAAACGTCATAATTATAAAAATTACTCAGATGGTGTTAGCATGACTACAAATGATAAAATTTTAAAAACTTAGTATCTCTTGACGTATGGGTAGAATACACATTATTTTATAATTTAGTTATTATTTATTCATTCATTATTTTAGACATTTCGGAACACCCACGGGATTTTGAACACACTCGCCAATCATTACGATGGAAAAGAAAAGATCAGGTTAAAACTATTTTTATTTATTAACTTTTTATTGTACCACCTAGGGCTTACAGCATTGCTATTAAATCTTCCTAGAACTTTAAAACGATGCCGTTTTGCATATGTCAAAATCACCTAAAGACTCACCCCTTAAAGGTTGGCGCATATTTAGAAATAACCTGTAATTGTAAAAACAAAAATATTTAATTGGAATCTCTTCTTACGTATTTTATATTTTATTTCAGGTTGAATTTTTTCGTACTGTTTATAGAGTTGTTAACTGGGCGATGACAAGCAGACGTCCCCAAACGACAAAAACCATTCTGCCTTTGCGTAGAATGCGTTTGTCGGCAGTTTTTGTATGGAAATTTGTGGAAGAAGTTTGGTTGATTGGGGGCCCAATAAACTATTGTGCGTGTGGTCTGCAGGTTGGCAACAACCCTTATCCGCTTTGCGGGTTGTAAACCTGAACCGAGAGGATACAGAAAAAATTTCGGGTAACACTGAGAAATGAAACTAAAAGTGTACACATACTATAAAGGCTCTTACGTATACTCTGAAAATATGCTTAGCTTGACCGAATAGGAAATGCAAATACCCGCTTACCACAAAAAAGGGTGGTGTACCAGCAAAAAATATGTGAAAGGGAAAGGGTAGCAAAGGGTAGTCCGTGTTTTTACTTGGATTGGTAGTTTGTTACTTAAATTTGATGGTATAAAGTATCAGGTATAACCATAAAGGCGTGCTGAACGTCAGATTCGGTGTAAAGAGAAACTGGATTTAAAACCGCAATTTGTTATCGATGATCACAATATGCAAAGTGTAATTTGAGACGTTGAACCACTCACCATCATCAGGCAGGCCCTGGATTTCCATAAATACAATCAAATCAAGCTATTTCCATACCTTGAAGCAACACCATAAATTCTTTGGATAACTGGAATCAATTCTTTGTTCTCAGGTGGTAGTCGCATGAGGGCTCATTAGTCATTATTCACAATTTCTCCATATTCAACGATATATCTGGAAAGTTTGAAAACATGAGGCATGGCCGGCAAATACAAAGAAAACAAACTAAAATCAACAGACACCAAGTTGACCATCAAAAACCGGCCGAATTTTAGATTCTAAATTCTCTAGATTATTTTCACTCACACCAAAAACATACATACATTTGTACGACGTAAGTACTGCTCTATATCGTCCAGTTTTTCACTCAGCAACCTGATCTTCTTCTTCAGCTGTATGTCTTCTTCTTTCAGTGTCCCCAGTATGGGTGTGCGATCTTGGAAATTTGTGATCGATCTTCGATCACAATTTGAGATCGATCTGATCGATCGATCGATCATGATCGAATTGATCGATCATGATCGATCTGATCGATCTGATCGATCCGTCGATCGATCGATCATGATCGATCTGAACGATCTGATCGATCTGATCGATCCGATCGATCCGATCGATCCGATCGATCCGATCGATCTGATCGATCCGATCGATCCGATCAATCCGATCGATCAAATTGATGAGATCGATCAGATCGAAAAGATCGATCAGATCGATCAGATTGAAACGAAGAAAAAGTTTATTTAGAAGTCTGTTGTCTCCCAATATCATTTAATACATAAGATTACATTTAATGGTTAACATTGCTTGATTATGTTAGGATTTTGTTGCTTTTGACGTCGGTTGTTTTATGGGCACTATGATGATGGCCTTATATTAACTACCAATAGAAATAAAAAACCATCAATCTTTCATCGTGTTGGTATATCGATCAAATCAATCAGATCGATCAGATCGACCAGATCGATCAGATCGATCATATCGATCAAATCGATCAGATCGATCGATCGATTTTTTTGCACAGCCCTAGTCACCAGTTCAACAATAAATTGTTCTTTTATAATATTTACAAGTTTAGACATAAAAGTCTCACTTTTAATATTAACTTTTCAATAGAGTATGAAAAGAGTTGATCAAATTGACGTTGATTTTCTTCTGTAAAACGCATTTAATTCAAAATGTCATATGCTCTTTGGGTTCGTTATTAGGACCGAGCGGACTCAAAAGCTAAATTAATTTTTGTAAAATACACATTGAGAAATTGAAAAAAAATAACGTGCAATAATAAAAAAAATATATGACAGCGCCGTGTAACTACTTATTTTTCTATTAAAAATATAAAAAATAAATTTTTATAGGTCCTAATACAAAATAAACGGTATGATATATGTAACCTGGAACAAGGACATCGTCCTAGTCACAAAATAGTTTGAGGTGGTATATTGAGAGAGGCTAATAAAGAGTTTTTTCAAAGTTTTTGGTGACTAGAGCAATTTCTTTGCTCCAGGTCAGATATACATTACAAACTATACAAAAACACAATGTTAATTGTTAACCTAAAATCAAGATATGAGGTTAATATAATAATAAAGAAAAATAATGTAACGTAGTTCTTATTATTTCCAATAATATATTATTGATAGGAACACGTCATGAAAAATTAAAAATTTATTCCTAATTCTTAATATTGTGCGTCTATTGACTTAATTGGCGCAAATATAAAATTAGAAGGACGCGACACAAATATTAAGTTATGCATTAATAAAAATCTGATGTGGCCAGGCACATGACTTTATCATACCTACAATATATAAAATTAATAGTTTAGCTGCATGAGAATCTATTTTATTGGGGTAAATCTTAGGTATTGTCAAAGCATCAGCATTTGACACTACCAACACTACGTCATTACAATAATAGTTATTTATGTCACAAGTGCCGAAAGTACGGAAGAGCGCGACGAGCGCTCTTCGAGTTGCCGTCGCACGTGAGCGAGTCGCGCTATCTAGTTTTTGGCAGGAGTGACATCAACGTTTATTGTGTTGCTTTTTGAGAAATAAGTATTTAAAAAAATAAATAAAAAAGGTTATATTTCTGTATAGGAAATGTTAGGTTGGTACCACTTTGACGAAACGTCAAGTTCAAAGGTACGTTCTGATTGGTCGTAATGGTAGGTAATGGCGGTGGTAGAATACGAAATTATAGCATTTCTTACATTCGTGATAGTGACACATATTAGTTTGCATGTACATAAACAGGACTCACTAGCAATTTTCTATTAGAAATACTCATGAAATACTATAATGGCGTCAGCTACCACTGCCATTAGCACTAATGAAAACGCGCCTTAAAAAGCTAATTCAAATTCTGACAGATTTATCGCTATACTTCATCGCTTTACTTTATTTACTTTATCGTTTTTAGAATTAGATATAAAGACAGGTTGATATTTCTTATCAACAAACAATGAAATTGGTGATCTTATTTTATTTGAAATTTGTATTTTGTAATTTGCCGCACTAGAGCGGAAACGTTCCATAGCGGTTCTCCAACCTCTGATGAAATCAGCTGTTTTCGAGTGTGACAGCACAAAAAAATATTTGTCAAAATCCTGGCTACTATGTAGTTTCATATCAATGCAGATGCGACCGATTTCGATCAAATAGAATTTGCTCTTGCAGCTAAACTTTGAATTTTACCAAAAAATGTCATAAGCATAAATTATTCAAAATTTCCTCTACTTTAATTTATTATTTAGCTATTTTGACGAAATTACAGAACTGGCGGTTCATTTGCAAAATCCTTGAAAAAGGCTTAGAATAAACTACCAGTTCCTTTGGACCCTTGTGAACCAAAAGCTTTTCAGCTCTAAGTTAGGTCATGAAACTTCTAAATATGAACTTTCGTCCCGATACCTTAGTTTCTCTCCCGTAGTTTCTCCGGAATCGTCGCCACAAAAATCATTTACACACACACGCACAGACACACACACACACACACACACACACACACACACACACACACACACACACACACACACACACACACACACACACACACACACACACACACACACACACACACACACACACACACACAGACATTTTTTTGTACCTTGGTCAAAAATGTTCAGGGGACCCAAAAAGACCTATTTCCGCTAAAATCTCAAATTTTTTTTTCTGCACGTATACAATACTTCATCATACTGCGTATGATAAAGTAAAAATACCTTTCAATGTGGTGGCCATTTTAGAAACCTGTATATAATCAATATAATCGTCAATTAGACTGCTTTTGGATGTTCAATCATTATTATCGACAATTTGACGGAAAACTACAAACGCCATACTTTGTTTTTCTAATTTTGTTATACTGTGACTATTAGATGCATAGTTTATTTTGAGTACTCAAATTATGAAATAAAAATGGATTTTTTATGTCGCTTTACATTATGTAAATTTTAATTTGCATAAATTTTATTGATAATAATAAACTGGGCTGTGATGGTTGCTGTCACATGTTTTTGTCATAAAAACAGTTCGAAATAGGCGAAAAACGCTAAAATAAGCGGGTTTGTGACGATGAAAGCAAATACTTGAAAATAACAAAAACAAAATATAAAAAAACAAATAGCGACAAATGATTTATTTCTATTATTTCGTGGAATTCCTAAGCATTTTAAGGTGCTAAGAATAAAATACAATCTACGGCATTCAGTTTAGATGCTAAATGTTCACAAAAATTGCCGACATCACAAAACATTATGACCTTAACGTTTTCGAAAACCTTGCGTGATACGAAACTTTTGAGACTTTATTCGTGTTCAGCGCCAATAAGTCATTCAAAAACGATATATTACAATGCAATTGTCAACTGTATTCTTCTAAAACATGCTCTTACAGTTTGAACATCATTGAATTCAAAACTAAATTAGGTATTTACTAAATTATGAAGAAAAATATACAGTCTGATATTAACAACAATAGTACCCAAAAAGCTTTAATCTCAATAATTAACATATTTTTAAAAAGTTAAAAATAGAAATAATTTCAATTCAATTTATTTATTTCGGCCATCGTTATCATGAATTTCACATTCGCACGTCATCTCGGTGTCGCTGCTTTGATAACAATTCGTCGCACGCTAACAAACTAATGAAAATAAAATATTTGACGTGTTTTATTTATTGTAAACACGTGAGGGTCACATGTCAATCTTTGGTGCCAAATACAAGCAAGCTGTCACGTTAACTCGATGATTCGTAAGCGGTTACAATAAGATCATCACGTGTGCAAATACGAGATGAATGTCATAATTATCGTGTTAAAATGGAGTGGTAGGTAGCTAAACTTTCCTAAAATAGGTAACCACTTCCGCCAATACCCTAGAACTAAGCTGGCCCAATGGGCAGTTGGACAATTGAAAGACGGCTATTCATTATTATTCACTAATTTGTTATTTTATTATTTTGATTTATATATTTGAAAAGGTGGTTTAGAAGTAAAAGTTATACTTAAATTTGAAATCAAAGTGGCCTGTCTGCCACCGCTTCTAAATTTCCCTTTGTCATGTGTAATTTTGTTAATTTATTTATGTAATTCGCGATTTAGAGACGAGTATAATCTTCAATGTTCAGATGTAACATCACAAATTTGTAAATTAATAAATATCACGGAATCTGATAAGAAACACTTTGTTATAATTTACCTATTGTTAATTTACTATTGATGATTACTCTTATAAATCATATCAAAAGCAAACAAAATCAGGTTAAATTAATATTATCACTATATAATATGCAGGGTGTCTCACGGAACTGGTACATTAGAAGTTCCTCATGTTCTACTATTTCTTGAAACATCTTATATGTATAGGTATAAACTTTGTTATTTTAAATGGAATGATATAATTTTTGTTTTATTTTTGGTTTCTACGTATCAAAATACACCATTTTGAATAAGGTTTAATAAGGTTTTAATAAGGATGTAAAAACTTTTTATTTGTTGCCTCCCTAACTATCAAATCTAAAACAAAAATGTGTTGTAATCAATGCAAGCTATTGATATTTTGTACAGGAGAGAGAATTTAACAATATAAAGAATATTTTAGAAAGATATGTTTCCATGATGTTTCAATACATTTGCGATTTTTTAAATTCTAGATTTTTAGAATTTTTACGACAGTTCTTATTCTTTAATTGAGGTGGCCATAAATAAAAAACACAATTGTATTCAACTGCTTTTTCTGAAAGGCTATTTTACACTACACTACTTTCATCCTTTTTTAATCTTCTTTTTAGTAATTAGAAATATGTAAGTTCTAAATAATAGCAAAGATAAGAGAATAGAAAGATACGTCGCTTCAGGTCGGCTCCGTTGATTTAGTGGGGTCCACATTCGTTGACCTTGAACACATGTGGGCTTTAAATCGTTGACCAAACAATGCGGGAATTGGCGGGACCTTTAAACTAACGAATACAATGCACGATGGACGGCAACGTTACCGACCATTACCGACATTAGAGGTTATGTAATGCAAATGAAAACAAATCAATATTCACATATATAAATAAAATAAAACGTTTCCGATAGTCGCCTAAATGGAATATTAACAAACAGACCACTCATTAAAATGCTTATTAAAACACTGCATACACAATCTTGCACAATCCAATAAACTTAAACACCAAAGTAAGGTTATGTCACCCGATGTCACCCGCTAGTATACAAACACAATCAGCTGTTGGTAGCCATCTTTTCGTTGACCAAATCTATCTCACTCTCGAACCGCGTTTTCTTGTCTAGTGACGTATCTTATAATTCTTTTATCTTTGATAATAGTATAGTTAGAAACGCCGTGCTGTTATATTTCTGAATTTTTCCTTGGCATATACGCATGCGCAGTGGAGACATTTGTAAGGTCTGTCAGCACTGCCAACGTGAACTCTTTTGAACGTCTTGATTCATGTTTACGGTATTTTGGATTAATATTTATGGTATTGGTTATTTATGGTTATTTATGGTCCGTTTATTTAGTGAGAATTTACAGGGATCTTCGTTATATACAAATTAGTATATAAAAACTATGAATTGGGGGAAAGTGGCGCATGGCTAGGGTTGCTATCCGTCCCGAAATATCGGGACTGTCACCGATGCAGTCCTGGTTGTCCCGACGTCCCGATAAACTCTTGTAAAGTCCCGACGTCGCGGTTTGGGTTTTCTGATTTTTTTCTTTTCTTCTCTAGAACTGAACGGTAATGGCTTACTTGTTACCAAAACCTCGAAATAAACAAAAAAAGCAAATTAGGAATATTTCTATCGGAAACTTTTACTAACAGGAATTGTCCCAAAACATTAAATACAAATCACTATCAAAAAAACTACAAAAAGCTACAAAATAATATAACTTATCAAATGACATATAATACAATCACATGTGCGTAATAGTCTATAGACAAAAGAAATCTACAGAAAACAACATAATATGTGAACTCGTAAACAAAGAAAATGTCGATGCTTTGTCATTGGATTTTCGGTTGTTTACAATTTCTTCATAGTGCAAGACTTTTTATAGATTTAAGAAGAACGTCTAAAAATATGAGTTTTCAGTAACAATAAAGTTAATAATAATTGGTTTTATTTGCATCGAAACCAGATAATAACAATTTTCAGTTTTGTTTTATGTGGAGAGTAATCATTGTCTGCGTTTCTATAATTAGAAATACCATTTTTCTATGTAATACAATCATGAGCGCAAAGATTCACTACGTTGTTTGTCAACAAGAATTTGGTCAATCGTGCCTGACTTAATTTCTATATACTTACAGCAGTTCTATTCTTCTAAGGAATCGATTCTTCATTTTTTTGTTAATTTTTGTATTTCAATAAAGTTCATATTCATATTCGCTCGCCAGCAAACCGCCAACCGCTCGCCGATTAAAATGGGGTTCATAAGATTATTTTAATGTGTGTACAGTGCATTTTATGTTCTTCTATTGCACGACACTGGCGTATCCTCGATATTTTGAAAGGGAGAGAAGGGTTGAGATGTAGAGATACGAAAGAATATATATTTTTTATATAATAATAAAATGAGGCACGGCTGTAAAAGGCGATGCAGGTATCAAGGAGCACTTGTTTTTAATGTCTTTATTACACCAAAACAGCGCAATGGCGGCTTCCTTTGATCCCCCGACAGAATGTGTTTTATAGTACTCTTTCATCACCATATCTCGATACGTTTTTTTTTTCTTTCGGTCCTTGTGTTGTCTTGGTTCGTATTGCGCGTACGTACAACGTATGGTTTTATGACCGCTATGACGCTTAATTTGGCCATAGTGTGCGGCGCCCGTAATATACATACATAATGGATATTTTTATAACGCTGCAATACAATGTTCTTAAAAGGTCTCCGCTTTATTGAAATGAAGAGGCAGTAAGCTGCCTATACGGTCCTTTTTCTGTGTTGCAAATCGTCGGATCTTCTGTGTACCGGTATGAACTGTTATGCTAATATGTGTGTGTTCTATTATGTGGAACAAGGAATACATTGTTAGTCGAATATCTGGTCGATTTCTAGGCGTCTCAGCATACAAGTCGTAAATTGTAACTGTTCATGTCTTCAAACACCAGCAATACAGATATTTTTAATTGTTTGCTCACAGTAGTGGAGTGATGATTCTACACAGAGGAAATTCTGTTTTTTAATTCATTTAAATGGTCGTTTGAATTTTCGTTTTAAAAATAAATTTATTTGTCTACATGCTCATAAAGTGACATTTTACATCTTAGACCCCGGGGCAAAAACTGCTCCGGGGTCAAATATATCAAATATTTGTCATTCAAAATGTTAATTTTAAATCGTCTATATCAATTATTGGCGATTAAGGTTAGAAGTTTGACAATTAATTGTCTGTATTGTCACTGAATTCCGAATTGTTTGTATTGTTATTCAACTCCGTAGATACGCATGTCACTTGATAACGTCAAAGTATTTATTAATATTATTCAAACGGATGAACAAAGCTATTGTAGGACATAAAATTTTGTATGCATCTCGGGCATTACTTGATGTTTGTACCCTCGGGCGACTTAAAAGCTCGAGGGCCGATAGGCCCGACGTCACCCTCGGGACATAAACATCCATGTAATGCCGTTGGTACATAAATAACTATATTTGCTGCAAATAACAGCATAATCGCATAATGTTTGAAATTAACACGTCTGGTGGGAAAACTCCTCATTATGCTTACGTGACATTCCAGAGTTTTAAAAAATGCTGAATCCGAATCTAATATTTAACTTGCAACACTAAAAGTGGCGGAACCGTAATGGACAATAAGAAAATGATTGCGAAATTTGGGTTTTCACTTTAAAGTGTTATAAGGACGCTGTATCCATTGCTCTTACATTGCATAGTTAGAAATGGCGGGTCTGAAAATGATGACTAAAGGAAATTTCTGTTTTGGAATACGTACAACGAAATATTGATCTATCAAAGTTAAGCGGTTACGTGTGAGCTTAGTTTTCATCAGCACGGACAACGGTAGTTGTCCGAAGTTACAGGGGTGCTGACGCAACTACAGATCACATGTTGGTAGTAGCAAAGGTAGAACAGCACTTACCTGGGAATGCAAAGAAGACCGTGGACGTGAAAAGGAAATACATTATACTGAAACTAGATGATGCAAAGACAAAAGAGATTTTTAGAGAAGAATTATGTGCAAAGCTAGAAGTCAATCAAATAGCAGTGGGTGTTCAAAACGAGTGAAGATGTCACGAGATTGTAACTAAGGTAACAGACCGATGTTGCGGTTAAAAAAAACAAAAGAGTGCCAGATGGTTTCATAAAGAATGCTTAAAAACTCAGCAATTGCGTAAACCCGCTCGAGTTCAGTTAATCAGGACAAATGCAGAAGAGGACAACTGTACCTATAACCAGCTGAGGAGGATGGCCAAGCAATTGTGCAGAAGAAACAAGCGAGAACTATTGGAGAAAAGCTTAAAAGAAATAGAAGAGCGTTTCGAAAGTAAAGAGATAAGAAATTTTTATCGGGAAGTGAAAAAGAAGAAGACGAGCATTTTTTACAGGAGCGCCTCAGTACTTTCGGAACTAAAATGGATAGCTAATTGGTGAATGAGGAGGGAAGTTGGAAACGTGGGGACAATATTTTGAGAACCTTATAAATACTGAGCATGCTGAGGAAATTTTAAGATACGATAGAGTATTACTTTAAAAGGAGGATCAGGTAGGTAGAGAACCAACGCAGGAAGATATCTTCCTGCGTTGAAGGAAATAAAGAGCTTGAAAAATATTTCAGTTGGTATTCATAGATTTCAAGCAAGCATATGATTCAATCCTGCGGCGTAAGCTGTTTGAGACGATGGGTAGATTGCAAATCCCAGAGAAGTTAGTGAGATTGACGCAAATGACGCTGCTCCAAATATATAATAAAGCCAAATTGGAGGTATTTTTGACCAGGTCGTTTGAGGTGCGTAGAAGACTGAGACAGGGTGATGCGTCGTCGATGGTTTTGTTTAATTTTGTGCTGGAGGGCATACTGAGAGAGAGTGAGGTTTAAAAGGAGAGCTTATCAGTAATCATAAACATCAATGCTTAGCATACGCTGATAATTTGGTATATCGAGGTTGGAAGTACAGAAAATTTTAAAAGATTAGAAGAGACAGCAAGAAGATATGGCACATAAATGAAGATAAAACTGCACATAAATGAAGATAAAACTAAGTATATGGAAGTGACGAGAACAACCATACAATACAGTTGGTCGTACTACGGTTCGGTACAATCGCAGCTGTGAATACCTCAATATCTTCTTGGACGTAAATATTTTTCTCTGAAGAACCCCTCAAAGTAAAATCGTTTGCAGGAAAGGAATACTGTTTTGATAAAGTAAATCAGTTTGAATAGTTGGGAGTAACATTATCCAGAGACTGTAAGGAGGAAGCTGAGATTAATAAAAGGATTGCGAAAGGTAGTAAATCGGTTGGTGCACTGTCAAAAATATTTAAGTCCAAGAAGATATCGAGGTATTCACAGCTGCGATTGTACCAAACCGTAGTACGACCAACTGTATTGTATGGCTATGAGACCTGGATTTTAAATAAGAAGATAGGAGAAAATATGAACAGATGGGAAAGGGAAGTGTCGAGGAAAATTTTTAGAGAAGTATATTCAGACGAACACGGTTTGAGACGAAGAACAAACAAAGGAATTATGCAACTGTGCAGGAAACTCAGTATTTCGCTTGCAGTTAGAGGACAAAGATTCAGATGGTTAGGACATATCGACAGGATGGGACAGGGAAGATTTGTAAGGAGAGTTTTTAGCATCCGAGTAGGAGGAAAAAGACAAAAAGGAAGACAGAGGAAAGGATTTCTGGAAGCAGTGAAAGTCGACTTATCAACAATAAGAGCACTGGACTGGAAACAGAAGTACAGAAGTCGAAAGATAGGAAGATATGGAAAAAAATGTTAAAAACTTTGAAGCCAGTTTAACAGTTTAACATATTTTGGATTTTCCGAAATCTATTAGTTTTATTACTATAAGTTTTGAATTACGGCAGCCAAAATGTTGGAAACGGTCAAAATCACTTTGGCGGTCGTAGCTCTAAATTGGTAGACACCAATAATTCCAAATTATGGTCAAACATGGTCAATTCATTGCAGAAAATAATCAAGCGTCAAAATAGCGAATACTGAAAATTTTACCCTGATAAATCGCAATGATGACAATGACAATGACAACACTGTCACAATTAGTGAAACAGTTATTCTTAAAAGAGAATTATCAAAATTGATTTGGCGGTTGGAATAAAAAAATTGGTATTGATTTATAAATTTGTAGATGGTTAAACATGTTCATTCGATTGCTAAGAATGGCCAAACGTCAGAACTGCAGTATATAAAGGATGGGATATAATTAAACCTTACATTGGTAGCAATTTTGCTTATCATTATCTTGAAAACGGCGAGAGATCAAACAAAAGAAAAAGAAATGGCCAAACATCTTAAAATGGCCAAGCGGCGATGTAATAAAAACTGACAATTCTAATGATGCAGTACGCAACTGAATTAGTCACATGATTATATCGCAGATACCAATAGCTACTTTACGACCTGCCGACCACATATTAAGCAACGGCATGAGTATTCGAAATATTTACACAGTTTTCCGCATGTTTCTGACTACGTGTTTTCAGAGATTCTAAGAGATTCTGTATACAAAATACTGCGCGTAAATATAAAAACATAAATATACGTATGTAGGTGTATAAAGGGCAAAAACAAAAACACAAATCAATATTAAAAAACATATCGCTTATCATATATCCAAGTGTAGACAAAGTACACAAGCCCAGATAGACAAGATCACAATGTTCATCACAAATTAGTGTCAAAATTCGCATTTAACACCCGAATGCCAATTACTATCGTTCATCACTAACTTACAGCTCAATTACTATCACCGGCGTTGTTAGTACAATTTTTTATACCACATAAGACGCGCGTTACGTTCGGGCCATTACGAGCAATTAAAGCTTGTTTTAAGCATTTTATATACATTAAAAAGTTAATTATGAAATTCAATTTAATTTGGCGGTATAATACATTGTCAATTTGAAGATAACTTTACGCATGGTTGACTTTTGCTTCTCTGCTGTAAGAATTACTCCCAATTGAAGTGAACTGTATGTAATAGCTTTTCGGATGGGATCATCTTGTTCGTTGATTGAAAGTTGTTTATATTTCAAAATAGTTCACTTGAATGGATTTAAAAATTATTGCAAATTCATATAGATGAACATACATAAAATGTGCTCAAGGAGCATGCACTAAAAATAGACTTAAGTTATTCGACGTAAGATGGTGCTAGTATATTTATTTATATTATGAATTATATTCCAAAATGTAAATACATATTTGCCGCTACATGCCGGGCGCCGAAAATATCCGGTGGATTATTTTTAAATCAACTTACAATGTATTGTAAACAACGCCGCAGTCTGAGTGAGGACGTCAGGAGTGCGAGCGTGGGTTGCCAAGGGTTGCTTGGACAGAAGGATGTCAAAGGCGGCCTTGGACAGTTTAGTTACCATCGTAGTTACAATAATAATATGACAACTGATAATGAACGAATGATATGTCATTGTAACCGATTCTATGTACTTCTAATAAATGTGTTACGAGTTCCAAGCTTGTTGTTCACAGTATAATAAAAAAAATTCCGTTTTATTTAGTGTTTTGTAGCGGCAAAAGACATAATATCTTAGTACTCACTATCCGCACAATGTTGTCGTTGCCGGGATGAAGCTCGCAGATGCGACCCATTGGCCATTTCAAGGGTGGTGTATGTATTTTCTTTCTTTATGAGGACTATGCTGCCAACCTTGAACTGGTTCGTTGCTTGCCTCCATTTGACCCTTCCTTGAAGTTCGGAAAGATATTCTTTATGCCAACGTGGCCAGAAGTGTTGCACTATCTGTTGAACTCTTTGCTTCTGGGATGGCCGTCAAAGTTGTTCCAATCAGAAGATGTGCTGGGGTAAGAGGGGTCAGTTGATCGGAATTGGAAGTTAAAGGACACAAAGACGGGAAAATTGCTTCGATTTGCACCAATAAAGTTGTCAGTTCTTCGAACGACAATCGCGCATTCCCAACCAATCGATATAAGTGATAGTGCTTTTAGTACCTGCCTCCGAAATACCGCTAAAACTTGGTGATCTAGCGGGAATAAATGCCATTCTATATTATCCCGAGCCGCAAATTGTTTTAAGCTATCAGAATTTGTATCTACAAAGTCATAAAAATCAGTTATTTCAGCATTGGCACCCATAACATTTTTTGCAGTGTCTGATAGATGTTCTTAGGCTTACCACGCCTAGCTATAAATCGTTTTAAAGTTTTTAAAAAGGTTTCGGTTGCCAAATCTTTCTCTAATTGCGGCAAGTAACATAGTAGGTCCACAGTGTAACAATCATATGTGCTCTTGTGTTATTATTAAGTCGGTAAGTCTGTGTTTTGATGGCAATTGGGTGTTGTGTTGTGTCAAATAAATAGTCTGAATTTTGAAGTGTGTTACCAATGCGAATTAAACCACTATCCAAAAATTGATTAAGTGACAGAATACTACTCCTATTATTTAAAGCTAACCCCTTTGATAATTTTTGATATTCCTCCGAAAATACATATTCTTGCGTTATTTTAATGAGTACATAGGTTTAGAGTTTAGAGTTTTGTAATTCAGTGGCAGTTAAAATTCTTTGTTGGTTACCTTCGCGGTTTATTTTTAAATTTGCAATAAATCTACCAGAATAAGGAAGTACCTTTGGAGCCTTGTAGAGACTTGAACATTTATTTATAATTTTGGTAATAGCATTAGTAGCATTATAGGTTAATAATGTGGTGATATACTGGCGGGATGTAAATGTAAATAATGTAAATAAATGAAAAATTACAGAAATTTAAAATTTACGTCCCGCCTGTATATGACCATATTATTAACCTATCATATTAATTTGACAAAATATGTCGTTAAACATTTTCATTAGTAGCATTATTCGTAGTGGATATAATAACAATTGTTCGTTGTTCTGGAATGGTTTTAATTGTAATTTTGTTATTGTTGTATTGTATATTATCTGTTCTTAACCAACCTGGACCTGTCCGATATACAAAAATTCTATTATTATTGTTATGCAACAAAAGCAGAAGACTACGAAACATCCAGGAGTTGACAACATCGGACAATAAACCAAAAACAACCTGGAGTATCATCAACCGTGAGACTGGTCGACACAAAGCCAGTGGGCATAAGGAAAATCGACCTACATGTCAAGATTTTGCTGGAGCATTCCCGGAGGCAATCGAAAAATTCCACCTTCCACGTTAGATGCCATGGACAGCATGGACAATGTAAGATCTTCAGAAGTGTCTATGTCTATGGAGATGAGGCAGCAGTAAAGGCCAAACATTCTACATACACCATACAAACTTGGTTTTCAGCAAACGAGCTGTCGCTGAATGTGGACAAGACATCCATAGTCCATTTCCTAGCATCCCGCCGGGAGACAACAAACGGAGCCACCGGTAAATTTCTTTGAATCACATTAGACCCTCGTTTGATCTGGCGACAGCATGCTAAGGACCTAAGTAAAATGTCTGCCTCAATATTAGCCGTACGGAAAATTGTCCAATGTATTGATGTCTCTGCGGGTTTGCTGGCTTACCACTCTCTTTTCCATTCACGTATGGCCTATGGAATAATGTGTGGGGAGGGTCTGCACATTCTTAAAAAATCTTTAGACTGCAGAAGCGAGCGGTTAGAGCACTTGCTGGTGTAGACTCAAGAACCAATTGTAGATCCTGGTTTCAAAAACTCAGGATTCTTACACTACCTCGGGAGTTTATCCTGCAAACTGCTTTAGAACAAAGGAAATCAAAATCCATGGTGCAGAGACCTTGCGATGTACACGATCATGATACCAGATCCAAAACCAAGTTTATTCCACCTTTCCACCGATTAAGAGCAACTGAAGTAGGTACTGTCTGTGGGAGTGAGGATGATCAATAAACTACCTACAAATATTTTTGATGGCCCAGATCACCTCATTCGAAAGAAGATGAAAAACTATCTAATTGAAGAGGCTTACTACTCCATAGAAGAATTTCTTCATCAATAATATTGTTCATATATTGTAAGTATTTTTTTGATTTTAAACTGTATATTTTGAGTTTGAATAAATCTATCTATCTATCTATATTTTCCTTTCAATTCCACAATATCCTTGTTATTAAAATTGCTTCGATTTGTGAAAATTGCTGATCTCGCAAAACTGCGTCTTCAAAGGGGACAATTAAAATACATATAAGCTAACACGCTCGCGACGATATTTTGAATCTTTACACTAAACTAAGCTTGATGAAGTGCTTATTACCGAACTTTAAGTACGCCTAGAAAAACTGGTACCGTGTTACGATCAGTTTAACGATATTCAAGACAAAATTGAATTAGCCAATTTAGCGTCAGCCGATAATGAAATAAATGAGACCGACGCGGGTGCTTCAACTGATCTTGAGGAACAATACTTTCGTTTCATTTCCAATATGAAAATTGCTATTCCACCATCTGCCACAAACGAAGTCACAGTTAAAGATCAATTAAATTCGAATGGTTTCAGCGGTGGTACCCAACCAAGTCAAGTAATTAAATTACGTACAATTAAAATGTTCAGTTTTTCGGCACAATTCGAACATTAGTTGGAGTTCAGAGACGCATTCAATGCATTAATTCATGAAAATGATGAACCGGCCGATATACAAAAATTCTATTATTTGCAATCTTTGTTAGAAAAAGAAGCCTGAATGATAATTAAATCCAGGCGAGGATAATGGTGGGTTTCTGGTTCAAATCCAGGCGGAGGTATTTTTTTCCAACAATTTATCCTCACCTGGATTAATTATTATTCGCTTCTTTAGTTGGTCCTACATTACTGACGACTATGTTTCGGTTAGGTTTAGTAATGATAATTAATACAGGTGAGGAAAATGGAGGGTTCCTGGTTCAAATCTTAGTGGAGGTGTTTTCTTTTCCAAAAATGTATCCTCACCTGGATTAATTATCATTTGCTTCTTTAGCTGATACTACATTACGTACGACTTTACGTAATAACCATTTTCCCTTGAATTTATAAAAAATAGCTTATAAACTTAACTACACCTTCACCTTTCATGTTTAGAAACAATTACTACAGTACGCTTTTAATCTCAAATCCCCATTCAAATGATATTAACAAAAATATTTAAAAATAATCAATTTTTAATATTTTGTTGTAAAAAAATGTATACCGACTAATTCTTGCTCCTCGTATATGTTTAAAACTGAGGAATCAACTCACATGTGAATAAAAAAACATCAAAACCAGTTAATCTGGTCTAGAGAAAATCAACTTTGAAATCGTGCCATTTTATTATTACCTACTGTTCTTGTTGAATGGCCTTTAAAGACAAAGATAATGAAGTGAATGTTCAAAAAATATTACAGTGGCATTCCAGTTATTGCCAGTTTGTTATAGCTGGAACTCCATATAGTACTACAAAGTTCAGGCAAAAATCATAACATCATTTTTACGCCCTGTCTATACTCAAAACTGAAAGTTGTAATAAAAATTCTTCATCCGTACATCTTCTGAAGATTTAGGCTAGTAGTAAGTGAAGGAATCATCAAAATGATTGGGAAGAAAATCAACTTAAAATCAACATAGTTTTCATTAACCCCTAAATCTTTTGACCAGTTTAGTTCAGAATTAGCCACAATCTCTCAATACAGAATGATGAATGATGGTGAATGATGGGTGTTGCGGGCCGCATGTTTGACATCACTGGATTAAAGTAACATCCATTAACTAGAAAATAGCCTGGAAACTATTGCAAGGGGTTGAATCGGGTGTGCCTAAGGGGCCTGTGCTTGGGCCGGTTTTGTTTAACCTGTTGACGGTGGATCTTCCGGATGTGATCGAGAAATGCAACAACCACATGTACGCGGTTGACATTCAAATTTACGAGCCGATAACTTGCGACAATGTCGATTTATGCATAAATACCATCAATGACGATTTTGCTGGAGTTTATTCTTGGGCAACGAGTAACTCCTTAATGCTAAATCCGGTAAAGTGTCAACTACTCTTTATCGAGAGTCGTGCGGTTCGAGAAACTGTCGGACAAACGAATTTCAAAATCGCGTTAAACCCTGAAGGTTTTGCGGTGTGATGTTGGACAGTAATCTCTCTTTTAATGGTCACGTTGATCGGTTGTTTCGGGGTGCTTACGCGAAGTTAAAGCTGCTCTACCAATTCGGAGCTATTGTACCAACTAAAGTGCAACTTATGATGACAGGTGCTTTGGTGTTGTCTATCCTGGACTACGCGGATATTGTTTAGGCCTCGGCTAGGATATGAGCGGCGCGCGGTAAGCGGCGAGCGGCAGAGCAGCGACCTGGCGACGATGTAAGCGATACCATGAGCGGCACCCAGAAAATCAAAAATATGAAATAACTTTTCCGATGGGGCTTTGTTTTCGAGAAATTTGACTTCGGGTCAGAGTGGATCGTGGAAAAAGATAATCAAATAAAATAAGATCACCAATTTGATTGTTTGTTGATAAGAAATATCAACCCGTTGTTATATCTAATTGTAAAAACGACAAATTGAGAAAATTGTAAATAAAGTATAGCGATGAGTGTAGTTATATTTTAGTATGTTGGTACGGATGTGGCATCTACAGTGACATGAACGAATATAAATCTGTCAGAATTTGAAATAGCTTTTTAAACTTGACGTTTCGTAGAAGTGGTATCAACATAACATTTCCTATACAAAAATATAACCATTTTAGATTTTTTTTAAATACGTGTTTCTCAAAAAGTAACACAAAAAACGTTGATGTCACTCCTGCCGAAAGCGCCGCATCACCGCTCGTCACGCTATTCCGTACTTTCGGCCACTTGTGAGATAAATAACTATTATTCTCATGACAGTAGGTAGTATCAAATGCTGATGCTTTGACAATACCTACTATTGATACTATTGACTATCAAAATATCTGTCAAATACTGGCTAACTAGTTTAATTGTAATGCAGACACGATTTATCTGAATCAAATAGATTCTCATGCAGCTAAACTATTAATTTTATATTTTGTATGATAAAGTCATGTGCCTGGCCACATCAGATTTTTGTATGCGTTATGTGGGTAATGTATAATAGTAATCTGAACGTCTGCCGGCGCGCTTCCGCGACAGGGTGTTACAGGGGGGTTACAATCCCCGCAAAAAAATAATACATAAAATTATAGTCGCATATGCAAAACTGATTGTATGTATCAGTTGAAACATAAGAAGCTTAGAACATATCGTCTGCCACTTAAATTCCTCACCAAAACTCGTCTGCCACCCACATAAGTCCACCAGACTTTAAATTAATTTACTGAACAATCATTTGCATATATACATATATAACATAAAAAAGGACTTCATGTTAGCCCTTTAATAATTTATAATAACGATCGTCTTTCAAGCCGATGCCGAAAATGCAGCGTCGTAGCCGCCGCGGTGGCTACGGCGCGCCGTCTCGGCAGTGGTGCGCTCGCGGTGCATGCTGAGCGCAACTTCATAGGCTTGGCAAACGACCTTCGTTGTATCTTATTAGTGGCAGACTATTATTTTTGGGTTAAACAAGATCAGCATCATTATACATTTACATAATAAATATATATTCGTGTACATAATAAAATAAAAATCAATAAATAATTATCTCCGAACGTCATTGTAAAACATTAATATTTTATTTTTATCTTAAAGCATTTTATCGAATGAATATATTTTAAAGTTTTACACAAAAAGACTTTAACTTTAACTTTAACTTTAACAGACTTTAAATTAATTCCTGAACAAACATTTGAACCTATATATAAATAACATCAAAAAAGGATAGCCGTTCAACAATTTATAATAACTATCGTCTTTCAGGCCGATGAAAATGCTGCAGCGTCGTAGCAGCCGTCTCGGCCGCGGTGCTCGCGCTGTGCATGCTAAGCGCAACTTCATAGGCTTGGCAGACGTCCTTCGTGGTATCTTATTAGTGGCAGACTATTATTTTTGGGTTTGCTGATATAAAAAGAAGCATTTCAATCACATTTCAACCTTGCGGACATAATGTTTTTTTGCTCTTATTTATATGGGTGGCAGACGAGTTTTGGTGAGGAATTTAAGTGGCAGACAATATTTTCTAAGCTTCTTATGTTTCAACTGATACATACAATCAGTTTCGCGTATGCAACTATTTTTTTTTATTGTTATTTTTGCTGTAGTTGTAACCCTCCTGTAACCCCTGGCGCGGAGGTGCGCCGGCAGACGTTCAGATTACTATTATACATTACACACTTAACTCATACACAAAAAATGAAGCTTGCGAAAATTAATCGGAAATTTCTGTTATTACCTCCCGGACTATTAGAGAAGCTATCGAAGTTTACAAACATCCCGACAACATCAATCGCGAGAACGGCACTGACATTAGTAGGGTCTGGAAATCGATCCTAACGCGGTCAGGTAGAAAAGCACATGGGAGCGGTAGATCCAGATCTGCGCAGTGAGGTGGAAATTCAGGTATATAAGGGAGATTTCCTTGGTAGGTCTTCAGTATTCAGTTAGCTCTGAAGAAGCAAAACGTCAGCATTAACAAATCTTGACACACGGAATATATAACCCGGAAGCAGTTTATTTGCTAAACATATTCAGAATGTTTCAGATCTTTCAGGTTTATCATTCAACCCGCTCAAAACTACCTCATTGGTACATTGTCTTTATATCTACTTTTGGTGTATTTGTAATTACCTACAAGATTATCATATCTACAACGTTCAACACCCTCAAAAGTACCCAATTGGTGAATTGATTTTTTTTTATTATTTTTCATGTAATGGCAAGTATAGTATTATCATAATTCCAAAGTTTCAGAATTTTAAATCCAAATTTATCTTTTAACCCTCCCTAAAACGACCTCATTGGTGTATTGAGTTTTCTTATTGTTTTTCGTGTAATGCCATGTATAATATTATCATAATCCCAATGTTTAAGAATTTTAAACCGAATATTTTAACCCCTCATAAACAACTCCCTTAATGCTTAGATTTTTTTCACTATTTTTTAAAGACGTTAATTAAAAAAATGTTTAGGACAGAAGTTATTTGGTTTCAAAATGGCCAGCCTATGATACCTAATACGACTACTTCCCCTATGCTATTTTAATGGGTAAAAATAATTGGTAAAGTTAGTGTTGGATGAAACACACGACACATTTCATCAATCATGCGAGCATCCGTTTTAATCATTTTGTAGCGTTTTATGCAGTCATGTCGAGTTTCAAGCGCGGTTTCACAAAAAAATCATACACCATGTACCTAGAATCCATTTCTCGATGTGTAGCGTCTTATTAAGAAATCTGCACCTACCGTGATTGTAATTCTAAACAGAACTTAGACGTTTCACAAGCTATATTTCACGGAGTGGACGAGTTTTTGTTCGATGTGAACACCAGAGATTGAGAAATACCTGGCAGGGCCACGGCCGTTATGATTTTTAGTGTTTGTAGTAGCAATTAGCGCCGTTTCTATGCAATACCGATCTTAACAACGCTCCTCGCATCGGAGTAGGCTTTGGTTGTATACATTTCACATTAAAAAACCTTAAATATTTCCTCTACGTTTCAGTTTTTTTTTGTTTCGAACCGGTTGTTGAAGGTGCTTTTTAACTATTTCATTTCGTGATGTGCAAGCCGCCATGTTTGTGACGTAACAAAATAATAAATTCTCTTCGAGTAAAGGCGATTCATAACTCGAGGCAAGATACTTATTTTAAGATTCTTGATGGAAAAGTTTCTACGGTGGAACATGAAAAATGTATAGCTTTAGTAAATGAATACTTATTAGTTGACATCACAGACGTGTCACAATTTCAACCAGAAGTCAGTAATCAGTAATCAGTAACCAATCAGTAATATGTGTTCGGATTGTACATTAATATGTAATTACGGTTTATTTTTGTACTATGGTGTTGGTTTAAACGTTATTGTTACAGCAAACAGATGATGCAAAGGTGGCTGGTGCACGTTTATTTACGAAAGTGGTGTTTGTTGAAAGAATAATACTTAATTGTTGGGATAAATAGTCCGCGTCACAACTATTGCCATGGAACCAATGTCACATGATAGCTTACGTAGTCAATAATATCTATTATGTCTCCGTGGAAAGCTGTTTATGTTATATTTTTAGGCTAGTCCTTAAACCAATATTATATCTTGCGTAAAGTATACCGACGACCCCGAACGAATATACCTCCCGACTGTAATAAATCCGTACTCTTCATACGCAAGGTTTTATTGAGAAATAATATTGTACCCATTATAATTATGTAGAATATAATAATAATGTCTTCATTAACTGAAAAAATAGCACTACAGAAATTAATAAATTTTATACATCAAATCAAATTCGATATTCATGTGACAAACGTGTTATTCATTTACTATACTCACTCTTTGCTAAATTAGAAAATAATTGTTACAGTAAATCCTATTTCGACGCAAGTCGCATGTAGCAATAATAAGGTGTCATTAACCTTAAATAATACAGGTACCTATATTAAAATTAAATTCTCCGTGTACTATTTTTGCGAATAACGTCATATTAAAACACATAGTCGAAATTGATTCTAATGTTAATTTCACCATTCCGTTTTACCAGAGTTGTAGCTGAATCAATTTTAACTGAAAATTTAGATTTTGCCTCTATTCCAAGATTTAATAATACTCGCTTGTGTCAAATAATATACTAGGATTAAGTCAATTCAGCGTAAGTCTAAATAAGTTGAAGGAGAAACATGAACAATTAAAACCAACGTTCACGATGTTCATCATTATATATCTATTTACGTCCAATTCGCCATCATCTTAGTCATAATATGTATCTTGTTATATTGTTATTATGTGAAACAGAAGCAGAAGAAAACAATCGTCGAAGTAAAACCTCCAGAACCTCAAATCCTGAAGAAACTATACAAATTTGTAGTAATCCATTCTACAAATTTCCTCAATAAGAGGGGAGGTGTTGAGAAATAATATTGTACCCATTATAATTATGTAGAATATCACCATTGTAACATTTTAATTGTATTGCTATCACAGTTATCTGCTGACTTTGCATCTCCATTCGGTCATCAGACCGTGGCATTGCCTACGATGACAACTAATGCCGAATATGCAGGGCCGGCTCAGAGGTCGGGACTTCGGGGATTTTTCCCGAGGCCCCGCGCTTTCATATTTCTAACAATTATTAGTAAGCTATTGCAAGTTTTTGAGACCAAATGCAACTATATAAATGGTTACAATTTCTTTGATGAGTTAAAATTTTTGTCACAAACTATTCAAGAGAATTCAACTACATACAGTGAGCGCGTAAAGTATGGAACATTACAAAATCTCACGAACGGTTTGCTATTTTTAAAATTACTCGAACACGTCGATTTATAATTATCAAAGTACACCGTATGATATCAATTTTTCACCTTCAATTGTTTTTAACAGGTCACGTCATTTTTTAAAAATGATAAACATTTTTTAATGTATTTTACAGATCTTTTAATTGTCTTAATGCTAATATAATAGTTTTGTGGCCTTTCATCAGAAAATTTTCGAGAAAAGGAAAATAAATTGAATGTTATGAAAGAAAAGTGGAAAAATCTCCGGAACGGCTCAAACAAATTTAACGAAATTTTGGAATGAAGTATTTTGCAACCACGTGAAGTCATTTTCTGAGAATTAACCTCAAACTTAAAAAAATATTTTGACTTTTTCTGTTACAGACTTCATTATTGTAGCGTTTTTCGTTCGTTAAGGTGTGAATTAAAACACTCGGTATATTAAAATAGTCACTTAATTTATTTAACACTATTACAGTCTTATTACCTAATTATTAAAACACGAACACTAAAAACTAACTGTCACTTAAAGCTACTATAAATTTATCTTCACTGTATTTATTTTGAACTATTTATGTCTATCAATAATCGCGCCCGCGCTCCGACTGCACTCTGAATAATACTGCCGGTAGTGAGTGACGGCTCGCTTATATACCCGTATCGATCCGTGCGAGCCCCTTCGCGAATCTTCGACGCTGGCACAGAACAGTCGCTTCTCGCACTCGCCGTCCGGATAGATCTCTCTGGAATGGACCGCCTCGAGAATAACCTCGAACTTCTGGCGCCTTCGCGGTTAAGATCGTCACACTGCCCCCCTCCTAAGCTCGTTTCGTCCCGAAATGATTCCAAAGATGGTGGATGTCGATATCGGCAGAAAGCTCCCTTGTTGCAGCAAGATCTCTTGTGGAAGTAACAGTCCACGGTTCTCTCCACGGAACGACGTTGAGGGCTATAACAGCACACCAGAATTTGTACGCCCGTCAACCTGAAGAGTGCTTCCAACATGCTGCGAATCATCCTCCAGTCCAAGCCATCGAGTCCGCATGCCAGCCTAGGGATTGCCAGGCTTCTCAGGTCCTCGGCTAGCAATTCTTCCTTTAGAGAACACAAAGTGTCCCAAACATCCCTATAGGTTGGCTTCTGACCGGACGTCTCTTTGGTAACCAAGTGGAAGATCTTTCTGCCGGTCTTTTCGTCGGTTGCCTTGAGTGCTTGTCCGACTCTGGGATTAGACCGACGCAGCTCTGGAATATTTCCAAACTTCCCGCGGAAAACCTTGGCTATCCCTCTAGACATTTGCAAGTCCCTAGCCACACAATGTGCCAGTGCGTAGCCAGCTGGAGCAGTAAACAGGTCCCGCTGCACTTCACAGGTCACACCGAACCGACTCTTTTGACCATTAGTATGACGGGCCATGAATTCGTCGAATGTCAAATCCGGCTCTGGTTGGATTCGCCGCAGTTCCGCGTCTTCGTGGTCTCCGTAGTAAGGAGCCAGTCGGTTGAAGTGAATGACTCGAGCTTTACCCCGCGGTGGCTTTTGTATCCGGTAAAGGACGTCGTTGATAGCTTCCAGAACTTTGTATGGTCCATCCCAGGATGTTTTGGTGACAGTCCCTTTCGTCTCTTAGGGTCGTAAAGCCAAACCATATCACCGGCATTGTACCTGTGGTCCTTGGCATTCACATCGTATGCGTCCTTCATCCGATTACTGGCATCTTGAATGGAAATGCGAACTTGGCTATGAATGGCATCCATTCTTCTTCGCAGTTCACTGACGTAGTCCTCCCCGGCGACATCAGTTCCTGGCGGGCAACCAAACTTCAGATCGCATGGGAGACGGAGTTCTCTTCCCATAATTATCCGAGCCGGAGACTCTCCCGTGCTTTCGTGGACGGCCGATCGATAAGCCAGGAGGAACAAATGAAGAAAGCCATCCCAGTCTCTTTGATGGTCGGAGACCACTTTGGCCAAATACCGATTAATGGTTCTATTCATGCGCTCCACCATTCCATCTGACTGCGGGTGTAACGCAGTAGTTCTTGTTTTCTTGATTCCGAGCGTCTTACAGATGTTCTGGAACAAACTGGATTCAAAATTTCGCCCTTGGTCCGAATGTAGCTACAAAGGTACGCCAAATCGGCAAATCCATTCTTTCACCAAGGCGTCGGCAATTGTTGAGGCTTCCTGGTTTGGTAGAGCGTATGCCTCAACCCATTTGCTGAAGTAGTCCATCACGACCACGATGTACTTATTTCCTGCTTCGGATTCGGGAAACGGGCCGGCGACGTCAATAGCAATCCTTTCAAAGGGACTTCCCACGTTGTACTGGCGCATCAAAGCCTTCTGCTTTCTCTGCGGTCCATTACTTGCCGCACATACAACGCATTTTCTGCACCAGTCCCTTACGTCTTCCTTGCTATTGACCCAGTAAAATCTTTCCCTCACCCTTCCCAGCGTCTTTGTCACTCCGAGATGTCCTCCTGACACACCAGCATGGAGTTCTTCTAGCAACTCCGCAATCCGACATTTGGGCACAACAATTTGCCTTCTTTCCTCTTTACCGTCGTGGTCAATTATTTTCCGCCGCAGGAGTCCATCTTCCAGAATTAGGGAGTCCCATTGTGCCCAATACGACTTGATGTTAGGAGGATACTTGGCAACTTCTCCCCAGGTTGGCTTCTTCTCCTCTTTCATCCAGTTTAGGACTATCTGGATATCGGGATCTTCCTCTTGGTCTTTTATAAGATCTCTATTTTGCCAAGTATCGTCGACTATGGTGGTTCGTAACAAGTCAGCGTCTTTTTCCTCTGCCCGCTGGCAAGGCTTGCAGTCCCGTGGACAGGGTCTTCTTGATAGGGCATCTGCATTTCCATGGATTCTCCCTGCTCGGTGCTCGGTGTCGAAGTCAAACTCCTGTAGCCTCTCTATCCATCTTGCCACTTGTCCCTCTGGACTTTTAAACTGAAGGAGCCATTTTAAAGCTGCATGGTCTGTTCGTAGCAGGAACTTCCTTCCGTAGAGGTACTTGTAAAAGTGTTCCATCGCTTTCACAACAGCTAGCAACTCCCGGCGGGTGACGCAGTAGTTACGCTCTGGCTTGGACAACGTTTTACTAAAATAGCCTATGACTTTTTCTTCTTGCCCATCCTGAATTTGGGACAGCACGGCTCCTATGCCCACATTGCTAGCGTCGGTGTCCAGTACAAATTTTCCTTCAGGTAGGGGATAGCTCAAGATAGGTGCGCTTATCAGAGCCCCTTTTAGGTAATCGAAAGCTTCTTGACATTCCTGGGACCACTGGAATTTTCGTTCTCCTTCGGTGAGCCTGGTTAATGGTTTTGCGATGTTGGCAAATCCATTCACATAGCGTCGGTAGTATGTGCATAATCCCAAGAAGCTGCGCAGCTCATGTTTGTCATTGGGAACTGGCCAATCTTTGACAGTCTGGATCTTTGCCTTGTCAACCGCCACTCCTTGACTGGAAACAACGTGACCCAGGTACTGCACAGCTCTCTGAAATAGATGACATTTCTTTGGGCTCAACTTCAGTGCTGAACCTCGTAGCCTCAGGAACACTTCTTCTAGGTTTCGCATGTGGTCTTCAAACGATTTTCCTACTACAATAATGTCGTCAAGATAGACCAGACATGTCTTCCAGGACAGTCCTCTTAAAATCGTTTCCATCAGTCGTTCGAAAGTGGCAGGAGCATTGCACAGTCCAAATGGCATCACGTTAAATTGCCATAATCCAGCACCCACCGTGAAAGCTGTCTTTTCTCTATCTTCGGGGGCCAATTCAACTTGCCAGTACCCGCTCTTCAAATCCAGCGTGGAAAAGATCTTCGATCCGGCCAGGGTGTCCAAAGTGTCATCGATGCGAGGAAGAGGATAACTGTCCTTTTTGGTCACATTATTAAGCAGCCGGTAGTCAACGCAGAATCTGGTCGAGCCGTCTTTCTTCTTTACCAGTACCACCGGTGAAGACCATGGACTGCTGGATGGTTCTATGATTCCTTCCTCGACCATACTCTCAATAATCTTGTCAGCCTCCTCTCTCTTAGCCAGCGGTAGCCTTCTAGCTGTCTGCCGAATGGGACGAGCATTTTCCGTATTGATTTTATGCTGGATTATATTTGTCCTCCCTTTCTTCCCAGTATCAAAAATATCTCGATACTTATGGACCAAATGTCTCAGCCTCCTTCTTTGGTCTGGCCTTAGACCGGTGCCTGATGACGATACCAGTACTTCTAATTCCTTTGGAATGGCTTCCCGGCTGGATTCCACGGCCGTAACCTGTCGCAGTATCGCTGACACTCCAGAGCAGTGTCCTAACTCCGTGCCCTCCTTTAATAACACAGGATAGTGATTGACGTTCATTATCCTCACAGGAATACTCCTGCCAGCCCGCACAAGGGCCTTTCCGACCGCTATTCCTCGACCAACAGCCTCGTCATGCATTACGGGTTCGAACATGACTATCTCACCATCTGTAGTCTTGCCATCAATGCAGCCGTCCAAAACAACCTCGCTCCGTTCTGGTATCAGTGTCTCCTCCGGGAGTAGGACCTGAACACTTAAATTATTTTCTCGATGTAAAACAACTTCCTCGTCATCTACCCGCAGAACTCCCCGCCTAAAGCTTAACTCGAAACCCTTGGTGTCCATTATGTCCGTCCCGATGATCACCTCATCCTCAATCTCAGCCACTATTACAGGATGGTCAAACGTGGCTTTCCCGATGGTAAACATGACGTTTGTTTCACCATGCACTTTTGCTTGATCTCCCGTTGCTGTTCGTAGACGCCATTTTGATTGCCGAACCTTAACTGCAGGTTTTATTATGTCGGGCCTTATGATTGTCTTCGTTGCACCTGTATCCAGCAGCACAGTGCGGAGAGTTCCATCCACACACGCGTCGACGAAAACACTGTTGGCATGGTGTTGCAGTGAGGAGACCTGGGCGGTATTTGCTGGGGCTTGCTGAATACAGGTCGACGTTTGCCCCCTCGCATCGACCTTTTTTAGTTTTCCGGATTGGCGGAAGTGGAACTGACGCCTTCTGGACAGCGTCTTCTTATGTGGCCTGCCTTGCCACATTTCCAGCACTCCAACTTCCGGTCCTGGCGGCTACGTTCTCTATTGATCTCCCTGACGATCCGTTTGACTGACTCTTCGAAGTCGTCCTCTCCTGGAATCACTTGTCGGACACGAGCTTGACCTTTGTTCGTGTTCTTGGCAGCTTCGAATTCGAGGGCCCGTGTTAGTGCATCAACTAGCTTAGGTGGATGTGCTAGTAGCAAGGCTTGCTTCATTTCACCATCACGGAGTCCGTCCAGGAATGCTTGAACCGCCAAACGTTCCATGATCTTTTCCTGGGCATCTGGATATGCCAGTCGAACCAGACGTGCAATATCTGCCTCAAATTCCTGTAAGGGCTCCCCTGACTTCTGGCACCGATTTTTCAACTGAGTGTGGTAGACATGTTCCAGGTGTGACTGGCCATACCGCGTCTCCAAGTGTCTCACCAGGTGGTCGTAGACTTCTTGCTCTTCCGGGGACATTCTTTGCAAGATAGCAGCAGCATCTCCTCTCAAAGCTAACGTAAGGGCGGTCGCCTTCTCCCTGGATGACCAACCGTTCGCTTTTGCAGCCGCTTCAAACTGACGTTGATAAACATTCCACGACGTTGAACCATCAAATTGCGGTGGTTTGAGGCGCATCAGCCCAACGGAATCCTGATTGCCACTAACTTTGCTCTTGTTGTCTGTTGCTGAAGATTGATAGGGCAACTCCTCGAGGGTGTTGACGTCCAACGTCGTGATTTTGTTCTGAACTTCCTGGATCTTGCCTTCCAAAATCAAAAGAATTCGCTGTTCCAGTGTAGAAGATTTTGTTAAAATTTCTTCGTGTAATTCCCTTTTTAGGTTGGCATTGTTTTCTAACATCTTTTTTTCTAGTTTGGCAGAATTCTCTTCTAGCTTTTCCCCAAGCTCGCACACTTTAACCTCCAGGTCGGCGGAATTTTCTAGCAATTTAGCCTCTAGGTTGGCGGAATTTTCTAGCAATTTAGCCTCCAGGTCGGCGGAATTTTCCAACACTTTAGCCAGGTCGGTGGAATTTTCTAGCAACTTAGCCTCTAGGTTGGCGGAATTTTCTAGCAATTTAGCCTCCAGGTCGGCGGAATTTTCCAACACTTTAGCCAGGTCGGTGGAATTTTCTAGCAACTTAGACTCCAAACATTGCAGCATTTGGCCGATATCACTTGCACTAGCAAAAACAAAGTTGTCCGGGTCATTGCCTTCTTCAATTAATGCTTTACGAAGCCGCTCCTGCAAGTCCGCTTTCTTCCCCGTCGTGTCGCAGTCCCTTTCCTCCAGCTCCTTTTTCAGCTCACTAACTTTTAAGTCCGCTAGTTTCGCCATTTTCACGCACGCTAATTAGTCCGATTTATTTCACTTCAATTTTATTTTCACTAATGTCCAATTCACACCCGACACCTGACACCAATGTAGCGTTTTTCGTTCGTTAAGGTGTGAATTAAAACACTCGGTATATTAAAATAGTCACTTAATTTATTTAACACTATTACAGTCTTATTACCTAATTATTAAAACACGAACACTAGAAACTAACTGTCACTTAAAGCTACTATAAATTTATCTTCACTGTATTTATTTTGAACTATTTATGTGTATCAATAATCGCGCCCGCGCTCCGACTGCACTCTGAATAATACTGCCGGTAGTGAGCGACGGCTCGCTTATATACCCGTATCGATCCGTGCGAGCCCCTTCGCGAATCTTCGACGCTGGCACAGAACAGTCGCTTCTCGCACTCGCCGTCCGGATAGATCTCTCTGGAATGGACCGCCTCGAGAATAACCTCGAACTTCTGGCGCCTTCGCGGTTAAGATCGTCACATTATTATATCAAAAACATCTCGAAATTAACAAAAACCTGTATTACGTAGGTCTAAAAATAAACAAAGAAAAAATTGAACCTCTGTGAACTTGGCCCCTCCTTTTTTGAAATTTGGAATTCTGTTTCTACAGATCGTTTGCAATTCGTTTGCAATTGTTTGTACCCTTCTTATTTTCGTTTGCACCCTCACCGTTTCCGAGATAAAATTAAAACAAATTCGGAGGGGCCAGATTCACAGTAGCCCCTCCTTTTTCGAAATTTGAAATTCTATTTCTACAGATCGTTTGCAATTCGTTTGCAATTGTTTGCACCCTTTTTAGTTTCGTTTGCACCCCGGCCGTTTTCGAGATAAAATTAAAACAAATTCGGAGGGGCCAGATTCACAGTAGCCCCTCCTTTTTCGAAATTTTAAATTCTGTTTCTACAGATCGTTTGCAATTCGTTTGCAATTGTTTGCACCCTTTTTAGTTTCGTTTGCACCCCTACCGTTTTCGTGGTAAAATTAAAACAATTTTGTGAAGCGTGAACTTGGCCCCTCCTTTTTCAAAATTTCAATTTTTTTTTTCTACAGATCGTTTGCAATTCGTTTGCAATTGTTTGCACCCTTTTTAGTTTCGTTTGCACCCCTACCGTTTTCGTGGTAAAATTAAAACAATTTTGTGAAACGTGAACTTGGCCCCTCCTTTTTCAAAATTTCAATTTTGTTTTTCCACAGATCGTTTGCAATTCGTTTGCAATTGTTTGCACCCTTTTTAGTTTCGTTTGCACCCCTACAGTTTTCGTGAAAAAAGTTAAAACAATTTTGTGAAGTGAGAATTTGGTCCTCTTTTTAAAATATAATTTTTTTTCTTCACTGGTTTGCACTCTTTTTAGTTTTGTTTCCACCCCTACTGTTTTTCAGATATATTTCAAATAAAGTTTGAAATAAAAACCCCTTTTTACAAATACCAAATCATTTTCTATAGACTTATTACCATTGTATTGCATATGCTTGCACTCTCTTTGTTCTTGCACCATTACAGTTTTTGAAAAAAAAATACAAGTAAATAAGTGTGAACCAGCCGACACTTATTAATTTAAACAAAAAATAACAAAATACAAATTACAATAAATTGAAGGGACAATAAATTAATCTGAATTACACACGCATGTACAGGCTATCCCATTTTCTCTCCAGCACAATGATAGTTATAATTTCATACTCCATAAAAAAGACACATGGAGTTACTGTTTTTCCAACTCCTTAAAAGTTACAGCCGTTTGAAACATTAACAAAACCGTGTTATAAATAGCTCTACTTTCTCAAGGAATCGAAAAACCAATAAGTCTATTAGAAACTTCTTACTCAGAATGACAATAACTTTCGAGAAAAAAATAAGTTTCAGTTTTATTTATAATAATAATAATAATAATCCACGCCTTAACATCCCCCCAACATCTTTCGCCACTACGGGGGCCTCGGCAGGCCCGAATTATCATTATTATGGCCCGCGTCTGTGGTACGTCTTAAGTTGGACTCCTTTTAAGGAATTTATTATTTATTAAAACCCTTCTCAACTAAATTGACACCCGATAAATTAACAGAATACTCGCTGTGGAATGCAGTGAGGAAGTACAAGAGGCCAGTGGCCCATGTCCCACCTATAAGACGAAGAAGCTGCAGCTAGGCAAGAGACCTAAAACAGAAGGCTGAAATTTTGGCACATCTAACAGGAATCTGCCCGTCCCACAAAATCAAATCAGAGCCAATATACCCTATGAAAAAGAAGGCATGCAGCTACTTATTCCAAAGGAAATTGCCAGAGAAATCAAGACAAACTTGAATCCAAAGAAGGCACCTGGATATGATCTTATCACAGGGAACAATAATCTAAAAAAGGTATTGTTATGCTGGCGTATCTAAAATAAGTTATCATGATACCAAAACTAGGCAAACCACCGAATGAGGCCAAATCATATCGCTTAACATCATTGTTACCAATGACATCGAAGCCCTTTGAAAAGCTGCTTGTAAAGAGAATGAAACCTATCATTGAGAGAAAGGAACTAATTCCTAATCAACAATTTGGTTTTAGAGAAAAGCATTCCACTATAGATCAAGCCCATAGAATAACGGATATCATCGAGAAAGCATTAGAAGAAAGGCTGAGCTAAAGCAAAGAAAACATATTTATTTATTTCATCATCCGTTTCTAAAATCTTTTTCTATTTAAATTTTTTTTGATGTTCTTTTTTGGGTTTATACGTATTTTATTTAAAAATGTCTTTATTGTGTTACTTCTTCAAGCGGCTTCAAGGGAGTTGAAAAATAAATTCAAAAAGTCCATTGACTTTTTTGTTCAGTATGACATAACTATCTAAAAGAAAATTTTTGAGGAAGAGAAATTGGGATACCTCGCTGTATATGTGCATGCGCTTTTCTTTTTTTTTTTAAATACATACAGACTTGAAACATTAGAATATGTATTAAATTTATAGCAGTTCAGTCCCAAATTCTAGATTAATTCCCAGGTTAATTTATTGTCCCTTCAATTTATTGTTATTTGTATTTTGTCATTTTTCTTATAAGTTTAGTGTATTGCTACCCAAACTGTGTTGCTCCATTAATGATACTTGTACATAAAGTTGTGTTTAAATTAATAAGTGTCAGCTGGTCCACACTTATTAATTTGTATTTTTGTTATTTTCCAAAACTGTAAGGGTGCAAAACCAAAGAGAGCCAAACTAATGCAATTCAATGGTAATAAAGCTATAGAAAATTGCAAAAAGAGGCAAACGACCTGCAGAAAAGAATTGAATTTTGAAAAAGTGGGGCCGGGTTCACCCTTCACAAAATTGTTTTAATTTTACCACGAAAACGGTAGGGGTGCAAACGAAACTAAGAAGGGTGCAAACAATTGCAAACGAATTGCAAACGATCTGTAGAAAAAAATGAAATTTTGAAAAAGGAGGGGCCAAGTTCACGCTTCACAAAATTGTTTTAATTTTACCACGAAAACGGTAGGGGTTCAAACGAAACTAAAAAGGGTGCAAACAATTGCAAACGATCTCTAGGAAAAAAAATTGAAATTTTGAAGAAGGAGGGGCCAACTTCACGCTTCACAAAATTGTTTTAATTTTACCACGAAAACGGTAGGGGTGCAAACGAAACTAAAAAGGGTGCAAACAATTGCAAACGAATTGCAAACGATCTGTAGAAACAGAATTTAAAATTTCGAAAAAGGAGGGGCTACTGTGAATCTGGCCCCTCCGAATTTGTTTTAATTTTATCTCGAAAACGGCGGGGGTGCAAACGAAACTAAAAAGGGTGCAAACAATTGCAAACGAATTGCAAACGATCTGTAGAAATAGAATTTCAAATTTCGAAAAAGGAGGGGCTACTGTGAATCTGGCCCCTCCGAATTTGTTTTAATTTTATCTCGGAAACGGTGAGGGTGCAAACGAAAATAAAAAGGGTGCAAACAATTGCAAACGAATTGCAAACGATCTGTAGAAACAGAATTCCAAATTTCAAAAAAGGAGGGGCCAAGTTCACAGAGGTAAAAATTGATCACAAAACATTATTACATCTTCTAGTTGGTTTATGAGGATTCTCAACCATTGATAAGAACACCTTGTTTGGAGTTTGATTAGTTTATTTTTATGATCTTGTTATTTTTTATCAAGTTTTTCTTTGTTAATTTTTGTACCTATGTAATAAAGGCTTTGTTATTTTCTAAATGTTTTTGATATTATACTGTAACAAGCGTAGTAACATTGAATAGGCAATAGAAGACTAACAGAAAATGTTAAAATATACAGGGGTTCTGCTTCAAAATCAAAAGGATGGGGTTATATCTCAAACTGTAAACGTTGCACCAACGATAGTAACGCCAGTGACTTCACGTGGTTGCAAAATACTTAATTCCAGAAATTCGTTAAATTCGGTCGAGCCGTTCCAGAGATTTTGTCACTTTTTCGTTCATAACTTTCAAATGTCTTTTTCTCGAAAATTTTCTAATATAAGGCCATAAAAATATTATGCTACCATTATGACAATAAAAGTTCTGGCAAATTCACTACAAAAATATAGGGTTGTCATTATGACGGCATTTGTTAAAAACTAATGAAGGTAAAAAAATTGATATCATAAGATGTTTGTTAATAATTAGAAATCGAGGTGTTCGAGAATTCTTTAAAGTAGCAAAATAAGCCTTACTGTACGCGCTACTGTATATAGTAGGTATTGAGAATTATTAACAAAGCCTGTTTCAGTAGCTTCCGCCGAACGCAGTTTTTCCAAATTAAACTTAATTAAAAATTATCTAAGATCAACCATGCAACAAAATAGGTCAGAGGAGGTGGCTATATTGTCAATAGAGCAAAAGGTAGCAAAATAGATAAATTTTGATGATATCATCGAGGAATTAGCAGTAACAAAAGTTTGTACGAAATTGGAATAAAAAATATTATGTTTATATTATATAATATATTGATATAGTGATATAGTAAATTAGTATTGATAGTGATATAGTATATTATTGAATAAATAAATATTTCGTTAAATAAATTGATAAAATTATGTTCACGTATCATTTATATTTTTTTGGAGGGGGCCCCGCGTATAATATTTTCCCGAGGCCCCGAAAATTCACAGCCGGCCCTGCGAATATGTATATTGATATGTGTATAAAATATAAAAACGTTTAATCATTAGACTTATTAAAGAACCTTGGACCAGTATTGTAATAACTAATAAAACAATATATAACAAAAGGAGCGAATAAACCAGTGGACCGTCGACAAGTTCTTGCATTTTCATTCCGACACAACACCCAGTTTCGTCGAAGAAGAAGTTCCTCAACAGTTTTTATTCTAAAGTTTAGACATCAAGTTGTATTATGCTATTTTCAACTGTTTCTGAGATATTGTGAAATTAATGTCAAAAACGTGCACTTTTCAAAAAATCATTCTGGGGTAACTGACAAGGATCATTTTGGATAGTAAAAGTATCGCACCTTTTGACAGTTTTTGTTGATTTGCGATTCTACTATGACTTATCCCGCCAATAACTGGAGATTTGCTAAATGTAAAATAACTTAAGAATTTTAAATGGAACATCCTGTATAACGTCACATACTTCGAAAGATTGATAAATCAGCTTCCCTAAAATGACTAACTCGGTAGGTCTATCGTCAACAGCAAAAAAGTTATTAAGCATCTAATTTGACATTTGTATATAATTCACAATAAATCCTAAATTAATATTAAATATCTAGTTGCCACGACAAAATTCAACAATTACACAACTGTAATATTACTTCTTTCCATGCAGAAGCCTTTAGTAATAACATGCAATTTTGATTTACGCAAACGTATATATTGTGATATTAATTTTCTTCAAAGTTAAATAATTAGTAATTTATGGGTCACTCTAAGATTGTTTAAATAATATTTATCAAAAACATTAAATTGTTCATGGTGGTCCATCGCTTTGGAAAACTAGATCCCCTGATTTAAACCCGTTTGATTTGTTATTTTGGAGACATATTGAGGTAGAAATTTATGCGAGCATTACAATGACGATAGCGAACATGAAGAGGGCGTTTTCAAAATATTTTTGTGGAAAGCATGGAAAATGTAATATTTTTATTATGAATTCGAAGTTAAACTTAAACGCATTGACTTGAGAGGGTTGATATGTGCACTCTTGACAATCGTACTGAAATATTAATTATGTATTCAGTTTACTTATACAATTATTTCAATATTTATTCTTATGAGATTATTATTACTACAGTATTACTAACACTGTGTTACGTGTACTGAAATGTTAGGATTTCTGTAGAACACCAACTTTCTACCAAAGCACTCCGAGTTTTTATTTTCTGGATATAACTGGAACATCCCCATAAAACTTATCCAAGATTAGACCACCCAAGGGCTCATTAAAATCCTTTAAATAAATTAGAACATTAAAAATAAATAAGTAATAACAAATTTAAATAATTTTTGACTGGTACTAATAAAACTAAAAGTTGCTGCAGAAACATTTGTATCTTTCTTTATCATTTCCTACTTTGTGTATCCATATTATTTATGCATTCCTGTATATAGGCAAAACCGGGAGAGCTGAAGATGACTCATCGCTTAAAATCGTATGAACCAAGATATGAACGTACCGCGTGGATTGGTTATATAGCTGTGTATATTAGGTTGCCTACTAGGTAGTTCGTTAAAGATTAATATTTAATTATTAAAAATACTGTCATTTAATTGTGATAATATCCTATCTAATTTATATATCCATCATTACCATGTTTAACAGAAGCAAAGTGAAAACATACCAAGGAAAACATCTTGTTCACATCACACGTTCGCGCTCGAATTGGAGGTTAGGTTGCTACCGCTGTCATTCGTTCTTATGGTTCTAAGAACAGACGTACTTTTTTGTCTTGCCCATTTAAAATATACAGCAGACGTATGAAAAGTATGCTATTTCGTTTTAACACGCGTCAATATTTAGAAATAATCTGTAACGTATGTCGAAAATAGCAGCTGAAATCTATGAGTAATCTTCAGCTCTCCCGATTTTGCCTATAGTAGACCGTCCAGCTTATCTGAAACTGACGGTAAATGAATGATGTAATTGATATAATAGAGCAAAAAAAGATTGTGCGTCTCACACATAACGTAAAAAGTAGCAAAAAAGGAATTTTTTCTTGTACATATAACCTCAAATATCTCAAAGTCTTGACGTGATTTTCTAATTCTGAGCTCAGATTCTGATTCTGCTGATTCTGCGGAAAATTACTTCGGAAATGACTCTCAGCTAACCGACAACAGAACGTTGCAGATCTGTGTAATAAAGCCCTTAGGGAAACGTGGGGCACTTTGAGAAACTTAGGGGTATGACGGCAGAGGGATCGTGTTAATCTAGCTTCTGGTCTGGACAGTGCTGATGATATAAACAACTTCTTTGTCAAATCAATGCCGAGGAGTAATGTAGCTGAGAGGCCTCGTAGTGGATTGTCACAACGCCCTGGTAGAGGCAGCTAGGACAAATACAATCACCATCAACCATCAACTGGATTAAAGGGCACTCAAAAAACAATGGAAGCAATCGGTGCGCTGATAGATTAGCACGAAGAGCTGCTGGTCACACAGCCGTTGCACCTGAACCCGGCATTCTTCCCTCAAACACTGCCCTAAGAAACATGGTGAAGGAAATTACCCACAGCAGTTTCACTCATAGCTGGGACATCATACCAGGCTGCTTGTAGGCCAACGAGACACTCAGGTGTCCATCCACAACGACAGCTAGGAAATTTTCTGAACTTCCCAGAGGTAAGCTCCGGCTCATTACTGGACTACACACTGGTCATTGTAAAGTACGGAAGCATATGTTCAACATGCTTGTCCGCAGGACGAGGAGACGGTAAGACACATCGTGTGGTAATGCCATAGGGCATAGGGTAATGCTCTTGGGGATCCCTGGCCTACCATGGGTGGAAATCCGTAATGCTCCTCTATTGTGCCTAGTAGCTTTTGCCCAGAGCATGGGTTGGTTTACGAGCCCAGAGTGAGCACATGAGGTTTGCACAAAGAGGCCAGTGGGGCCTAGGTGCTTTGGGACTTCCAGACTCTACCACGTACATACATAATGCATCGAGTGCACCTCGTTTTTCGTTCTCACTGGTAACAGAAAGTGATGTGATTCAAGTAATTCGATCAATACCCACATTTTGCTTGGTTGGGACGGACGTATTATGAATTCTTGCATTTTGACTCCTTCTTTCCTAAAATTTGGAAGTTGGTGGTGCCTTTACCTAAGATAGCTAGGCCTCAGAGTACGAGGGACCTCAGACCGGTATCAATCTTGCCGGTCTTATCAACAATATTAGATAAGCTGTTGGCAATGCAATTGCGAGCCAACCACGAGCTGAGTTCGATATTTTGCCACCGGTACAATCTGGCTTTAGACCGGAACATAGTTGTGCGTCGGCATTGGTTAGTGTAGTAGATGAAGTTATTAGAGCCATAGACAAGGGATTTATAACTGCCTCGATACTTTTAGACTTCTGAAAGGCTTTCAATATGCGGAACCTATAGATGCTCAGGGCTATTTTACATTTAACAGGGTTTTAACGATGGGGTTACGCTATTGATTGGAAATTATCTTCGGGAACGGATGCAAAGGGTATTTTTTGGCGGGATTTTTTGGTGGTATTTATTCGCAGATCGTGCAAACAGGTGTTCCCCACGGGTCGATGTTGGGGCCTTTATTGTTTTCTGTTTGCACCATAAACATTAATTCATATACAATAACTGCAAATTCCGTTTATGTGCGGACGACACAAAGTTGTATTTCTGCTTCAATCCATCCGACACATTCTGGTAGCCGGAATACTGCGTTTTTCAAATGACCATGGTTTGAGATATGGATGTGCACGAGGTAGCATTTCGGTGACGGAGGCGGAGGTCAAGTGTCGACTTTCCCGGAGGCGGAGGCTGAATAATAAGCGAAAGTTCCGCTTTTACGGAGGCGGGCCGCCGTTACATCAATAGTTTGAGACTCAACCTTACGCAGACATTAGGTTTGTTATTTAGCACTGCCGCAGGCACTGTTGGCGTTGCGGAGTCTGAGTGTGGAATTGATGGTGTGCCGATAAGATCCCAAACATCAGTTGTAAGCTTGGGTGTGGTTATTGATTCGGATTTGAAGTTCAGGGAGCATGTGACTAGCGTGCTTCAGCGAGCGTTGGTGATTTGAAGTTTCTTTACAGTCATAAGTCGTGTACTTTCTCTTGAATTAAGAAAACAGCTATGCGATAGGTACCCTAGATTTGTCACACCGTAATTGTTGCGGCGTTTTATATGGGTCGTTTTTAGAGCGAAGCAAGGATTCAGATAGCTGACTTGATTTGTTTTTTGCGTACGGGGAAGGTGCCATTAATTCCATATGCTGCATACTGCAGCATTTTATTTCAATATATTAGCTTCGAACGGATATTCATGATTCATTAGTTATGACGTTGCCATAACCTAACAACGAACCTTTTGGCCCCATAACTAAACATTGTAGTTCTGTGTTGTTGCCTACTATAAGATACTGTAGTTAACTTGTACTCTATTACATACTGGTACCATTTGTATATATTTATCTTGTAGAGCCCTGTTTGCAGTCAATAAATATTATTGTTTACTACCATTATTATTATTATAATTAATGACTTTCTACTAATTACTTGCCTTTACTTGTAGCAGGGCTGGCCCTAGGCGGTAGGCAAGGTAGGCAACTGCCTACGGCGGCAAAGTTTAGGAGCGACAAAACCAACTGAACTACAATAAAACAGGCTCTAAAATATTGCCTGAATCTAGAAAATAAAGGAATAGTAAAATACAATCAAATTCAATAGGAATTGACAGGCTTCATTCCTATATTTTACGATGCATAGCAGCCAATAAAAGACATATTTAAATAAAATAGCTCATTAGCTTTTATAAAGAATTAGGACCAATTAGGAAAAATATATGATCAATTAGGAAAAATAATATGAAAGTGTACTGTAGTGTAGTGATCCTATACAAAAATCAAAAGAGAAATATAAAATAGTCCTAACGAGCCTTTTGAGTTTTTATGCGATATCCACAAACTTAAAGAAAATGTTATAAGTAAAAATGATTTACTGGCACATTCCAAAGATATAGAAACCGCTTTAAAAGTTGGCGATTCCTCCATCTTAACGGTTTAGCATTTGCTGTCGATATGGTAAGCTAGGTAATTTTTATTTGGGTACACGCATAATTTGCCCGCCTATAATATAATATATATATATATAATAATAATATTAAAATGTACTGAGTCTTTGATGATATTATTATTGACATTAATTAAAAACTATCAGTGATTAAAAATTTCCCATGAAATGCTTGCATCAATATCTCCGAAAATAATACTCTTAGCAGAACAAATTATACATCATATTAAAGATAAAATTTTGATGAAGATTTGGGTACATGATAAACAAAGAATTACTTAAAATATTGAAAGATTTAGATTTGGGTAAATGTAAAGACCGGAGATATTATGTCAATATCTATTCTGTCAAAAACGACAGAAGTTTGCTGATGACAGATTACTTAACAGTGTAGATATTGACATAATATTTCGGTTCTGAAAACCCGTTTTTTAACCTTCTCCTAACATCTCTCTACATCTTTCAATATTTTTGAGTAGTACTTTTCATCTTTAATATGGTGTACATTTTGTTCTGCTAAGCTTAATACTTCCGGAGATATTTGATGCAAGTAGTTCATGATAAATTTCACTGATAATCACTGATAATTTATAATACATTTCAATAATAATGTCGTCATTCAGTAAACATTTTGATTTTGATTTTGTATTATTGGTGCTATTTTCATAGTCGGGCGAATTAATTATGATGTTAATGATTTTGCGTCCATAGACCTTGTTTCCAGAAGGTCCAGTTGACATTTTTAAAAATTCATTATCTGCCTTAACATTGGGCCAAAATTAAACATTGCTTAGCAGTTTTTTTTCTAACACTGCCTATAACTGTTGCTACCTGAGCGGGCGATAGACAATTTGCTAAACTATTATTAGTAAAAAAAGTACTTAAGAACCATGTCTACTTAAAAATGTCTTAATGGGTTAGCAATGAAGGCCACTGAATATGAATTGAGTAATACATTAGATCTGAAAGAAATTACTCGCGATTTTGCAGAAAAAAGATTCGAAAGAGCTAATTTTAATTTAGGGTTAAACTTTGTATATTGTACTAGTTACTAGTATTCTATATTCTTTGTTGTTTTAAAAGTATTGTTTGTACTAGTATAATTTCCAAAGGTTGTGTTTTTATTACAAAAAAATTTCGTGAGACTGAGACAATTCTCAGTGTTGACTGTATTTTTCTGGATCATGATTTTTGTATAAATCTGTTTTCTTTTTGTATAAATCATTTTTGAGTTAGGGTTTTTTTTTGAGAGAAACTCAATGGTGAAAACCAAAATTAGCTATCGTCTTTTGTTTTCAAGTATTATTATCCTATTAATCTAAGCAAATTGCACCGCGAGATATGCACTGGCAAATATTTGTACCGAAAGTACCGAAAATATGTACATTTAATGCCGATTCGTAACATCGCACATCTGGACGTGCAAAAACACGTTGCAAACTCTCGAACGCATCGGCTGGCTCGACAAAAACTTCTAGTTCTGTGGCGGTAAAAATACCTTCTACGCCAATATTGGGCAGACTATTTGAGGTAACCATATTAATGCCGCATGAATGCACCGGTGAAAAATACATTCTTATGCCTGCAAGAAATAGTTTTCGGGCTATAGAATTCTTAATACGTTTTACTTTCGACAAGAAATTAATATCTTGGTACGTAGTGTGTAGGATGTTTGTTTTGGCTACGTTACTAACGCGTCGTGCAAAATATAATGAAAAATAATACACGGAAGGACTCATGATGCATGAATTTATTATTTGATAATAATTATTTCAATCATTTGCAGTTGGTTTGTTATAAAAGTAATTAATCAATCAATCAGGGGGGCGGCACTATTGAGATTTGCCTACGGCGGCAAAAGCGCTAGGGCCGGCCCTGCTTGTAGCAACTAGTTTCACGAAGTTCAGCCATAGATTTTGATACCATCGATTTTGTACCCTTCATTCTGTATCAAACTATAGGCTTTGGGCAGTGAAAAATATTCAGTCAGGTGTTATGGGAGATTTCAGTGTATTCTCGATCATTCCAGAAAAACTTTCTCATTCCTGAATCGGTGAGTTGGTTTATTAAATATAAATCGCAGATACTCACCACACACTAGTTATAGAGTTTCTTACTAATGGTAGCCGTTCTCCTTCTCCACACAGTCGCGTGCAACTGCAAGGTAGCCATATTAATTTTTAAGAAAAAAATACCGTATTTTTTATGAGAACTTTGAACAGTATCAAATTGGCTAGTTTTTACCGTGGTTATGATACTATTCACTAATTTTTAGATTCACTGACTTTAATTTAATAAGTATAAAAGTATAGGTAACCGATTACGATTGATTGAACGACAACGTATTATTATCATCATCTTGTTGTCACCAATGCTTCCTTTGGGCATGGTTAATCGGGATTCTGGGATAGGCACGTGTACGTGTATTGTTTTGGTCAGCACTCAGGACCATGGATACATAGGCATGCGTGAGGGCGATGTAACGGTCATCAGTCATCACACTAAAAATCAAAGCGTGATAATTGCGTGCGTCGCACGCTTATCTGGAGCAGTTGCAGGAGTTGCACCGCAATTGTTTACCATTCTGTATTTCTTAATATTGAAATTCAACGAATTTGACTTTTCATTAATTTAGATGGATGTAAACGATCTAAAATTAACGTAATAAAAATTTATTAATACTTAATTATTCAACAAAGATAAAGTTTCAATATTTTTTTCTCCGTTAATTTAGGTTGGTAATTTAAGTTTAAGTTATGGTAAACAATATTAAAACCTGCATTAATTCATATCCATCCTGTATAAAAAACAACGTAACTCAAAGTAACTCACAAACTGTAACTTTATTACAAAAAATACATAAATACGTTATAATACGTGAAAATAAGTTGCTTAAAATAATGCAGAAACTAAATAAACAGTACGATGTAGCTTTTTAACCGCCCCAAGTTAACCTCTGAACATGGTCAGTCTTCTTTTTTGAACTCTTGATAAAGCCCAAGAATTCCAATTCAGCCACGGATTGGGTAAATCTAGCGCTAAACATAAAAACGGTTAGTATTTTCAACAAATGTCGATATCGCCTGTAAAGAGAAAAGTGACAATTCTTTCAGATTGTCACTATGTAGGTAATTAAAAATTAATATAAACTTTACGGTCACCTGTAGTGGCCAATTGAAATATTATGAAATACTAGCCTCGGTACGCTCATGTGGAATATGGTGTACGGTATACATTTTTTAATGTTTTGATAAAAAAAATTAACCGATTCAATATGTTTCACAATTCATTAAAATTTTTAGCTGAAACAACAAATACTGTAACTTTGACTCCAGAAAGAGACGGTGCGAATCAAAACAATTTGTAAGCCACTGCTTTACATGATGTTGCAAAGGAATATGACGTCAATTTTTATGGAACTGATTTCAAATTAATGACGCTAGATGACTTGAGATCTCAAAGAATGCGCTAGTTTGAAATTAATGTAACCAATTACTGGAAAAGAAACACAATCTCTCATTCCAAAACTCGCATCCCAATCTGGAGAATAGCATTAAAGTCCAGTTTTACCCCTCCGAAAACGCGTAAAAGAATATCGTAATTTTATTTTATGTTTTCACGGTGGAAGCATTAGTTGAAGCGGCTGTCGATGAGTGGTCTCCATTTTAAGCCGGGCTGAAGGGAAATGACGACAGCGCACCCATCAATATTTTGTTTCTACTGTTTCTACTCTAATAGTAGACGAAGTAACTTTTGATACTGAAATCCAAAATTCTGATGTTGTATATCGGTTACTGTTGCCTGTTGGCCAAAGATAGGGTCTGTTGGTGATGGTGTAATGCCGTTTGTAAATCAACCATTATGACTTGGATACTTGGAGACTTATAATTATTAATTAATTTAATTGTTTGGCTTGGGACCCCTTGGAAAAATATCGGTTTACATTTGTAAAAATGTATTATTGAGTCAAATTATTACGGAACCACCGTTAACCCGAGAATGGATGCCGTCCAAAGCCAGACGCAATCGGTTCATTTGTCGTACACAGTAAAAAATAAATGGAAGCAATTTTAACTTATGCAACCGAAAATCCCGAAGTTATTTGGGTTGCATACACACCGGCAAATCGGCACTCAATATACCCTACTTTTTTGTGTACATAACTAACGATGAACGGTTAACATTTATAACAAATTAACGGACTATCGGTGAACGAAGTTACGAAGTTTTTCGTTAGTGGAAGTTTCCGTTCAGATTAAATTTGCCAAGCTTTGTTGAAGAGTTTCCCAAAAAGTGGTACTTTTCGTTTATTATTAACTGACGTACCTATGGCGTGGATCACCCTGTATAAAATTGTTTGTCCCAACTGATTCATAATCGCCCGGGCCAAATCGCTGAACTCAGTAAACAAAAATTTGGAAGGTGCATCGCTCTTCTAACGTAGGTATCCACTAAGGATTTTTGGAAAAGACCGTCACTAAAACGATGAATATAGGGGACGAAATGTGCATGAAAAAGCAAACTGTATCTAAAAACTTCACGTTGCCAACGATAACATTGGCATTAAGATTATCATTTAAAATAAAATAAAAACGTCCTTGAGCGCTTCCATATATTGCAATAAGCTTGTGACCACATATGAACTTTTAGAAATCAAAAATATTCACTGTTTTGTTTTAATATGGTTCAAAATCGCTGTCACACAGGATTTACAAAGGAGTCTCTTTATGAGGTATTGTTAAAACAGTACTAGCGAATTTAATTACTTTGTTTATTGTCTCATTGGCAACCAAAAATCATGGAGGCATAAGGATAGAACGTCTGCAATAAACAGTGCTACTTATTATGGTAACAAATTCTGTAAATAATATTTCGTGGAGCTTAAACAAAAAACAGGTAACATAAGTTAAAAATAATAGTTGTATCATATACCAAACTCCACAGGAGCATAGCCGTAGGAACAGCTGACCTTTACTAATTATACTTGACTAGTTTCCAAGTATTTAATACATTTTTAGTTGTGATACTGTTCTGTTAAACGAGTAAAATATAAAACTAATTATAAATTCAATAATTAATAAATTTTTATAAAGGAGGTAGTTATAAAGTTATACATACTGAAGTTGTGGATCAATTTCTTTCGTATCCTCTTCATCGTCTGCCTCGACAGGATCTACAATCGAAGCAAATGCTTGCAGCCAATCATAGAGGTTTATCATTTTTCCATACTCCAAATGTAGCTTGTAGACAATGCAGATGTCTGGCATTGTTTTCAAAATGCTTGCATCATTCGGTAAATCACAGCAGTCACACTGCAGACATTATAATTAAAGACGAAAAACATGGAAAATCGAATTAGTTTTATGGCTTCCTCTTTTTGCAAAAATGCATGGTTTGTGTGGCACAAAACTCACAATAGTACCCCAATAAATACCTGTAAATATGTGTGAGGATCATTCAAAGCAGCATGGAGAGCGGCTCTATGGGTCCCGGAGATCTGGTTTTCGATGGATGTATCATAAAAGAAAAATATTTCATAGAAATAATTTTCAGTTGGTTGGTACAAATAAGTTTCAAATAACTTAGAAACGTAGGCTAATAACTTTTTCTTTGTTGTTTCGAACTTATTTACTGGCTTTTTACTGTTAATATTTCCTAAGAGATTCTAAAACAACTTAAATTAAGCATAAAATATCTTTTGATTTACAAACTTACATTTCGAAATGCTGCTCTTCCCGTTGTTTCAACCAGTTGCATGTTGCGCAACTGTTCGATTACAGTTTCATCCTCCTCATTGTTTCCAACCTCATCATCTTCAACAGATTCAGAATCAAGAATGTCATATATGTGTTGCAAATGCGATTCTAATTTCTGATTACTTGAAGTGGAATTGAGCAAATTGTGTTCAATTATTTCGCAAATTTTCGTTATTTTTTCCGTTAAGGCTATTTTTGATTGCAGTTGTAATAACTGAAAACAGTTGCTGTACTCTTTGGTTTTTGTTATAGTCATTGATGTGGCAATGCAGTACAATTCCCTTAGCTGAAAATAAAAATAACAATAACTAATAGATAATAAAATATATTGAAAATTGAATAATAGTAAAAACCAAGTGATAATAGAAAGTAAAGTTATCCTCATCCGCTTGTTACTGGGAAAATAACCCCCTGTCAATAGATTTTGATAGCAAAAGTTGTTTGTCCTTGCCACCATCGAATGCGAGGAGTCAGAGAGGTCGCAATTGATTTTAGGAATGATATAGAATTAAATAGAATTTGCAAAACCAGGTTGCCATTCGCAAAACCAGTCGACAGTCGTTTTCGATTGAGGTCGACAAAATACAAAATACTCTAGTAATATTAGATGTTGAATTTATTTTACACATTCCAACAACACTGAGTGGGTCAAAAATTTTATACATACATTAGCAAAATCCCATCATGGGCTCTCTGGAATTTTTTTCTGATCGAGGCATTAGTGTGTAGGATTATATACTCCATGGCTTTATATGTGCCCCGCACGAGGTTTAAACAAAATGAAGTGCAGAATGATGCATAATGTACCTTATCCATTATAGACTCCGTTTGAATTTTGATCTAATTACGGTAGCAGTGTGACTCTAATGGTCTATCAAATGACGCCATTAATTCCATTACACTTATCAACATGTCCTCCCTACGACGGTTAAACAAAATAGTTGAGGGTTTGTTGACATTTGAGCAACGTAAAATCATTGCAAAATGGCATTTTACATATGAAAACATTGTAATTCTCTAAAATACAAAGAATTTCTGGTGAAAGTCCTATCAAAACTTCGTCCTACATATTGCTACCGTAATTAGATCAAAATTCCAACGGTGTACATAATGACAGCCCGTTAAAAGTGTACCTATATGTCGGCAAATAGTTATTTTAGGCAAAACCTATTTGTCTTGTCAAATAGATATGGAGTCTTCATTGATATTTTTAAAGCTATTTGCCTAGGCAAATGCATTTGCCAAAATTGATGGTAGGCAAATTCCATTTTGTTTTCAATCGCGCTTGTAATATAATTATGTATGGTTATCTACAAGCCCAATACGTCTGGGTAATCTAAGTATACTAAAAGTGAAAAGAGTCGACGTACGCGCATTTGGTTTTAGGATTTTCGCGTTTTCTTTTGCGACGGCAGTAAAACCCATATATAACTAATACTTTACTATAATGCGGGTAGACAGAAAGGTTGTTCAGCATTCAAAGCGTGGTGGTACGCGTACCACTGGTGGTACGCAAAGGACTTCCAGGTGGTACACGAAAGGTACCAAAGTTTATGGGTAAAATCATATTTTTTTTGATCATAATGTTTGCCCCAAAATTATAACGGCAAAATTAAATAATATTCCATTATTAAATGGTGCCGTACACAGACGTATTTCTAAAATGGCAGTTTGTGTAAAAGAAACTGTAGTTAAAAGGGCAAAACAAAGTAAATATTTTACGCTACAGTTACATGAAAGTAACGACATAAGTTATTTTGAAGTTAACTGATTTGAGGTTGACGAGGAAATTGCAGAGGAATATTTATTTTAATAACCTCTGCCAGAAAGAAGATCTGGTGATAAATTTTAATAATTGTATGTTTAAGAATTCCATTCCATGGAAGAAATTTATTCGTGTCTGCACTGATAGCTCGCGCTTTAACAGAAAAGAATCGCAGCCCTCATAAAAAAAATTAAAACTGTAGCTTCGGAAGTTCAATTCACTCACTGCAAAATCCGTCGGGATTTTCTAGTAGCAAAATCTATACCAGACAGACTAAAAAACAGTTTTAGATCAAGCAGTAAAAAGATAACATTGTCTCTTCGTACTTAAATCAGAAGTTCAAGTTTTCCATGCAGAAGCTAATTTCGACTTCAAATATTGTTTCTTTGATGAATTGTGGTTAGTCCGGTTAGCATATGTAACTGATATTTTTGGAAAGTTGAATAATTTAAATTTAGTTTTTCAGGGAGAAATGGTCGTTTATTGTTATTGTTATTGTTATATTATTATTTGATTATATTGTAAAATTAGCGCAGCAATAAAAAGAAGTAAATAAATGTAGTTTATTGTCAGCATTAGAAGGCTTTCTTGAAAAAAATCATTATCTTAATAACCAAGTTTAACAGTTATTTTCCAGAAAACTATGACAATGAAAATTGGATCAGAGCTCCAAAAACTATGAGTATACCAGATAACTTCACTGCCAAAGAGAAACAACAATTGATAGAAACTTCCTCAGACTGATAGTAAATTTTAAGATTAATACACACCAATGTTTAGATCTAGAGGAAAAATTATTTTGAAGAAATTGCAGATTAAGATTTTTAATGCCCTTTTGCACCACCAATTTATGTCAAATATAGTTGTCATGAATATTAATTTAAAGGACAAACATAGGACAAAATTAATTATTGAGGCAAATTTGAGCTTGAAACTAACTTTCACTGAGCATGAAATTTAAAAAAAAAATCTGATGTGGCCAGGCACATGACTTTATCATACAATTTATAAAATTAATAGTTTAGCTGCATGAGAATCTATTCTATAGAGATAAATCGTAGGTATTGTCAAAGCATCAGCATTTGACACTACCTACACTACGTCATTAGAATAATAGTTATTTATGTCACAAATGCCGAAAGTACGGAATAGCGCGACGAGCGGTGATACGGCGCGTCACCGAAGGCGGAGTGTAGCCGTCGCATATGAGCCAGTCGCGCTATCTAGTTTTTGGCAGGAGCGACATCAACGTTTATTGTGTTGCTTTTTAAGAAATACGTATTTAAAAAAAAATAAATGATTTCTGTATAGTAAATGCTAGGTTGGTACCACTTTGACGAAAGGTGCGTTCCGATTGGTAAGGTAATGGTAGCTAATGGCGGTGGTAGAATACAAAATTATAGTATTTCTTACATATCGTGATAATGACACATATTAGTTTGCATGTACATAAACATGAGTCACTAGCAATTTTCTATTGGAAATACTATAACGGCGTCTGCTACCACTGCCATTATCACTAATGAAAACGCACCTTAAAAAGGTAATTCAAATTCTGACAGATTTATATTTGTTCATCACACATCCCTACCAACATACTAAAATAAAACTACACTCATCGCTATACTTTATTTATAATTTTCTCAATGTATCATTTTTAGAATTAGATATAAAGACGGGTTGATATTTCTTATCAACAAACAATCAAATTGGTGATCTTATTTTATTTGAAATTTGTATTTTATAATTTTGCGCACTACAGCGGCACGTTCCATAGTGGTTCTCCAACCTCTGATGAGATCAGCTGTTTTCGAATGTGACAACACAAAAAAATATTTGTCAAAATCCTGGCTACTATGTAATTTCATATTAATGCAGATGCGACCGATCTCGATCAAATAGAATTTGCTCTTGAAGGTAAACTATTAATTTTACCTCCTCTACTTTAATTTATTAATTAACTATTTTGTCGAAATTACAGAAATGGCGGCTCATTTCCAAAATCCTTGAAAAAGGCTTAGAATAAACTAAAAAGCTAAACTATTAATTTTACCAAAAAATGTCATAGGCATAAATTATTCAAAATTTCCTCTGCTTTAATTTATTATTTAACTATTTTGACGAAATTACAGAAATGGCGGCTGATTTCTAAAATCCTTGAAAAAGGCTTGGAGTAAACACCCAGTTCCTTTGGACCCTTTTGAACCAAAAGCTTTTCAACTCTAAGTTTGGTCATGAAACTTCTAAATATGAAGTTCCATGCCGATACCTTCAGTAGTTTCTCCGGAAATGAATTAACAAAAATTGGGTACACACACACACACACACACACACACACACACACACACACACACACACACACATACACACACACACACAGACATTTTTTTGTACCTTGGTCAAAAATGTTCAGGGGACCCATAAAGACCTATTTCCGCTAAAATCTCAAAAAATTTTTTCGGCACGATTACAATACTTTACATACTGCGTATGATAAAGTAAAAATTGGTTTAGCAAAACAATCCCAGTCACATCAATATTTAATTTATTTTTTATTACTTCAATGTAAGTGATGTTATTACTTTGCCTTTGTATATCAAATGAAGTTTTGTTATATGTATAATTGATTATTGTTACACTGAGAAAACTGTATTATAAAATGTAATATAGCCAAATGTATTGTCTATAAAAGAGTATGTTAGAAACTCATATTCCATTTAATATATGGTAAAATACGTGTATTATACGTATCATTTGAATTTGTATTTGAAATATTATAATTCTGTATCTTAAATTTTATGATACATTATTATAGCATTCAATAGAAAAACGAAAAACGGAATTTATTGTACTCAGTAAAATACTATATTTTAATTTGTATAAAACCTTTCCTTATACATTATAATATTGTATCTTACCATTTATAAGTGTATATGTAGTTTATTAGAAAGGGTAGATATAGATGGCGCTAGTTCACGCTCCTCCTATAAAGCCACCACCATTGGCTATATAAAGCCGGAAGGAATACGGATTAAGTAGTTTATCAGATGCCGGGGCTAACGTGGTATGACTGACACGGATAGATTGAGGTGTGCTAATATATAGTAAAACAATTACTAATGGCAAACATACATTAAGGTATCGTAACCTTAAAATGTGTTTAAATTATAATATTGGAATATCTATACAACCTATACAACTATATTAACAAATTCAGTCATCTTAACATTTAAAAATGGGTATTTTAATTTTTATAAACTCGAGGTAATGCTATTTAAAATTAAAAAATTTAAAATATTTATATTTTATTGTTTACATATATATTATACCTCTTATAATATCATATTATAAAATCTACTATAAGACAGTATTATAAAATTTCATATACTGTACTTAACATATGCGTATTGGAAGGTTTATAATTCAATATTCTTGTCACAAATGGTAATATATTTTATTATAAGCATTATGAGAATTATTATAGTGGTCCCTATATACAGTTTTCTCAGTGTAGACTGTTGTCTTTTTAGAAATTTTTTATTTTTTGTAAACTGTCGTTAAAAAAATTATTATTTTGGAACAAAATAATATGTAGGTATGTATATTTAAAATCTGATATAAACTTTTTCATTTATGTACGCATTTTTGTATAAAGGTTAGTGATATGGATAAATTTGAATATTTTTCATGTGGTACACGGAATCTAAAAGGTTGAGAACTACTGGTCTATTCTATTTCTTTCACGCGCATGCGTGAACTCTTCGCGCAAGCGTAAATTAGGTCGCAACAGTGTTGTTTAAAATTCGCGGTCATATTTAGTCAGCGCGTCTGCGCATAGCGTACAACAATATTCTCGCCATCTCCTTTCATAGCTGGCAAAATGTAAGCATAGTCAAATAGGATATAAGACGCAGGGACTGGTCAAGATCCCGTTTTGCTGCTGCGTGGACTCGTGGATATAGCGCCCTTTTCTTCGTCGCTTGAATTCCATTGAAAACTTATTACTTGGAGCGGGTACACAGCGAACAGCTCTTTCTCGAAAATTGGTCTTCTTAGCGTCGGAAAGGCTCCGTGGCAAAGCGACAATTGGCGCTTCCGGTGTCAATTTATCGCTATTTATCGTCATTGGGGAAAATGCTATCGATTTCGTCAATATTTTGCTCCGTTTTCGTATTTTTTTCCTCAATTTGAGTAAATTTATGGACATCGGTTGGGAGTATACTTCAGCTCGACTATCCATTACCACTGATCAATAAAATGACAGTTCAGGCCAAGGGGTAGGTATATTTTTTATGTCCTACATGATCATAAAGTGTCATTTTACCTCTTAGACACCGGGGTGAAAGCAGCTACTTTATGCCCGCGAAGGCATTAAGGATTCTTAACGCCCGCGCGGGCATTAGCGTTGCCAGATACATACATGTCAGATACATACAAAATTTGAGATTCAATTTACATTGTCACTCTGAATTGTTTGTATTGTTATTCAATTGCGTAGATACGCATGTCACTTGGTTACGTCAAAATATTAATTAATATTATTCAAACGGAGGAACAAAACCATTGTAGGACATAAAATTTTCTATATACCACAGGCATTATTTGATGTTTGTACCCTCGAGGAACTTAAAAAGCTCTCGGGTGTATCAGTCCTCTGGTTTTTTAAGCGACAACCCTTGTGGCATAGACATCTCTTAATGCCCTTGGTACATAAATAACTATCTCGTACATTATACATATAAACTTCTACTAAACTTCTACAATACACAGCCAGACAGTTAAAGCACAACTGACATTTGAAAGAAAACCCCATTCTCTAGTACATACCTCTTTTCCTAAAGGCTGTTCCGGCAAATCCCCGGTAAGAACTTGAAGGCACCTCAAAAACAAATGAAAATAATTGAGGTATTTCAAATTGTTCTCGATTTCGTATTTAAGTCTTTCCTTGAAGTACTCATCATCGGTTAATAATCTGATTTGGTTTGCCGGCGACTCGTCTTCTACTAATTTCCGGAAGGATAACAATCGCCTGGCGTTTTCGCAATCTACATCAGTAAAATCTTGGATTATTCTACCGCGTTTCTTCGATTTAGTGCACAAGGTCATCACATTTCCATAACTGAAGTGTTCCAATAGCGCGTACTACAATAAAACATACCGATAACCGAACAGATGTCTTATAATAATTAAAATAACTACCAGACCTAATTACAGAGCGGTTTCGGTTCAAATGATTAAATCCAATATAAGGCGTGGAATAGACAGACATTAAACATTCGTATTCGATTTGCGAATACGGTATCCATTGCAATTGGCCAAAGGCAACGTTTATTTGTCTTTATTTATTTATGTGGTAAAAAAAGTTAAATATTCAGTCACACATTAATTATATACAGGATATTTTCTTTTTATATCCTCATACTATCAAAAACTATCTTACACATATAAAAAAAAATCAAATTCAACGTTATTTTTACATTTTTGCAGCCATATAAGATCTATTTCATTTAAAAAAATCTGATGTGGCCAGGCACATGACTTTATCATACAATTTATAAAATTAATAGTTTAGCTGCATGAGAATCTATTCTATAGAGATAAATCGTAGGTATTGTCAAAGCATCAGCATTTGACACTACCTACACTACGTCATTAGAATAATAGTTATTTATGTCACAAATGCCGAAAGTACGGAATAGCGCGACGAGCGGTGATACGGCGCGTCACCGAAGGCGGAGTGTAGCCGTCGCATATGAGCCAGTCGCGCTATCTAGTTTTTGGCAGGAGCGACATCAACGTTTATTGTGTTGCTTTTTAAGAAATACGTATTTAAAAAAAAATAAATGATTTCTGTATAGTAAATGCTAGGTTGGTACCACTTTGACGAAAGGTGCGTTCCGATTGGTAAGGTAATGGTAGCTAATGGCGGTGGTAGAATACAAAATTATAGTATTTCTTACATATCGTGATAATGACACATATTAGTTTGCATGTACATAAACATGAGTCACTAGCAATTTTCTATTGGAAATACTATAACGGCGTCTGCTACCACTGCCATTATCACTAATGAAAACGCACCTTAAAAAGGTAATTCAAATTCTGACAGATTTATATTTGTTCATCACACATCCCTACCAACATACTAAAATAAAACTACACTCATCGCTATACTTTATTTATAATTTTCTCAATGTATCATTTTTAGAATTAGATATAAAGACGGGTTGATATTTCTTATCAACAAACAATCAAATTGGTGATCTTATTTTATTTGAAATTTGTATTTTATAATTTTGCGCACTACAGCGGCACGTTCCATAGTGGTTCTCCAACCTCTGATGAGATCAGCTGTTTTCGAATGTGACAACACAAAAAAATATTTGTCAAAATCCTGGCTACTATGTAATTTCATATTAATGCAGATGCGACCGATCTCGATCAAATAGAATTTGCTCTTGAAGGTAAACTATTAATTTTACCAAAAAATGTTATAGGCATAAATTATTCAAAATTTCCTCTACTTTAATTTATTAATTAACTATTTTGTCGAAATTACAGAAATGGCGGCTCATTTCCAAAATCCTTGAAAAAGGCTTAGAATAAACTAAAAAGCTAAACTATTAATTTTACCAAAAAATGTCATAGGCATAAATTATTCAAAATTTCCTCTGCTTTAATTTATTATTTAACTATTTTGACGAAATTACAGAAATGGCGGCTGATTTCTAAAATCCTTGAAAAAGGCTTGGAGTAAACACCCAGTTCCTTTGGACCCTTTTGAACCAAAAGCTTTTCAACTCTAAGTTTGGTCATGAAACTTCTAAATATGAAGTTCCATGCCGATACCTTCAGTAGTTTCTCCGGAAATGAATTAACAAAAATTGGGTACACACACACACACACACACACACACACACACACACACACACACACACACACACACACACATACACACACACACACAGACATTTTTTTGTACCTTGGTCAAAAATGTTCAGGGGACCCATAAAGACCTATTTCCGCTAAAATCTCAAAAAATTTTTTCGGCACGATTACAATACTTTACATACTGCGTATGATAAAGTAAAAAAATACATTCGATTTTGAGTCAGAAATCATCAAATTCACTTCAGGGCACTTCGATGATCTTTAATATTTTTTTAATTAATAATTAATAAAGGATTTAGATGATTCTTTCAACATATTGAAAACAAATTTGTCAATATTACCACCCGCCAAAATTCGAGACACTCTGTGGACTAGTTCGTGCACAAATATTTGATTCAGTTAAGATGAGTTAAGAAAAACTTGTGCAATGTCTTAAAACATCCTTTTTTTTAATTTATATTAAATTTTGAATAGTAGTGTTTAAAGTAATAGATAACACCTAAAAGTCACATGATTAAATTTAAAAAAATGTGTGAAAAGTTTTGATTAAAAATGAGTTTTGACAAAAATCATTAGACAAATTCTAATTGCGTATTTTAATTGTGCATCATCACAAACATTTAGATATTGGAATCAATCGAGAAACTGAGTAAGCAACTTCATTTCTCCATAATGGACCAGAATTTTACTTTTCTCGGTGTAATACGATGAAAGCTTTAAATTCTTGGTTTAAAAATTAGTAAGGCATGTGATAGTCGTGGTTAATCTCTTTACGTGATGAAATGCGGCTTAGCTGCTACCTTAGCTAAGGTAAACCATCTTTTGCCTAACCCAAAGGATATCACACCACTCCTGAAGAACGAATGGGTATACAAAACAACATGCGAGTGTGGAACATGCTCTGTAGGACAGACAGGACGAAGCATACAATCTCGAGTCAAGGAGCGCAGTAGAGACACCCGGCTAGGCAAGATTCAATAGACCGCTGTTGCTTAACACTGCCATGAGTCGGGATAAACAATGGATTTTGATTATGTGAATATGTTGGCAATGGTGAGTAATTATTGAAGGATTATTAGAGAAGCCATCGAAATTTACAAACAACCTAACAACATCAATCGTGAGGACCGCACTGACATCAGTATAGTCTGGAAATTGATCCTAACGTGGTCAGGTGAAAGAACAGATGGGTGCAGTAGCTCCAGATGTGCGCAGTGAGGGGTAAATTTAGGTATATAAGGGAGATTTTGTTGGTAGGTCTGCAGTATTCAGTTAGCTTTGAAGAAGCGAGCACGATGGGTCCCTATATGTCAGCATTTATGAATTTTGACACACGGCATAACCCGGAAGCTATTTATTTTCTTAATAAATTTATTTACAATGTTTTGAAAGAATCAGCAAATTGGTAAATGAGTACACAAAAAATACGGGTTTTAGTCGCCATGTTGCTTCCATCGTTTTGAATCACCATTAAGGTATAAACCTACAGCATTTAATTCAGATTGTGTAATCTTACTATTAGCCTCAATATTATTCTTTAACTCTTTAGCATTCTTCAATAACCTACGAAACTGACATTGGATTTGAATAATTCAACTAACAAGAGGCCACAAAAACCACCCTAAATATTTTACAGCATTACTAATGATAACATAATATTTATGACAGCAATTTTTCTATAGTTTTCATAAGCGTCCGACGGCGACAAGAATTCGATGAAATATGAAAGAGGTGCTTGTCGACACTCAATCATCAATAATATCAATGGGTTATGTAGGGTGTCATCGTCAAAATCCGATATATTGAATTACAACTAAAGCTAAAAACGGACAAGTATGAAGAAATACTAACCTTCCACTTTTGAATAAATCCAGTGACTGAGAGATCGTAAAACAAGAACACGTCCATGAATAATCTAAAAATGTTACCACCTAGCTGAAACGGACACATATCCGATAGAAACACGCGTTCTAAAACGGTGTTTAAATAATCAATAGAAGGCTGTGAATTAAAAAATTGAATGTTGATCTTTGATGAAATATGTTGCGGCAACATTCTATGTAAAATCGTAAGAGATGTAGCGATGCCGAACACGAAAGTGAACGGTAAGACGTTGATGTAAGAACTAAAATAAAAATAACATTCATAAATAAAAAAAAATCTTAAATCATGATTGAATATAGCGTTACCTTACAATCGATATAAAACTGTGTAACACATTTACATTAAAGGTCTCGAAATCAGGTATGATGACAACAAATAAGCTGTTTTTGCCTTCACTCTCGTACCAGTGCCTCAATCCTGCAAAGTTGTAGTTGACCTTCTTGATTTTTACTTTACGTTCTTCCTCAAATTCATCCTAGAACACAAAAATAAAAAATATATAATATATATATATATATATATATATATATACAGAGTCATCCATAGCATCATTAGCGTACATAACTAAATAATTAAAAAGAGATTGTGGTTCGGAAGGCCTTAAGAGTTAGGACGCGATTCTTACCTCAATGATGTGGTTTTAGTATGTGCTAAAAGTCGCCATCGTCAGCTTGAAAGAATAGTCGATGAATCTTTTTTACGGTTTTGTACGATAGTACAAAAGTAGTGACTAGCAAATCGCTGGGGTAGGTAGATCGCCGAATTCGTAGACCGCTGAAGTAGGTTGACCGCCGCAATAGGTATAGATCGCCTAAGTCAGCAGTTTTGTGAAAAAAATTTGTATATCAGCGTAGGTATAGTGGATAGACCGCGGATATAAGCTGATCGTGTAAAAAAGGATAGCCAGCCTAGTTCTAAATAAGCGGACCGCGTACACATCGCGCTCTATTGGCGCGACACCCAGTCATATTCACATTCCTTTGTGTAGCTGCGCTCGTCGTGAGCTAAACAATTTACTTGTGACACTCCTTTGAGTTTCATAATGAAAGCGTAAGTAACATATTCTAAGATAATCTACAACGACTACATAATCTAACCACAATTTCCCATTTTCCAGTAGGGACGCATTGGTTCATTTGGGCAGTCCCTGCTGCGCTCGTCGTGCGCCAAAATAGCGATTATCTGATTGAAACTTGTAGTTTGGTTTAATAACGAACTTATTGTAATGCTGTTTTTAGTATCATAATGCAAACCGTAGGGGCAGATTGGTTCACTTTGCAAATATCATTCTCATATATAATAGCTGGTATTACTTGGTCAATGTAAAGTATTCAAAAAATTCATCAAAAAAAATCTTGATAGAAAACCATAATTCACCTAATTCAAATTCCTAAGTTGTCTCTATGAACCACACATACCAGTAAAAATTGGCAAAATTGAAGAGAAAATTATGTCTTCCTCAAACGGCCTAAAGTAAATAATCTTTAATATGATCGAAAAAAAAAATCTAAAAGAAATAAAAAAAGCAATTTTGTTTTTTTTTTAGAAAATTATGATGATCTGAAAGATAGGAACAATATGTCGATCCATAGAAACAAAATATTTTTATCAATTTGAAATTTTCAAAATTATTACCTCGTTTGCGGTTCGTGAATAAACATACGCTCATAAAGAAACAGAAAGTTGGAAATAAAAACTTACAAATCGCAACACCCTGTATATAGTGGAAAATTATGAAAAAGAATACATGTAATAATTACTTGCCTATCCAAATTTGTACTTTGCATATCGTTAAACGTCGCAAATACGACTAATTTCCCTCACATTTACTTATTTCTCGCAAAACCCTGTACGTTATATGACTTAACAATAACAAAGTGTAATGACATATACTTCCTAATAATATAACAAGTTGATTAACAGTAGACATCATAGGTCGAATACTTATTAGACTTGATATCAAGATGATTTACTTAAATCATCATCAAGTTGCTTTTGCGGATAAAAAAAACAGCCTGTAGATTACGGCAAAATTGTCAATAAAATTATAAATTCCTTGTATAAAACAGGCTTTAAGAAAAATATTAAAAAATATATTTAAAAAATGCCTCGCTAGCAGATAATGCCACGAAATCCTAAATCCGTATGGCTGTGAATTTCCCCACGAAGCTACGGAGCCGTTTTGAATTATATACGGCTAATGGAGTGAAATGTCATATTTCGCTTGAATGTTAGTTGAAAATTGCTAAAATACCTTCTGCACTGATTTTACGATGAGTATTGAGACAAACAAACCTTCCATTTGTAGAATCGTCGCTTAAATTGTCGTAAGAAGCAATCTTGAGCCAGTTTGAACACGGAATTGAAAAATAAACTTATAAAGGTGTACCTAACCTAACATTCATACTTCCAATTACCGATTACTTCAAATATAAGCAAAATTCTTTTTCCAGGTCCGCTTTATTGTTCATTCGCGTTCCCTGTCATATTTTGGCTCAATATTGTCACATGCCATAGGTATTTATTAATCCAATGCGCGTCAAATAAACGGATAAACGGGTTGTACATTTATAAAAACATGTGTGTATGTTTGCTTTCTCCTGAAAAATAGACATTTGGTAGAAAAATAGACCATGTCGCGTGCAGCTTTTAATAAACTCACCGTATTTTTATATATTATTATCCGTTTGAACGTCTTTTCGGTCCACACCAGACCTGAATCTGGCTTACTGTATCAATTTTTTATCATAAACTAAAGTTGTAGTGGTGCTTATAAGCTATTTTGTTTCTATTCGAAAAAAAGTTTATTTTTTAGTTTTCAGGTATTTGTGCATTATTTCAAATGAAAAATGTATGATAAAAATCCTTAATATTCTTATTTATTTTGTTATCTCCGGACTTGTATACGCACGGACACGCGTCATCAATCATTTCAGAAATTAACAACCTAAGGAAATTGATCTAACACGGTATTAGCACCATGGTATAAGAATCATAATAAAGTTCCTATTCTTGATTTTTATATGTAATTTAATCAACTGTTACCGGGTTTGTGCATAGAATAGTAGTAGTACAAAATAGGGAATAGTAGTAAAAAAAAAATTCTAGGAATTCGTTTTTCATAGCATCATTATCGCTTTATAAAAAAGTGATGCCAAGTTACCAGAAAAAATCTAGAAACTAAATTTAAATGTGACAAAACAAACTGTACAACCAGTTTTTGTTTAGTTTTTTCTGTATGCGGCCCGCCGAAGTTTTGATCAGAATTTTCTGGCCCGCACCCATTAATGCGTTTGACGCCACTGATTTACAGGATGTTTCGTTACATGTGAAACAAACTTTTCAACTTTTGAAAAATTGGCAGCACCAAAACATTTCATGAAAAAAGTTTATATAAACATGTGACTCTTTCCATTATACCTTAATGTAACTCGAAAAGACCACTTCACTTCCTAATACCTCTTCCAGACTCTTATTATCGTTCAGCTAGACATGGTGAGCGACCGCGAATAGCGAGAATCTTGCCACATTCGTCAACATTCGCTTGCATTCTTGTTGTCAAAAGTCTTTGCTAGTAGTCCGATAAGAATCACGCGTTCGCTAGGAGCTTCGTCAAATTTGCCTATAATTATAGCATAGCCTCTCGTATCGATCCATACAGGGTCAGTTTTTGGTGGAAGTCAAAGGGGCTTTGTTTTTTTTTTTGTATAAATCAGAAGCAATCTACCTACTATAAAATGGTGATTCGAATTAAATGTGATCCTTGTTTGTGAAACCATGCGTTGTCGTTTTGTGAGTCGGTAATAAATTACAGTATTTATATGCTGTTAGACTGTCCATTTTATAAACTGCTGGTATAAAAAGTATTTTTATTGTAGTCCCTGCTTTTATTTTAATAATTAATTATTAATAATACTAAATCAGGAAAAGCATCAGCGATTGGTGGTTATCTACAATATAATTTGGAATATAATGCCTTATAAGGCTGTACCCATTTTTGTACATAACTTATGTCATCTGTCAATAATTGTCATTTTGAATTACTCGGTAATTTAAGAAATGATAATTTAAAAGTTAATTATGCAAATTTAACATCATTAGTCAGATTCCTAGTTTTCTACAAAATAACAACTTGTTTAGCAAACATGTTTATTAACATAAGAAGCATTTATAACCTACAGTGATCGATATTAACGCCAGTTTAATTTAACATTTTGAACTTGTAATTAGCCAGTAATTTAAACCAGCGAATTTACTATTTTCAATTTTTAATTACTCAGTAATTTAAGCCAACGTAATTTACCATTTTTAATTACGTGCTAATGTTATGTCGTACAATCGTTTTGTTCCTCCAATTTGAATATTAATAAATATTTTGACGTAATCAAATGACATGCGTCCCTTCGGAGTTGAACAACAATACAAACAATTCGAAGTGGAGTGACAATACAGAAAATTAATTGTCAACCAGAATTATAAATAACCTATATCTACGACTCACATATAATAAGTTCATTGCATACGTATCTATGACTATATAATCCCCATCATTATACGCGCCAATGATTATAATGACACTAGCGTTGTATAATAATGACAGTTCGTTCAAATAATGGCCTAATTATTTGAACGAACTGTCATCATTGTACAACGCTAGTGTCAAAGTCTGTCAAAACCTATGTGGATGACAGTTATGTGACAGTTCGCCTCGCCGTCATTGACAAATACATTTAACATATTTGATATAAAATGGAACTTTTGAGTCGTAAATAAAACGTCGTATTCGACTCGCACAAAACGAATATAAACCACTCGCATGTTTAGACGCTCGCCAACGGCTCGCGTATAAAGTTCATGCTCGCGTTTTATATCCTATAATGCGGGGTTTACATGGTGCGAGCTGGCGTGCGAGTTGAGAATGACAGTTACTGCATACCAGCTACTGTTATGGTTTAAACGGAATATGCGAGTTACTGCCTATGCGAGATTGTCAGCTGCTGCCATGCGAGCTACTTCAAACAATTTTGATTTTACTGGCCACTTGCTTTCCCCCACCACCCTTCCCAGGTTATCGGTCAGCTGTGCACCCGCTCTTTGCGTAGTGTGAACGCAAAGCTCAGTTACTTGCCAGTGTATAGCAATTTTGTTTTCTTTGTACAGGATAGTCCGGAGCCAATTGACATTTTTCAATCCACTACTATATACTAAAAATCTAACACAGGCAGCACGGCAAGTTTTCAAAATGGGGCCGATTGGGGGAAGAGTCTACTCCTCGAAGAAGCGAAAATGTGCGCTCAAAATGCCCGAAATGGCAACAGAACGCAAAACTACAGTGCTTAGGCTTTTTATTTCGTCGATTTTTGGCCCCTCTTTCGAAAAAATATTTTGGAATTTGAGTAAATTTATGCTTTTTGGATTGGGACTGTATCGCCAGCTCGCGTCGCCATGCCAACAATCAACAAAGTGACAGTACTCTCTTTGACGGCGCCGGCGACGAAATGGCCAGAAATGGCTGTAAGGTAAGCCCAGTTAAGCGACCGCGCGTCAATTTTACCGCATATAGTCGTAAATCGGACGCCAAAATGTAAATAAAACGATCGCCGGCATCCCCAGGTAACTCTACGAATAATTTTCCGCCATAAATGGCCGATTCGCGATGAAGATTAGCGTATCTTCGCCCGCGCCGTGAAAGGACGCACATACCGTGAGTATTTCGAGTATTTCCGCCACCCGGACTCGCAAAATCGCGCCCGGGGTTTCATTTCCTTCTCGGGCGACGACATTTAACTCAAAAAGTACGCTAATATCGACTCTATATAAAACGCGCGTCAACTCCAGGCTTTATAATTTGAAACGGTATGTAGATAAACCGCCCTAATTCGCGCGATCTAGATATTTCGATTTGCGCATGCGCGAGTCTAGAGAACAGCTGTTTGTTCACAACCTACAAACCCGTCATGCTGGGGCCCCTGTGGACAGAAACATAACACCACGGAAATATTTAGAAGAAACGCGTCAAGAGCGGCAAGGAATATTCATTTTAGTCATGAGGTGGTACACAAAGGTACACACCTTTGTGGTTATGGTTCCCTGGAATCTATTATAACCTTAGGGCATATTAATTCGAGTGATATAAGTTCAAACAGACAGTGTGACTGGTTTTAGAAAGGAGCCTGATTTGGTTTAAACATCATTTTCCTGCACGAAAGAAGAAGCGTTAGTATCTTTCAGGTTAGATGACCTGTGGAATTTTGTTTGTTGATTTAAAATGTTTCCTTTTTTCAGAGTCGTTTGACTTTAGCTAAGCTTGTGCAGAAACAGCTCTCGGAAGGATATTGTCGACCAGGTAAAACTTGGACCAGATTCCATTTACACGGTAATCGACTTTGTGAGTGAAATCGATGATCACGAAAGCAAGTTCTTTCATCGAAGGTGCCATCGTAGACTATATCGAGATGGCCGTTGGTTGGTTAGAGATGCGGAAGTGACAGTGAATGTATTCTGGTGGATAGGCTTAATCGAAGAGGATCGAGGTCGAAGAAAATATAAAGATGACACTTCCATTTATGAGCAACCAAGCCGAGGTTAAAGTTGACGGTGTCGATGTGACGATGACACTTTGAAGAGCTTCTTCACGCATAACGTTCACGGTAACCTTTCCGGAAGGCACCAAGGAAGTCGCACGAAGGCAAAGTTCAAGGTGCATCCCGGAATTAACAGAGAGAATGAACGTGTTGAAAATGAATTGTCAAAAACCTTGAGAAGAGTGTGGAAAACGTTGGTATGTATTTTGATGTGTAATTTTTCTGATAAAAAAAAACAATAGAATCTACTTATTTTGTTCATATTTATTCATATTTATGGATTTATTTGTTCTTAAAATTATTATCTTTATGGTTGTCTTTTTTATTTATTTTGTTTTCGCTTTTGCATAGTTTGATATGGATTTTCATTTTGTATTTTCCTTTGTTTTACTAATATTTCAAACTTTTGTAACAAAATAACTTTATATCAAACTTTTTACTCAGAAAACATTTAAAAAACAAACAAAAATCATGGGGATTTATTTGTTTATTGAATTCATATTTTAATATTTTTTTACCAATTTACTAGGTAGCCAGTATAACAAAAATCTTCGTTGAAGACTGTGTGGCCCAATGCAAGATCAACAAGGGGAGTATGTGGAAAACGTGCTTGAAAAGTCTGCGATTTGGACCAGATAATATGAATAGAAATGTTTGAGAAACATGAAGACAGCAGTATTGGAGTAATATGAAGAAAGAGAGAAAGAAATCTGTGGAAAAGTGTACGAGAGAAAACCCACATAAAATAATTATTATGGGACATTAGAATGGTGACAGAAATATGTAGATTATAAAAGTAAATTATAAAATGAGTTGGAAATTAATTTTCCAAAATATAAAATAAATTTGTGCAGGAAATGTCACAGATTATATCAATAGATTAACTGAATTAATTACTGCCAGTAAAAGTTTCGTTTAGATATTGTTTTTTTAAATTATATTAAACTTATCCATTATAGTCTTGCGAAGATGAAATACGTACAAGTGTTATATAATATCAATTCGTTTATTAAATTATGCACATTTGGTTCAACTTTAGTAAGCAACCTCAGCAACATAGGGTGGTAAATAATTAATTGCGTATCCTCTTTACCACATCATGTTCACATCAGGTTTGGCCTACTAAAAACTAAAAAATATATTATAAATTAAGTTTGATAAAGAACGTTTCCTCTAACATTTTTTTTTGTTTAATATGAACAAATTCTTAAAAGTATTAAGATATATAGAAAAGGTGAAGAGAAGACATTGCTTGGAATATTTTTAAATGGGGTGTAATTATTTTGTATTCAGGAACGGTGTGGCTGGTTGAGTTTATTGATTTGAGTATTTTTGAGATTTCTATTTTGGTAATATTTTTAATGACTAACTTTTTGTGGAGTTGAGAAAGCAAGCTGTTTTTTATGCAGCTAGCATTTTTGTTTTTATAAGTATCTGTTTTTATAACTTAAAACATACTTAAATATTAAATTTTATTGTAGTATTTGTTAATATTCACTTTTTGATAATTGTATCCAAATTTCTATTAATCAAGTGTTCATATTTAAATGTTCTCCCAATTTGGTTTAGAAATTTAGATGAAAATACAAATACAACTCCATATGCCCCATTTTACTCAGCAAAAAAACATTTATTTATGGATTTCTTTGTATATTCTTCAATTTATTTATTTTTTATTATTTTTATGGCCCTCATGTGTTATTTTATCTTTGTTTTTGTAGATTGATATGAATTTTCAGTTTTCTTTGTTTTGCTAATATATCACACTTCTGTAATTTTGTGAATAATCATTCTTCACGCAGAATGACATGTACTTTCTAAGAAAATGATCACTTAAAGTTTCATGGGATTTCTTTCTGTACTTCCATTGTTTGTGATGAATTTTAATTTGTATTTTTTTGTTTTATTAATATTTTGCATTTCTGTAAGTTTACAAAAAATTGCAATACAAAAAACTTCAAAGAAAACGTTTTATTTGGAATAATATTATCTTTACTAAAAAAAAAAATCTGATGTGGCCAGGCACATGACTTTATCATACAATATATAAAATTAATAGTTTAGCTGCGTGAGAATCCATTTTATTGAGATAAATCGTAGGTATTGTCAAAGCATCAGCATTTGACAGGAGTGACATCAACGTTAATTGTGCTGCTTTTTGAGAAATGTGTATTAAAAAAATAAATAAAGAATGGTAATATTTCTGTATAGGAAATGTTAGGTTGGTACCACTTTGACGAAACGTCAAGTTTAAAAAGCTAAGTCAAATTCTGGCAGATTTATATTTGTTCATGACACTGTAGATGTCACATCCGTACTTACATACAACAATAAAACTACAGTCATCGCTATACTTTATTTACAATTTTCTCAATTTATCGTTTTTAGAATTAGATATAAAGACGGGGTGATGTTTCTTATCAACAAGCAATCAAATTGGTGTTCTTATTTTATTTGAAATTTGTATTTTATAATTTGCCGCACTAGAGTGGCAACGTTCCATAGCGGTTCTCCAACCTCTGATGAAATCAGCTGTTTACGAGTGTGACAGCACAAAAGCATATTTGTCAAAATCCTGGCTACTATGCAGTTTCATATCAATGCAGATGCGACCGATCTCGATCAAATAGAATTTGCTCCTGCAGCTAAACTATTAATTTTACCAAAAAATGTTATAGACATAAATTATACAAAATTTCCTCTACTTTAATTTATTATTTATTTATTTTGATGAAATTACAGAAATGGCGGCTCATTTGCAAAATCGTTGAAAAATGCTAAGAGTAAATAGCCAGTTCCTTTGGACCATTTTGAACCAAAAGCTTTTCAGCTCTAAGTTTGGTCATAAAACTTCTAAATATGAACTTTCGTCCCGATACCTTTAGTAGTTTTCCCGGAATCGTCGCCACAAAAATCGTTTACACACACACAGACATACATACACACACACACACAGACATTTTTTTGTACCTTGGTCAAAAATGTTCAGGGGACCCAAAAAGACCTATTTCCGCTAAAATCTCAATTTTTTTTTTCGGCGTGATTACAATACTTTACCATACTGCGTATGATAAAGTAAAAACGTAAATAGTAATGGTTATGTTTCATATGGACTAATTTGATTTTTTTATTCTATTTATTTTTGCATTTAATTTCTTTCTTTAGTTTATTTACTTTCTATTATTGTAATATATACTGTTTGGTGTACATTGCTGGTTTTCCCATTGTTTTCTATGTGTTTTATTATTTCACTGTAATTTTATAACAACAAATAACTCTATATGAAACTTTTACTCAAACATATATTTAATTGGAAGAAAAGTCGAAAGTAACCAAAGTTTTATTAATCAAATGTTCAAATTTAAATGTTTTTTTTTTAAGTTTAGTTGGGAGTTTATTTATGGATTTGTTTGTTTATTCCTACATTTATTTGTTTTGTATTATTTTTATGGCTTTCATATATTGCATATTATTTCATGCATTATTTCATATATATTATTTCATATATGAATCTTAATTTATCTTTGTTTTGTATATGATGCTTTACACAGAATGGCATTTACATTCTAAGGAAATAATACTTACAGTTTGATGGGTTTTCTTTGTTCTTACATTGCTTGATATGAATTTGAATTTCTTACTTTTTATGTTTTGTTAATATCACTCTCGCTAATCCGACTTCCTTTTTGCACACCCCCATTCGGACTAATGAGTTGTTCGGAGTACAAGGTTGCCCGTTGATAGCAAGGGCATACTATGATTTTTCAGCATTAAAAAGCAGGCGGGGCGTTCAGATTACGAGGTACTGCAGAGTTTTAGGCCGTTTGGACTACGGGATTGTTTGTATTAGACCGTAGTACGATTAGTCAGAGTGTATTGTATTAAAAAAAATAAAACAGTAATAACGTTTCGTATGGACTTAATTGTTTTTTATTTTTATTCAATTTATTTTTGCATATGTGTTCTTTAGTTTATTTACTTTTTACAATTGTAATATATACTATTTGCTGTAAATTGCTGATTTTCCCATTGTTTGTTGATAGAGAACCTTTTTACCCAAAGTTTCACAGGGATTAATTTATTTATTTTAATTTTATTATCTTTGTTAAACATTGTTTCTTTGTTATATGCATCTGATTTCATAATATTCATAGTACAATTGTACTTTGTATTATTTTATTGTGATCTGTGTTTATTAAGTTCTGATTATATTTATCTGAATTAATGTTTTTATAATTGTCTACAATCTTTACAATGGAACTTTCTCAAATAAACTTCTAATCAATTTTTAAAAGTTGGTATTTTATATTCTTTGATATGTTCTCATGAAATTATCACAGTATGTATTCAGATTTTTTATGAACATTGCAAAACTTGCAGTAAATAAATAGTAGTTTATGCATACATTAGTAAATTAATTATTACAAAAGGTAAGTACATATGTGTAATACTCTTGGTTATATATCAACCCATGCAACGAAGACTATAGTAACTACACAGGGATTGCACTTGAGTTACGATAGTCTTCGTTGCATGGGTCAATATTATGGTATAATCAAGGATAATACTAAACAGTGATTTAACATATACTGTCCTTCAAGGACAATAATTATTGTCATAAAAATCGAGTTGGTTGGTAATTGGTAAAGCAATATGTTATTTATTTTAATATTGTTGTCATCTTGTGTTTCTTTATCAAATGAAACTAACACTACTATAATGTATTCACTTTACTTAGTTACAACATTCGGTTGCTTTGAGCATCTTATACCAAGGTGTCATGTCCATGCGTACGGTCGGTAACACAGATATTACAGGTAACTACAATATCACAGTCGGTAACACACGTATTACAGATAACTGCAATATACGACAAATACTTATTGCAGAGATTAGTAAATTCGCCTAAACGACCAAATGTAGAGGGCGCTGCAAAAAATAGTTATGGCCGCTCCAGACGGGATACGTCATATAATAACATCAACATACAATAGTCGGTATAACTTCAATCAGTCTTAGCAGCATTTTTAGTTAAATACAGAACAAGAAAAACTCAAAAAAGGACTTTGAAGAAGGCAAAAACTGTTTGCGGCTGGACATATTATTGGTTGCGGTTATATTGGCGAAAATCGCGAAGTGTCTAACCTCAAAGTTAGCAGTTGAGCAGCATATTGTAGAAATTCTACTTTAAAATGCAAATGGTATGTAATGATAATAATCTTCGTAATAATTTTTAAATACAAGTTACTTGGTTTTAGATCACAAGCAGTGGAAATGCAGATGCTCCTGCAAATCGGGTGCAAACCATAAATGCAAGCATAATGGGGATACCTTCATTATTTACAAGTATTTAAACATTGTAGAGTAAAGCAACTATTATTATTCATAAAATTGTTTACAGCTTCGATAACCTGATATGTTATGTTATACAGACATCAAACAAGTTTGGGGAAAAAAGGAAACGTTTGTAATATGATCCCCTTTTCTAAGAAGGAAAAACAAATTAAATGAATCTGAAATTGCTAGAGCAAAAGTGCATGTCGATCGAGTCTTGCAAAGAATTATACTTTTTCGATTGTTTCGAAACGTAACGTCAAATGTAAAAAATTTATTTAAGAGTCATCCGTCCACTAAAAATGTTCGTAGCGTACTTATGTGTAGTAGTAATGTAAACTTCATACAGATTAAATAAAAGCTCTATTAAGTTTGTTTTTATTTTATTAATTCAGAAAAAGAGAACACTTATGAATATTATTACATAAAACGTAATATTTTGTTAAAGAAAATGGTTGGAGAATCAATCAAATCGGGATTGTAAAATTGGACAAATTGGTAAAGCAAGAGGGCTTCCATTGTCCATATATACCTAGCCAAGATTTTGTATATGTAAAGCCAGCACCTGCCCCGATTAACTCGGATAATCGAGAACTTTTATCTTCATTACAACTGTTGACATAATATTTTCCTTGGTTGTTTCTTCTATTTGTCTATTACGATCTCTACAACAACATTAATTATTTAATTTAACTTCACAAAATATAGTTACTTATCGACCTCAACGATTTTTTAGTGTTCTCTCTCTACTTTCTACCAAAAGTGCATTACGCTTTATTCCAAACGACGTTTTTGGAAGGTACAAGACTGGATTGTTCCTCTCTTCAGCTTCCGATTTTGTTAGGTTAGGACTGCAATATTAAAATAATACTGAATTTGAATAAGTAATACCTATGCAGAACTAAAGTGATGCCAAGTACTCACCTCGATTGAAACATAGTCCTCGTTTTAAAAATGTTTTGCGCACAACATGTGGCTTGATATCGATTTTCCAATTTTTAATACACGGCGCCACTCGTTTTGTAACGATTTACCTGTAGAAATTTGTGGAATGACAATGCCTCACTATAAAATGAACTACATTGAGGAACACAACAATAATTGTTGCTCTTATTGCTTATTTTCATTGCGCTTTCCATGTTTTCGTTCAATACGTATCCTAACATATCCCGTCCAGAGTAACTCACTCTTTTACCACCAGGGGGCGACTCTTTCGTTCGTTTTAGCGAATAAAGATAGGAAGCGATGCGACCGTGTCGATATTAGCGCCATCTATCGTCTCAGATGTTGATGGTAACTAACCGCTCTATGACGCGACTGAAATGTCATGTCAAGTGTTCAAAACGGACTTTTTGAAACGTCATTTGACTTAAGTTGCATTTAGTGGTAACGCCGGATTTTCATTCTTTACCACAAGTTACAACATGAGTCGTGGCACTTATTACACTTATAATTCAAGTTACAAAAATAAATTCAATAATAGGGATGTGCCATTCTTTGCAATAATACCAAAGGAGCGTTCGCTGTAAGTAAAATATCAATCTTTGAAATTAGTCATCTGCATAGATGCCATAGATGACTTGGCAGAACCAAGCAATGGATGTTAAATATTGGCCGAATTTACCTTTTGCAACATGACAATAGACGCTTCTACTTCTGACCCAAAACGCTAATCAGCATGCGCAGAACACTCGCCGCCGCTGTCAAATCTGGTAACATAATATAGCTTAAAATCCCCAGAAAACACGCGTTCCAAGTAAAACTACCAATTTCGACTCTAATCATGAAGTGATTATGTACCTACGTGTCCCAAATCAAGGAAGTTTGCCGCGAGTGTACCTGTTTTTATGTACTTTGGAAAATTTGCTGAACTGTCCTAACCTAAAAACACAGTAGGTATTTTGGTTTTCATGTTCACTTGCATATAATTATTCAGTTTTCAATGAATGCATACCATTCTCACACCTATCATTTATCAATTACATTTCATTTGAAACTAATTGTGCGTTTTACAAAGCAGTTGCCAACTTAATTTCGACCTGGGGGGAAATGCGCGCGCACATCGTGGCTATCAAAAACCAGAAGTAGAAGCGTCTATTATATAACAAAAAAACTATCACATATGTAGTGATCATTTTGCTGTCGATCAATTCAAGAAAACATATCCGCGATTGCTTTTCAAATCAGGAGCTGTACCTTTACATTCTGCAGATAATATGGATGTTGCTACGAACAGCAGAGAAGACCAGCAGGTCAGCAGCAGTAATATCTATGGCAGTAATGAAGCTAAGGTTTCTATTGTTGTTGTTATAGCTTAGTGTTGAGTTATTTTAGTAAAACTGTTCTTATTTGTTATTGTTATTTAATATATAATAAATAATGTACAACTAAGGTTTGTATGTTGTGTAGAAAAACGAAATAATAAAGCGACGATTCTCTTTATCGTTGTTTCGTTGTTAGTTGTTTAGGCAAAAGCGTTAGCAAACGCAACTCCTAATTTTATAGGCTTGATATTGGTTATTAAATTAGAAATGTAATTGTCATCGTGAAAAATAAAAACAATCCAACAATATTAGGAGCTTACAAGAATTACTCAATACCTACAAATTATTCAATATTATCGGGGTGTCACTGTATGTCGTATATAATTGTAATTTCGGAATCCGAGATCCGGTAATTACAATTGCCGAGGGAGATCCGTGTCGAGGCACGCATTTCAATGTTCTGATCAGGTGCGGGCAACTTCGGCGATATAGCGTATTTAGTGGCCTACACTGCCGTTCAAAGGTAAAACGCCGTATATAGATCACTTAAATAAATACAAAAATTTACTAAAATTTTTCAGCTTCAAGGATAAAGTTACACTTTAAAGTATTTACCAAGCTTATCATATTAACTGTACCTATATTTAACACGCCCATTTGTTTTTACTAATAAATTTAAATTTAGGACAAAGCCTAATACTTATTGTTTATGTATATACACTGTGGGCCAAAAAAAAAAAACGGTACAAATGTTCAATTACTCATATTTCCAAAGATTTGAAGTAAGTTCAAGCAAGCACTTCTTTGAAAAACTAATTGCTTATGTTGTGAGGACTGAAAACATACCATATTCACAATTCCACTTCTTTTTTGACTAAAAACAGCAAACATCGACGGTACAAAATTTCACCCGGTATACGAGAAAAATCACCCTGTATACTATGCTATAAGATCTCTTCTGCCCCTTTTGACCAAAATAAAACAAATGTCATTACCTATTAATTTTATTACACCTTTCATTTCACATTAAATTGACCCGATGTTATCAGAAATGTTGCATAGCCAAACATAAAGCAACATAACTTTGGATTGAAACGTTCTGTTATTGCGAATATGGTATGGTTTCAATCTTCACACTACAAGCAATTTGTTTTTAAAGGAAATATGTGAATTGACTAAATATTATTGGATATACGAGTGACTAAAAATTTGTACCGTTTTTTTTTGCCCACTGTGTACATAAACAATGCTAATACATACTGACATTCATGTTAACGGTTTTTCGGATTTTACGCAAAATGATCGCAGTTTTGAAATTTTATATCCTGTAAAAAGTATTCATTATAAAACTTTGCATAAAAATGAGTATACTACTATACTATACTATACGCTTCTTTTCCTAAATACAGTAAATCATCGTTTTGCGGTAAAACATAAAACTAAGAATACATGTTTTATCTTTATGTTAACACTGCCAATTGAGTAATCTATTGTTGCTTTTGTATTTTTTTAAGTAACAATGTCACCGAACAAAATCCGATTTTATTTAATCAGTGTCACATATTGATTTTTTTAGTCTGGCTGAAAATACAAATATACACGGTGAGTCAAAATTACGGGAATGTTTAAATAATTCTAATTCTAAACTTTTCAAATAAAAGTTTTTTTGGTTTTAAACAGCGTATAAATTCGTATAATATACATTTAATGTTTTTTTTTATAATGAAAACGTTGTAACCTTTTATTTTTCTAATAACGCCCTGTATATTTTTTACTTTTCTTTATTTTAAAATTAATTCTAATTTTTTGTAGGTATTATTTTTTTAATAAAATTCATTATTTTTTAATTATAAGCAAAACCCCTGAACCTCAAATTAATAATGTGTTTTCACATACATGCAAATTCATTTTAATTTGTCAGTTTCAACTTTTAATTTAATTCTATTTATTTTGTTACTTTTTTCTTATTTTTTAATCCTTAGGTTTAAATATAATTTCATAAGTTTTAATTAGTTGCATATAACTAAAAGATTATTCGTATTTGAAAAAAATTATTTCGATAAAAAATTCTTAGAATTAAAATATGTAAAAATATACGGCGTGTTCTACAAGAAAAAAAATGTTATCAAGTTTTCAATAAAAATGACACCATATATATTAAAAATTTATTTAGCTGATACGTAGTTCCTTCCAGTAAAACAAAAAAAAAATTCTGAAAATTCTTTACGTATAATTGTTTCGGCACTTCTGATAAATTTTGATTAATTGTTTATACCAACGGTTGTTATGTTTACAGTTTGTTTTAAAACGGTGTTTTTAACATATGTTTTAAAACAAATACTTTGTTTGAGCTATTTTGTTTCAAACGTGTTTAAACAGTTTGTTCTGTTGTGTATAAACGTTCAGAAAACATAGTAATACAATATCAGTTGTAGCAAGTAAAATAAAGAATGAAAAGACGCCGACTAAAATGCTAACAAGTAAAATATTTCCGTGATTTAATAGTATATTATTCTATGAGCAAGTAATGACAGCAACTTCTCAGGAGAACGAAGCTCGTTCAAGTGAGAAATTGATATTACTTGCGAATGGAATACTATACTTTTTACGACCATGAACCGAAATTATATAAATATTTTTTTTTGCATATAGGGACGGCCGTATGTCACTATGACAGTTTACAGGATTTTTGACAGATTAAAATTGTTTTGTACGTTTGTCACTTAGCGACGTTGAAAATGCCTTGACAATGTCGCTAAGCAGTGTATCAAAACAATATGGAAAAGAAATATCCAGAGCTGTGATTTGTTCTAAAGCCGTGATGAATGAAATATTTTTCACTACTCGAGGGGTATGTAGAGCCAGGAATGAAATATTTGCCATGTGTAGGGGAATGGTTAGTATTACTTATCATAAATTGCCATGATAATGAATGCATTTCTCAATAAGAGTAGAAAAAATATGTTTTTATTCTCTGTTTTTTATGTATGTGATTTAAAACATGTTTTATTTCATGTTTAGAACATGTTTTTTTGCGTAGTGTTTAAAACCTTTGTTGCGTTAAAAAACTACATTTTATAAAAAAATGTTTGTTTCGTTCAAAATAAAACATCCCTGTTTATAATTCAAAAATAATTCATGTTATTAAAGATATGATTTTTAATTTTGAAATTAATCTTAGAATTATGAAATGTAAAAATATTTCAAATACGATCGGCGATCTAACCTGATTTGGGATCTACCCGGATTGGCGATCTGCCCGGATCGGCGATGTGCCCGAATCGGCGATCTGCCCGGATCGGCGATCTGCGCGAATCGGCGATTTACCCGGTCAGCGGTCTATCCGGATCGGCGATCAACCCGGATCAGCGATCTGCCCGGATCGGGGATCTGCTCGGATCGGCGATCTGCCCGGATCGGCGATCTGCCCGTATCGGCGATCTACCCGGATAAGCGTATAACCCTGATCGGCGATCTACCCGGATCGGCGATATGCCCGAATCGGCGATCTACCCGGAGCGGATATCTACCGAGTCGGCAAACTACCCTGATCGGCGGTCTATCCGGATTGGCGATCTGCCCGGATCGGCGATCTGCCCGGATCAGCGATTTATCCGGTCAGCGGTCTATCCGGATCGGCGATCAGCCTGGATCAGCGATCTGCCCGGATCAGCAATCTGCCCGGATCGGCGATCTGCCCGGATCGGCGATCTACCCGGATCAGCGTTTAACCCTGATCGGCGATCTACCCGGATCGGCGATCTACCCGGAGCGGATATCTGCTCGGATCGGCGATCTGCTCGGATCGGCGATCTGCCCGTATCGGCGATCTGCCCGGATCGGCGTTCTGCCCGGATCGGCGACCTACCGGGATCGGCGATCTATACGAATCGGCGAACTACACAAATCGGCGATCTACCCGTCTAGGCGATGCGCAGACCTATTAGGTCTGCCCCGTTTCTAGTCATAATAACTAAAAGACAAATGATCGACGTCTAAACGCTGGATTTTCGCGTCTTTCTTCGCGAAAACCGCAAAACCGCGGCCGCGGCCGCGGTTTTGCCTTTAAAATGCCGTTTCGCTGCTGTGTAGACTCGCGAATTGCGGATTTAGCGCCCATTTCTCTTAATTTTTAGCGAAAAATCGACGTACGGCAATTTCGCCGTTTGAATTACATTGCAAAAATTTTTTGGAGTGGGTACACTCCGTTCGGCACTTGCCCGAAAATTTTACCCTTTGTGTTTTCAAAGGATCCTAGGAGAAGCAACGATGGGCGGTCAACCGCGACATTTATTGCTCAAAACAGAAAGCTCTATCGCGTAGGCCAATCTATTTGTCGATATTTTGCCAAGTTTTCGAATTTATTTCCTTCAATTTGAGTAAATTTATGCATATCGATTTCTGACTGTACTTCTACTCCAGGCGCCATGACGACGGCATAATAACATGACAGTTACGTGTTTTTTGACATTCTGAATATGACAACGCTATTTTCGTCTTACTGCTATCGTTTTGCTCGAAGTGGCTGAAATAGCGGCCAGAATAGCGATAAAATGGTGTCGCAGGCGTTCCCTGGCAACTACGCGATCATAATTAGGTTTAGTTTGAAGAATTACCAACGGAAAATAATAGATATGCGACAGGGACAAGCGTGCTTTCGTAGCCTAAAAATGTACGTATTCCACTCGACTTCTGTCAGGTCAGAATTGCCCCAAATCACCCTTTCGACCGCGCCCCGGACGGGCCAAATCGCGCCCGGGGTTTCATTTTCTTCTCGGGCGACGACATTTTACTCAAAAAGTACGCTAATATCGACTCTATATAAAACGCGCGTCAACTCCAAGCTTTAAAATTTGAAACGGTATGTAGATAAACCGCCCAAATTCGCGCGATCTAGATATTTCGATTTGCGCATGCGTGAGTCTAGAGAACAGCTGTTCCCAACAATCCCAACCTACAAACCCGTCATGGTGGGGCGGGGGGCCCCTGTGCACAGAAACACAGAATAGGTATGCGCTACGATCTGTCAAACATAACCATGAAATATGGAAAGTGGAAAGCCGCGAACAAGGGAACAAGGCATAAATTCTCTGCAATTATGTTTACAATCAACGTAACAAGTGCCTGGCTGTTATTAAAGTGCAATTTCATTATGGTAGGTAAGTACATAATTTAACATTCTACTTAGTATTCTTTAGTTAATGGTTTGTTGTGTGCTTCTAGGCTAGAAATTGAGAGATGTTTCCAGATTCACAAAACAGAATGATTCGAAATCGAAATATGAGAAAGTGTACTGCACATTCAAGCAAATAGAACTAATCGATAAACATGTGATGAGAGTTTATCCGTTTGCTGTCATGTTGGTTGCATACACGCACGTTGTTTCAAGAACTTTCAAAGTAAGTAAATAGTACCTAATTTGTTTTTATCTGATTAATTTTTCTGTGTTTTTTTTACATATTTGTAATTCATTGAAAAATTAATCTATATACATATGCTACATGTGCTTTTTGTCACAAATTTTAGAATTGTCCGAAGGAGAATTATACCGTACTGCGGTTGGAGGGAACATTTCACCTGGCCCTTTAGAACTTCACGCTTCTGATAATTGATATGGACACAAAAGACTGACAGTAAGTACCGACTACATATTTATTAATAATTTCGTTATGTGCTATTTTATATTTTCTACGAAACAATCGTAAAATGGTATTTTTCTTCTTTGTGTCTTTAAATTTATACAAAGTGTGGTTATGTTGAAGTTACCATAAAATATGAATAAATTTTAATAATGAAAGCGGATTCTTTTTCTAAAGAACAAAGATCACAAAAATTGTAATTGGTTATAAATTTATACAATTTTGTCAACATCAATGCGAATGGTAATATATATATATCAGATGTAATTATCTTCATTGACCCTTTTCCTACAAATCTTCTTATGTAATAGATATTTAAGCTTCAGCTGCTAAAAATACCAAGGTTTAAATATGAGAGATTGTAAATTAAATATACGTATTTCATTGTTTAAATTTTTGTTGTTTCCACATGTTAGGATATACCCTATAAAACTATAACGATTCATTCAATAAGTCGATTAAGATCAATAAATTGAAATGGCGGTATGATTCACTATATGCAGAACTGAAACTATATATATATATACAGAACTAAAACTATTTACTCAGTTTTTAGAAAGTAAATGTCATGCCGAGTAAAAAGTTTCCTCAGGACTTATGGAAATTTTGAATTCTTTAAGATGTTAGACCCATTTGTTTTAATGAATGTATTCCTCACTGCCCAATTTTCTTTACTCTTTATTATTTTGTTAATATTTCAAACGGCTGTAACTTTTAGGAATTGAAACGATAAAGCATGCAGATAATTGCATTCTAATAAATAGAATTATTAAATATTGTCTTTGCTTATAGGTTTTTATTATACGCAGGTGTCAAAGAAAATTATCAGAATAGAATCATCTTCTTATTTGAGGAATAACCATGTTTGAGGAACACGAAATCAGCAGCATTGGAGGAATATGAAGAAAGAAGCAACCGATCTTCATGAAGCAATATGATCTCTGTGAAGAAAAACTAACAACCGGAATGCAAAAATTGATCGGCTCGATGCAAAATATAGGCAATCCATGGAAAATGTGTACGAGAGAAAACCTATATAAAGTAATTATTATGGGACATTAGAATGGCGACAGAAATATGTTGATTATAAAAGTAAATTATAAAATGGGCTGGAAATTAATTTTCCGAAATATAAATTAAATTTGAATTTTTTTATTAACTGAATTACTCACTGCCAGTTAAAGTTTAGTTCAGATATTGTTTTTTATCAATTATATTAAACTTATCCATTATAGTCATGCGAAGATGAAAAACGTAAAAGTGTTAACTATCAATTCATTTAAAGTAGTCTTTCATTTATTAAATTATACAAATTTGGTTGAACTTTAGTAAGAAAAGGATATAAATTTAGTAAGAAAGCTCAGTGACATAGGGTGGTAAATAAATAATTGCCTATCCTCTTTACCACATCATGTTCACATCAGGTTTGGCCTACTAAAAACTTCCATAAATTTAGAAAAGAGTGAAAATATAAAATAAACTAAGTTTGATAGAGAACGTTTCCCCTAACATTTCTTTTCGTTTAGTATGAACAAATTTTTAAAAATATTAAGGTATATAGAAAATGTGAAGAGAAAACATTACTTGAAATACTTATGGAGTAATTATTTTGTATTCAGGAACGGTTTGGTATGGTTGAGTATCTTGATTTGAGCATTTTTAAGATTTCTATTACTTTGGTAATATTTTTAATGATAACTTTTTAAGGAATTGAGAAACCAAACTGTTTTTACTTTATCATACGCAGTATGTAAAGTATTGTAATCGTGCCGAAAAAATTTTTTGAGATTTTAGCGGAAATAGGTCTTTATGGGTCCCCTGAACATTTTTGACCAAGGTACAAAAAAATGTCTGTGTGTGTGTGTGTATGTGTGTGTGTGTGTGTGTGTGTGTGTGTGTGTGTGTGTGTGTGTGTGTGTGTGTACCCAATTTTTGTTAATTCATTTCCGGAGAAACTACTGAAGGTATCGGCATGGAACTTCATATTTAGAAGTTTCATGACCAAACTTAGAGTTGAAAAGCTTTTGGTTCAAAAGGGTCCAAAGGAACTGGGTGTTTACTCCAAGCCTTTTTCAAGGATTTTAGAAATCAGCCGCCATTTCTGTAATTTCGTCAAAATAGTTAAATAATAAATTAAAGCAGAGGAAATTTTGAATAATTTATGCCTATGACATTTTTTGGTAAAATTAATAGTTTAGCTTTTTAGTTTATTCTAAGCCTTTTTCAAGGATTTTGGAAATGAGCCGCCATTTCTGTAATTTCGACAAAATAGTTAATTAATAAATTAAAGTAGAGGAAATTTTGAATAATTTATGCCTATAACATTTTTTGGTAAAATTAATAGTTTACCTTCAAGAGCAAATTCTATTTGATCGAGATCGGTCGCATCTGCATTAATATGAAATTACATAGTAGCCAGGATTTTGACAAATATTTTTTTGTGTTGTCACATTCGAAAACAGCTGATCTCATCAGAGGTTGGAGAACCACTATGGAACGTGCCGCTGTAGTGCGCAAAATTATAAAATACAAATTTCAAATAAAATAAGATCACCAATTTGATTGTTTGTTGATAAGAAATATCAACCCGTCTTTATATCTAATTCTAAAAATGATACATTGAGAAAATTATAAATAAAGTATAGCGATGAGTGTAGTTTTATTTTAGTATGTTGGTAGGGATGTGTGATGAACAAATATAAATCTGTCAGAATTTGAATTACCTTTTTAAGGTGCGTTTTCATTAGTGATAATGGCAGTGGTAGCAGACGCCGTTATAGTATTTCCAATAGAAAATTGCTAGTGACTCATGTTTATGTACATGCAAACTAATATGTGTCATTATCACGATATGTAAGAAATACTATAATTTTGTATTCTACCACCGCCATTAGCTACCATTACCTTACCAATCGGAACGCACCTTTCGTCAAAGTGGTACCAACCTAGCATTTACTATACAGAAATCATTTATTTTTTTTTAAATACGTATTTCTTAAAAAGCAACACAATAAACGTTGATGTCGCTCCTGCCAAAAACTAGATAGCGCGACTGGCTCATATGCGACGGCTACACTCCGCCTTCGGTGACGCGCCGTATCACCGCTCGTCGCGATATTCCGTACTTTCGGCATTTGTGACATAAATAACTATTATTCTAATGACGTAGTGTAGGTAGTGTCAAATGCTGATGCTTTGACAATACCTACGATTTATCTCTATAGAATAGATTCTCATGCAGCTAAACTATTAATTTTATAAATTGTATGATAAAGTCATGTGCCTGGCCACATCAGATTTTTTATTACAGCTAGCATTTTTGTCTTTATAGTAATCTGATTTTATAAATTAAAACAAACTTACATATTAAGCTTTTATTGCAGTATTTGTTAATATTCACTTTTTGAAAATTGTATTAAAATTTTTTCTAATCAAATGCTCAAGTTCAAGTTTTTACTGAGTAAAAAGTTTTAGTTGAAAATTTATTTATGGATTTCTTTGTTTATTCTTAAATTTATTTATTTTTATGGCTCTCATGTGTTATTTTATCTTTGTTTTTGTCGTTTGATCTGATGTGGCCAGGCACATGACTTTATCATACAATTTATAAAATTAATAAATATATAAATTTTCAACTAAAACTTTTTACTCAGTAAAAACTTGAACTTGAGCATTTGATTAGAAAAAATTAATCGGCGATCTACCTGCATCAGCGAACTACCCGGATCGACGATCAACCCGGATCAACGGTATTGTCAAAGCATCAGCATTTGACACTACCTACACTACGTCATTAGAATAATAGTTATTTATGTCACAAATGCCGAAAGTACGGAATAGCGCGACGAGCGGTGATACGGCGCGTCACCGAAGGCGGAGTGTAGCCGTCGCATATGAGCCAGTCGCGCTATCTAGTTTTTGGCAGGAGCGACATCAACGTTTATTGTGTTGCTTTTTAAGAAATACGTATTTAAAAAAAAATAAATGATTTCTGTATAGTAAATGCTAGGTTGGTACCACTTTGACGAAAGGTGCGTTCCGATTGGTAAGGTAATGGTAGCTAATGGCGGTGGTAGAATACAAAATTATAGTATTTCTTACATATCGTGATAATGACACATATTAGTTTGCATGTACATAAACATGACGTAATGGCGGTGGTAGAATACAAAATTATAGTATTTTAGACAACTCGCACCATGTAAACCAGCCTTAAGGCTGGTTTACATGGTGCGAGTTGCTGACCAGCCAGTTGACAGCAGCTGTCCCTGCGAACTCGCATTGAAAAGTGGCTAGCAACTCGGCTGTTTACACGATATCAGTGAGGTGCGAGCAGCTCGCCAGTCTTGCGTTGTATACTCGTGTTTCAATATGGCTGAGCGGCGAGAAATTGCGATCCGCAAAGTGGTACAATCTTTTCCATGTCGTTATCTGACGAATTTATTACATGCATCGAACGTGTAGTTCAAAGAAAAAGAAGAGTTTGGGTTAGAAATTGGTTGCATCAAGAATCTTCAAGGGCAACAAATACAATCTTGAAAGAGCTATACCACAAAGTTCGTCGTCAATATCGAGCACCCACACAGTCCGAAACACTTTTAAATTTAATTGACTCAAGTATTCAATGCAATTATTCATTCATACGTGAAACTATCCCAGTAAGAGGAACATATACGGAAGCAGGGAAAACATAACTATAAGTGGCGATAAATATAAATAAATGTAGTCGTAAAAAAAGTAGTCTTACACGCGCCTCCATCGCGCCACCCTTCATCAATGACTGCAACTTCCTCAACAACGGCTTGCTTGAGTCGATTATTCATTATAAGCCTGTGGAACATACGGTCTTTTAGGAGCCCCAACAGGAAAAAGTTTTGACCGACTTTTTCCTGTGAGGTATAATGCACCGATGTAAACGGGGGCCATCTGCCTGATAAAATTTTCAAAAAATAACTTTGTAACCTGTGGTAAATAAATGGCATACTTGGTCGTATTTAAGGCATATTTACTTATTTTGTCCCTGCTTTGGTATATAATATATCACCATTTGAAAAATGGCAGATGGCTCCGGGCTCCTGTACAAAAAAAACAAAATTGCTGTACACGGGAAAGTAACTGTGCTTTGTGTTCATTTAGGCAAAGAGCGGGCGAACAGTTGGCCGATAACCTGGGAAGGTAAGTGGGGGAGTAAGTAAAATCAAAATTGTTTGAGGTAGCTCGCATGGCAGCAGCTGACCATCTCGCATAGGCAGTAACTCGCACATTCCGTTTAAACCATGACAGTAGCTGGTATGCTGTAACTGTCATTCTCAACTCGCACGCCAGCTCGCACCATGTAAACCCCGCAAGTTAGGTGCTCTCGCTCAAATAGAGTACTACGAACACTTAATTAAAATGTTATGTATTACATTATGCACATTATGAACTACATGAATAACGACAGAAACGAAATGATTAATAGTTATAATAAATACATTACAAAACATTATAACGTTTTGACGTAGGTGTTTGGATAACCTATTTTACGATGATTTTGTCATGATTTTGTCCACCACATGCTATGACAGGTGTAAATTTGAAGCATGGGATTTGTCGGCGTCTTGAGAACATAGCGGCTCAACTAAAATAATATTGACATTTGGTACGTATATTAATTATACTGATTATCATATATCACATATTGATATTTTGGTATATCTTCACTTGCCTCCGGTCTTCGCCTGCTAAATGGTAATTGTGTTATTCTCTGATGTGAAAATACCATCCCTTCCGCTTACTTACATCGTACAAACCCAATGCAATGGCCATAATGAACAGAAAGCGTCGAAACATCGACACTGCTCGAAGGACAATTTGAAAGGGCAATTTCCTTGTAAGGTAATAATCAACCATTACTAGTGTTGATGAACATGACTGTCACTAAACCGTCACTATTTGAAGTTTTTTACTCGAAATAGTACTAAGTGTACATGAATATGTATTACAAACTGTTAGGGCCAAAGGAAGCGGTTCACAACATCAGTTCCCGCGATATAATATCTTGAGTTCAAGTTACAAGATAAAACTATGTTGTAAGGAAACTCCTCAGAAGGTGAAAGTGAAGAAGGATATAAGCAAATTTCGATTTCAATGCTCCCTGCAAGAATTGTTGATACAAATTAAACCTTATTAATTTGTTCCCTTCCGACACAATGGATGTATGACTAGGTTAATGGTACATATACTACATCACCTGGTACCCTCATACGAAAACAACATTACAGGAGAGCAAGCAGACAAAACGCTATTTCATCACCCAGTCTCTATAAATGAAATAGAGGCGGCAATTAGCAAATGCTGTAAAAATGTATTATCAGGACTTCCCGGATGAAATCCCGAGAACATATCCAACTTATTAAGAGTGACATAAGTGAACCGGTATGTAACATCATGAACCAATCTTTTGATGAAGGTATTTACCCGAACAAACTAAAAACAAATATCCAAAGTATTTGAAAGAAGTTTTTATACAAGAATATACCCCTTTTGGGAGCAAAACGAGCTGCTATGCCGCAACCAAAGTGGGTTCCGAAAAAGAAAAGTACGATGATAGCAGTAGGTGGTGCCATTAAAGCCATACTAGTTGGTCTCAATGATCGAGAACAGGTGATTGCAATTATGTTTGACATGGTCGCGCCTTTGACACGGCAAATCATGGTATACTGCTAGAGAAGCTAGAGAGGGTTGGTGTTCATGGCATCCCCAATAAGTGGGTGGAGTCGTACTTGGAAGGTACGAGCCAGCGGGTATACATCGATTGAGTGCTATCAGCATCCAGAGATATAGATATCGGTGTGCCCCAGGGACCCATGCTCGGTCCCTTGCTGTTCTGTATCATGATTAACGACCTACCACTGAACTGCAATATAACGAAACATATATATGTATGCAGATGATACTAACATGATACTAAAGATGAAAAACGCTGAGCTCGTAGAAAACGCCACTAAGGCAATATATGAAATGAATATCTGGCGCAACAATAACGGCATAGTTCTCAACGGGTTGAAAACGCAGTTGATAGAATTCCACACGAAAAACACAAAGATCAACTCCAGCAGACTGATAAGATTCCACAACAAAACTCTACAACAAGTCACTGCGGCGAAATTTCTTGGCATTTTCATAGACCAGAAAGTAACTTGGGGTAGGCACATTGACCACATTGCTAGCCAAATCAGCTCTCTCTGCTATATGTTCCGGACGATCAGGGTAACAGTATCCAATGACATCTTAATGCTAATGTAGGTACTATGGCCTGGTACAATCCAGTCTAGCATATGGGGTATCCTCCTGGGGCTCGGCCAGTAGGGTAGATGAGATTTTTATACTACAAAAAAATCACTACCCCAAAACACCACTGTCGCGAGCCTTTGAAAGATCTGAAATTAATGACAGTTTCTGGATTGTACATATTATATACCAGCTACTGATAGATGTTAAACAGCAGCAGAACACATTAGAAAGACAGATGGACATACACAGCCATAATACTAGAAGCCGCAAAATGTTGAGACCGCCTTTCCAGGTACTTGCCGTAACACAGAGTGGGCCAGAACATATGGCCATCAACTGCTACAATAAATTGCCACAACATGTGCGCGATATAACACAGGTGAAATAGTTCAAGAAGGAGCTCGGGAAGTTTCTGGTGGAGACTCCAGTGTACTCTATGTTTATATATGTATATTGGGGATCAACAAATTAAATACTAAATACTATATCTATAATTTGAATTTACTGCTCACTCTGGGAACATGGCTAGCAGAAGAGGAGGAAGTTACAAACTGATGTATATTCACTATGAGATTTAATAATTCATCCTTAGACCAGGGGCGCTGTTACAAAATGTTCCAGGGGGGGCAAGATTTTTTGTTAGTTTAAGGATGATAGTATTAATGAATATGCTATCACCTTATTGGTAGCATTATCGTTTTGTGTCATTTGTTGCAAATGACATAGATAAGAATATAAGCGACAGACAGCCCATACTGTTATTTGTTAGTTGTTATTCTAAAATGAGACACAAGAAACAAGATAATGACGAACATGAAGAACATAAAAATATGTAAAGATCAGCCCATATTGTTCGTTAAACTCAGATTGCATTCACCCTGAAAATGTCTATCGCTTTTATGGTAGTTACATTTTTTACACTTTGTTTTATGTTGTTAGCCACGGTTGTGACCCTTGTATCGTTTATGACTGTGTAATTACATTTTCTATTAATAATTATTTGTTAATAATATTTATACTTTATTTTAAAAACATTAAAATATAGAATTAAAATTTTGAATTTTAAATTATAGAATTTAAGGGTTTGTATTTTTTTAATACGAATTTTGAAGTTAGTGAGGGCCCAAGTGTTTTAGGAGGTCCGTAACTAAATCCAAATTGTGGCTCGTTACGAGCAAACCAAATTTACTTGAGCACCATACACGCGCCAACAAATTAAATTAGTACGAGGCAGGTTAATCCTCAACGGTTAAACCAATCTGAGACGTACAATAAAGATCGTGCACATGTATTTTTATTAGAACCTGTCCACTGACTTGATATTTATCGGGCATTATACACATTGTGTCATGTGGACAAGTTCCAATAAACTTAAGCAGTAATCATACACCTTTAAAATACAAACTTTCAGACTAAGCGAACATCCTTTAATCACATGACGTAAACCATAGCGCCAACTATAGTAAAATGGCGTAAACCGAAGCAACGCCACAAACCATTGCTCAAATTGAACAAGACTTTACTCGACCGGCGTGAAAACTGTAAATCATTCTTTGAGGAACCAAAAATCGGGATTTTGGCGTTTCGCTTAGCAGCTAACCGGGATGCGGGACAAAGTAATATAAAATTGGGATGTCGCGCCAGAATCAGGATGCCTGACAGCTCTAGCTTTTATCACAGTAGCCGTTGCGGGTTAACATGGAAAAATCATCATACCTCTTCATCAGACGAATATCCGGTACAACAAACAAATTGATTAATCATAGTTTCCACCAAACTCTTAATGCTATGCCCATCTTCTGAATATAAACAGGCAACATGCAACATTGGATTTTCCTTCATCTTTCTTATCAATGCAGTAAATTGGGACGCATGATCTGGCATGTTCACACCTGTTAGTAAAGCAGCCGTAGGTATCTCTGATACGTGTCCTTTATCATGACTACTCGTTATAAAGAAGATTAACTGATTCGATATCGATGAAGACATTTCCATGCGTAACACCTAAAATATAAGATTAGTTTTGTTGTTGTGATTTAAATATTAACTTACTTGTATTTCCTTTTCAACTGTTTTCCATAACTCCAAGTATGTTTGGTACCAGTACTCATTCGCGTTAATATTAACATTTATCTTTGCTTTTTTTCTACCTCTCTTTATGGATTCTTCTTTGAAAGATTTCAATTTGTTCTTAAAGACAAAAACGCCCTAAAAATTACAAACATTTCGTTAGTAGTGTTAAAATAACATTATTTTGTTTAAATTTAAAATTAGCGGGAAATATACGACATATTCCGATGATACACGATCATATTGGCGGTTAGACCAGCAAAAATTGTAGGTTATTTAAAATAAATGGCATAAAATACACGATATAAGTACTTCTTTCTCATAATAACATTTCGAACACCTGTTATTGTTACCTTAGATACCGATATAGTTGATTCCATACTTTGAAACTAATAAATACAATACCAAAAATTAATTTAAAAATCCGTGTTTACAAAGTTAATTGGTTAGTAGAGGTATGGTTGAGGTTAGTTTTCTTTTCAGTTTACTTCACCGGTACAGTGTTCACGGCGACATCTAACGTAAACGATGTGAATCTTTCTCATAATAACATTTCAAACACGTGTTATTTTTACCTTAGATACCGATATAGTTGATTCCATACTTGAAACTAATCAATACAATACCAAAAACTAATTGAAAAATCCGTTTTTACAAAGCTGATTGGTTAATTGAGATCAGTTGAGGTTAGTTTTCTTTTCAGTTTACTTTACAGGTTGCTCTATACAGTGTTCACGTCGACATCTAACGTAAATTATGCGAATCTTTTGCTTCCGTAACTAGTTTGTAGGTTTCTCAAAAGATGGCTGACAGGTTATTATAGGTTATTATTCAGCTACAGCCATCCATTATAGAAATAAAAAAATCTGATGTGGCCAGGCACATGACTTTATCATACAATATATAAAATTAATAGTTTAGCTGCATGAGAATCTATTCTATAGATATAAATCGTAGGTATTGTCAAAGCATCAGCATTTGACACTACCTAAACTACGTCATTAGAATAATAGTTATTTATGTCACAAATGCCGAAAGTACGGAATAGCGCGACGAGCGGTGATACGGCGCGTCACCGAAGGCGGAGTGTAGCCGTCGCATATGAGCGAGTCGCGCTATCTAGTTTTTGGCAGGAGCGACATCTACGTTTATTGTGTTGCTTTTTAAGAAATACGTATTTAAAAAAAAATAAATGATTTCTGTATAGTAAATGCTAGGTTGGTACCACTTTGACGAAAGGTGCGTTCCGATTGGTAGGTAATGGTAGCTAATGGCGGTGGTAGAATACGAAATTATAGTATTTCTTACATATCGTGATAATGACACATATTAGTTTGCATGTACATAAACATGAGTCACTAGCAATTTTCTATTGGAAATACTATAACGGCGTCTGCTACCACTGCCATTATCACTAATGAAAACGCACCTTAAAAAGGTAATTCAAATTCTGACAGATTTATATTTGTTCGTGTCACATCCCTACCAACATACTAAAATAAAACTACACTCATCGCCATACTTTATTTATAATTTTCTCAATGTATCATTTTTAGAATTAGATATAAAGACGGGTTGATATTTCTTATCAACAAACAATCAAATTGGTGATCTTATTTTATTTGAAATTTGTATTTTATAATTTTGCGCACTACAGCGGCACGTTCCATAGTGGTTCTCCAACCTCTGATGAGATCATAGATAAAATATATATATACTAATATAGATGGCGTACTTAGCCCTTTTTTCGTTGACAGTGTTTTTAGTTCTACCCCACGCACAATAATCGCGGCGCCACTAGTAGCGTTCCCGCCATTGTGATAATCTTGAAATTGTATTTTGTGTGTATTCTTAAAAACAGCGTTTTCTGAAACAGCAATAATTTTTGCCTAATATCTGAGTTCACATAGTAGGCAAAAATTATTGCTGTTTCAGAAAACGCTGTTTTAAAGAACACTGATGATTTGCCGGTAAGTTGATAATGATAAAAGATTATTAAAAAATGTATATATATATTGAAAAACACTAACAACTAAAAAGATAGAACGAGAAGTGTGGTAAAACCACTTATCATCCCCTTCTGCTTCTGAAGCTCGAAGCAGTAGGTGTCACAGTTCGGTTAGTTATTGATGAGCTTAACATTCATACTGTTGAAATGGTAACAATAATACGTAATATCGAAGGACTGCTTCCATTTTGTTATCGTCTTATCATGGACACCATAGCATTATCGGAAACTAAGATATTTGAATTCTCAATCTTCAAACCATTCAATTGATTTCTTCTTTATGTGCATTCTAAACTAACTTTTCAAGCCATCACGAGGTTTCCACACAGCTTCGTTATTCTTCGCCTTGTTGATAACTTCTTGTAACGTTGCGCAAATCGGTAAACGTAAGCCAGTAAAATGTCTTGACGTCCTCAGATTTCGATTTTTGCTTCCGGATAATATTTGGTTCTTTTGGACTCATGTACATGGGGACGCCTTTGCCCATCAAATGGCAAACCAAGCCAAACATAAAGAATGAGCTGAGACGCACTCCTTTAGAGGTTCTAGCATAAACATCAAAATTAAATGTTGATGTCAACGTCTGACAATGGTCTGACAGTAGCGTCATCAGTCAACTCGCGGACAGAGCCGGCAAAGTAGATCGTGATTTGCGCAATCAGCGCTGCAAGTGCCAGGAGGGGCAACTAAAGTTACCGTCAACATAGGCATATAATAAATTAACGCTGCATGGATGAGATCAGCTGTTTTCGAATGTGACAACACAAAAAAATATTTGTCAAAATCCTGGCAACTATGTAATTTCATATCAATGCAGATGCGACCGATCTCGATCAAATAGAATTTGCTCTTGAAGGTAAACTATTAATTTTATCAAAAAATGTTATAGGCATAAATTATTCAAAATTTCCTCTACTTTAATTTATTAATTAACTATTTTGTCGAAATTACAGAAATGGCGGCTCATTTCCAAAATCCTTGAAAAGGGCTTAGAATAAACTAAACAGCTAAACTATTAATTTTACCAAAAAATGTCATAGGCATAAATTATTCAAAATTTCCTCTGCTTTAATTTATTATTTAACTATTTTGACGAAATTACAGAAATGGCGGCTGATTTCTAAAATCCTTGAAAAAGGCTTGGAGTAAACACCCAGTTCCTTTGGACCCTTTTGAACCAAAAGCTTTTCAACTCTAAGTTTGGTCATGAAACTTCTAAATATGAAGTTCCGTGCCGATACCTTTAGTAGTTTGTCCGGAAATGAATTAACAAAAATCTGATGTGGCCAGGCACATGACTTTATCATACAATTTATAAAATTAATAGTTTAGCTGCATGAGAATCTATTCTATAGAGATAAATCGTAGGTATTGTCAAAGCATCAGCATTTGACACTACCTACACTACGTCATTAGAATAATAGTTATTTATGTCACAAATGCCGAAAGTACGGAATAGCGCGACGAGCGGTGATACGGCGCGTCACCGAAGGCGGAGTGTAGCCGTCGCATATGAGCCAGTCGCGCTATCTAGTTTTTGGCAGGAGCGACATCAACGTTTATTGTGTTGCTTTTTAAGAAATACGTATTTAAAAAAAAATAAATGATTTCTGTATAGTAAATGCTAGGTTGGTACCACTTTGACGAAAGGTGCGTTCCGATTGGTAAGGTAATGGTAGCTAATGGCGGTGGTAGAATACAAAATTATAGTATTTCTTACATATCGTGATAATGACACATATTAGTTTGCATGTACATAAACATGAGTCACTAGCAATTTTCTATTGGAAATACTATAACGGCGTCTGCTACCACTGCCATTATCACTAATGAAAACGCACCTTAAAAAGGTAATTCAAATTCTGACAGATTTATATTTGTTCATCACACATCCCTACCAACATACTAAAATAAAACTACACTCATCGCTATACTTTATTTATAATTTTCTCAATGTATCATTTTTAGAATTAGATATAAAGACGGGTTGATATTTCTTATCAACAAACAATCAAATTGGTGATCTTATTTTATTTGAAATTTGTATTTTATAATTTTGCGCACTACAGCGGCACGTTCCATAGTGGTTCTCCAACCTCTGATGAGATCAGCTGTTTTCGAATGTGACAACACAAAAAAATATTTGTCAAAATCCTGGCTACTATGTAATTTCATATTAATGCAGATGCGACCGATCTCGATCAAATAGAATTTGCTCTTGAAGGTAAACTATTAATTTTACCAAAAAATGTTATAGGCATAAATTATTCAAAATTTCCTCTACTTTAATTTATTAATTAACTATTTTGTCGAAATTACAGAAATGGCGGCTCATTTCCAAAATCCTTGAAAAAGGCTTAGAATAAACTAAAAAGCTAAACTATTAATTTTACCAAAAAATGTCATAGGCATAAATTATTCAAAATTTCCTCTGCTTTAATTTATTATTTAACTATTTTGACGAAATTACAGAAATGGCGGCTGATTTCTAAAATCCTTGAAAAAGGCTTGGAGTAAACACCCAGTTCCTTTGGACCCTTTTGAACCAAAAGCTTTTCAACTCTAAGTTTGGTCATGAAACTTCTAAATATGAAGTTCCATGCCGATACCTTCAGTAGTTTCTCCGGAAATGAATTAACAAAAATTGGGTACACACACACACACACACACACACACACACACACACACACACAGACATTTTTTTGTACCTTGGTCAAAAATGTTCAGGGGACCCATAAAGACCTATTTCCGCTAAAATCTCAAAAAATTTTTTCGGCACGATTACAATACTTTACATACTGCGTATGATAAAGTAAAAATTGGGTACACACACACACACACACACACACACACACACACACACACACACACATACACACAAACACACAGACATTTTTTTGTACCTTGGTCAAAAATGTTCAGGGGACCCATAAAGACCTATTTCCGCTAAAATCTCAAAAATTTTTTTCGGCACGATTACAATACTTTACATACTGCGTATGATAAAGTAAAAATTAAAAAATAAGTAAATAAATAATAACACATTATTTAATACTAATAACTCAAAATTCTAGTATCATTCATTTTAAATTCGTATCGCGGGACCGTGGTCGGAGGACTGCGAAACCGAGCACTGTAGGGGTATCACTGTATTTAAATTAATTATAATTTAAATACAGTGATATTAATTGGAATTCAGTCATTATCACTAGGCTCCACTTTTGAAATATGAAGTGATTGTTGTCATATTAGTATGAATTTTTTTGATATTTTTTACAAAAGTTTAGCTTTGATGGACTTCAAGAAAGTGGAGCGGTGCACAATTCTATTCAATTTTGAACTTTTAACAAAGTAATTTTGAGCTAAATATGTATGACTATATAGTGTAAGCAAATTAGCTCGAAAAACAAGGAATAGAAGAAAAAAATTATAAAGTTTTGAAATTTTGGTTATGAACTCTCAGTAAGGACCCAAATACAGATCCGAAGAGTTCCCACCTCTCCAGTGGGTGCTTCATCCCCTTTTGCCCAAAAAACTACCCCCAATCGTAACGTCGCGGTCTTTTTCGGCGCTTTGCTCGTAAAACGCAATTTTTACGAAAAAATGTTACAGGACTTTCTATATTCTCCATTAAATTCCCTATAAAAATGTCCCTTACTGTTTTTGCGTATCTCCCACCAAACGCTCCTAAATGACCTTAGAATATAGGCATAGTTTTCAGCGCGAAGTGAAAAATGAGCCCAGCGCCGTTCTTTCGGTGATTATGTTTAAAAATGTTAGTCTAAGCAAAAAAATGTATAGAATCAAAATTAAGGAGCAGTTTTTTCTCTACAAGGTGCATATAAAATAAGATCCTTATGATCAAGTGTTAGTGTTCATATGATGATTTTATTATATTTATGCATTCTGTACTTTGAGGCCGTTTCCACACCACCTTTGAGGTAGAGCTCTGGGCGCGCTTTTTTACGTGATTTCCCCGGTAGGCTTATTCCACTAATAAAATATATCTATTTATTAATTTTCCTCTGCAAAGTCGCTCTCCTCGATCGAATTGAAACAACTTTGCCCATGACAACTAGAGCACGTTGTGGAGCAGCGCAAACCAACTTTTACACAGGTACATCGCTTTCCACATCCTTTTTTACAGCCGCAGGATATATGCTGAAGAATTGAAGTTGGAGCTGGCGTTTCAGTCATAAATAACCACTGGCATTAGAATGTTTTTACTTTTTCTCCAGCCCCATTCATTTGTCCTTAAAGTTTTTCCTCGCCACGTCTGAATTTGATGAAATTCCGATATGAATGTTGTGCTAATGCAGGAGATGTGGGTGGTAGTCTAGGCAAAATTACTGCGTGACTGGATTGGCCAACTAACTTATTAAATGAAATGAACCAGTAATGATTCAAAGATGTCTCTTTTCGGGGTGCCTTGTATAAGGCAAATGTAAATTTCTCACCAGCTCTTGCTATCTCATCTTTCGCCAATGAAGAATTATTGAATATTTCAACTACTTCTTGTAAATCCTTTCTTGATTTTATTAAGGTTATAGTCTGCGATTTTCATTTCCCAAAAAACGGAGACGTGGTGTCGCAGCCACTAAACGCATGAGCAAATAAAATGTTGACTTTGCAACCGTTTAAAACTTTCGAAATTTGTAAGTCATGGGAACTATACGCCCTTTTCTTAATATTTCCTAGAGAATCTCTCAAAAAGCGAATGTCTTTGTCCGATGGAGAAAGAGCGATGAGGAGTGTTAGCAAATCAATATCTTGCCCAACAACAACAGATTTTTGATGAGCACATTAGAATCAGCAGGTATTCCCACTTTCGCTGCTACCGATTATGCGGACTTGCTAATTGTTCAGACTGCGATCGACGCAGCCAACAATTTTGAAAACTATGTTGTTGGGCAAGATATTGATTTGCTATCACTCCTCATCGCTCTTTCTCCATCGGACAAAGACATTCGCTTTTTGAGAGATGCTCAAGGAAATATTAAGAAAAGGGCGTATAGTTCCCATGACTTACAAATTTCGTAAGTTTTAAACTGTTGCAAAGATAACATTTTATTTACCCATGCATTTAGTGGCTGCGACACAACGTCTGCTTTTTTTGGGAAAGGAAAATCGCAGACTATAAACATAACAAAATCAAGAAAGGATTTACAAAAAGTGGTTGGCATATTCAATAATCCTTCATCGGCGAAAGATGACATAGCAAGAGCTGGTGAGAAATTTACACTTGCTTTATACAAGGCACCCCGAAAAGAGACAACTTAGAATCATTACCGGTTCACATGTAATTTTGCCTAGACTACCACCTACATCTGCTGCATTAGCACAATATTCATATCGGGTTTTTAATCAAATTCAGACGTGGCGAGGAAAAACTTTAACGACAACTGAATGGGGCTGGAGAAACAGTAAAAACATTCTAATGCCAGTGGTTATGACTGAAGCGCCAGCTCCAACTTCAATTCTTCAGCTTATATCCTGCGGCTGTAAAAAAGGATGTGGAAAGCGATGTACCTGTGTAAAAGTTGGTTTGCGCTGCTCCACAATGTGCTGTAGTTGTCATGGGCAAAGTTGTTTCAATTCGATCGAGGAGGACGAGTTTGCAGAGGAAAATTAATAAATAGATATATTTTATTAGTGGAATAGGCCTACAGGGGAAACCACGTAAAAAAACGCGGCCAGAGCTCTACCTCAAGGGTGGTGTGGAAACGGGCTCAAAGTACAGAATGCATAAATATAATAAAATCATCATATGAACACTAACACTTGATCATAAGGATCTTATTTTATATGCACCTTGTAGAGAAAAAAACTGCTCTTTAATTTTGATTCTATACATTTTTTTGCTCAGACTAACATTTTTAAAGATAATCACCGGAGAAAACGGTGCTGAGCTCAATATTAAGTTCGCGCTGAAAACTATGCCTATATTCCAAGGTCATTTACGAGTGTTTGGTGAGAGATATGCAAAAAACAGTATGGGGCATTTTTATAGAGAATTTAATGGAGAATATAAAAAGTCCTGTAACATTTTTTCGTAAAAATTGCGGTTTACGAGCAAAACGCCGAAGAAGACCGCGACGTTACGATTGGGGGTAGTTTTTTTAGCAAAAGGGGATGAAGCTCCCACCGGAGAGGTGGGAACTCTTCAGATCTGTATTTGGGTCCTTACTGAGAGTTCATGACCAAAATTTCAAAACTTTATAAATTTTTTCTTCTAAAAAAGCTAATTTTCCTACACTAATACGGACATACCGTATCATGCGGACATGCCGTATTGATGAAATTATCAATGTATAGAAAATGATGATACACAGGCGGGATGTAAATTTTTAAAGGAATTAAAAATTACATCTACAACCTGGATTTAAACCCGGGACCTTTGAGCCCGACTCGGCCCGAATGTCCAACTTGGCCCAAAAGTCCGACTTGGCCCGAAACCCCATTCTAGCCCGAAAGATCGGTTCGGCCCGAAAACTCCACCGGGCCGTGTTTCTGGGTTAGATGAAAGTACTTTATAATTATGCTGTTAGACTGTCTTTTTATAAATAGCTGGTATCAGGAAAAATATCAGATATTGGTGGTTGTCTACAAAATAATGAATTGTAAGGTTGTATATACAGTGTGCGGCAAAAGTCAGTTTACGCTGTCGGGTATTCGTGCATGCGTTTTTTTTTTAATTTTTGATGTTATATCTTTTCGGAAATAAATTTTTTTGCCATTATTTTTTTTGTGTTTTTCTCTCATATGCAAATCGGTAAACTGACTTTTGCCGCACCCGGTATGTAAGTAGGTATCATATCTTACTAATATCGGTAGTTATCGTTTTGAATTTTGAATTACCCGCCAATATAACAAAATATAATTTAACATTTTGAATTTTTAATTACGTGGTAATTTAATATTTGAAATTAATAATTTTAGTTTCAGCAACTACCAAAAAAGTAATTTAATTTAGGGATGTTACGGAGGTGACATTTCGGTGACGGAGGCGAAGGCGGAGGCCATGCGTCGAATTTCCCGGAGGCGGAGGCGGAGGCGGAGGCGGAGCTTATGAAAATCATATAGAAATAAAAAATATATGAAAAAAAAAATACAAACTCATAATAAAAAAATATATAAATTAAAAACACAAATACATATAAAATACAAACTCAAATTAGCCGTATTTGCATCTATAATATCAAAATAATTCCACAATGGGCTTTTTGGATCTTATTGATTTTTCACTCAAAGGAGCACACAGTTATAATACTACCACTTGCTGTTTTAGGTTTAAAATTGTTATACTTTTCCTTGCAGCGGTCCTTAAATAGCGCCCTAAGCCTACATTTATGTCAGCGGAAACCGCGCGGAACCACCCGCGCGGTTCTTTGTCGGCATCGACCACGTGGTGTCGACAAAGGACCAAACAGTGCGTTTTGCTGCCCGGTTTCCTCCGCCCTAGACATAGTAGGCTAAATGGTCTCGATACTAAACCTGCAACTGCAAAAAGCAGCCGAAAATAACAAAAATCTTTACCGACAGCCAATTAGGTGTCAAACGAAAGCGTCATGCTTTAACTTTTTGACAGCGTATGGCTGGCGGCGCCGGCGGCACCGTAGCAATCGGTATACGGGCACACGTCGCGCCGTAGTGAGCGGCGTGTATTCTTGCTTTCGCCTCCGCTATACCTCCGCCTACGAAAATGCGAAGGCGGAGACGGAGCCTTTACGGAGTCTTTACGGAGGCGGAGGCGGACCTCCGTTACATCCCTAATTTAATTACCGAAATTAACATTTCTAGATATAACTCGTTATATCTAGTTATAACTAGTTATAACTCATTTTTATTAGCAATCATAACTCACAGTGATCGGCATTAACGTGGGTTTAATTTACCATTTTGAATTTTCAATTACCCGGTAACTTAAGTCAACGTAATTAGCCATTTTTTAGTACGTGGTAATTTAAAATTTGAAATTACTAATTTTAATTTGAACTGTAATTTAGTAAAAAAAATGACTACATACTATAATTTAACATCTTGTTTCTGGTGCTGTCCACTTTAGGGGTATTTGTTTCATGCCGTCAGGGCGTCAGATACTATATATTCTTCCTCTTCGCGGGGGATACCAAAGTCTGATATATTTACGGTATTCCCATACCCAACTAAACAGTTTCTTGCAGCTAGATCACGATGGATGCAGTTACTTGACTCAAGGTATCGCATACCTGCCATTGCGTCAAAACACATGCTCATTAATTGACTCTCTGTTAGTGTGGATGCTTTTTTCCTTAAAAAGTTTAGTAATGACCCACCTGGAACATGTTCCATTACAATCATAATGGGTTGTTTCTGGACACAAATTCCTACCAATTTGACTACATTTGGATGGTCGTATTGCTTCAAAATCCTCCCTTCTTGCAAGAATTTCTTCTTGTGTTCTTCTGGCAGTGTAACTTAACAAATCTTTACCGCTACATCCTAATTTGTGCTCTTCAGCTGGGCTTTATAGACCAAAAAGGCCTGGGAGCAGGACTGTCCTGAAGTCTTGTTCAAATTCAGCAGCCTAGCACAACAGGAGGACGTATTCGTTGTGCGTTAGATGCAATTTTCTGCAGGCTTTTTGGTATTTATCTCTCACTTCGTCGAGCTTCCTTCCACCTCTTCCGAACTTGACGTAGTGTTCTTCAAACCTCGACCTCATGAGCTTGTACAGCTCTATATAACTTTGATATTCCGTTTTCTTGCGCAATACATCATATTGTAAATGATTGAATTGTTGTGCTATCCACACTTGTGAAGCATCCACACTAACAGAGAGTCAATTGATGAGCATGTGTTTTGACGCAATGGCAGGTATGCGATACCTTGAGTCAAATAACTGCATCCATCGTGATCTAGCTGCAAGAAACTGTTTAGTTGGTTATGGGAATATCGTAAAAATATCAGACTTTGGTATGTCCCGCGAAGAGGAACAACATATAGTATCTGACGGCATGAAACATCTTGTTCATAATTGCCTATATACATCAGTTGCCCATGTATACACTGTGGGCCAACGTATTTCCAAAGATATTAAGTAAATTCAAGCATTTCTTTGATAAACTAATTGCTTATAATGAACCTGCTTATAGTGAAGATTGAAAGCAAACCATATTTGCAATAATTGAACCTTTTAATCCAACATAATGTTGCTTTAAGTATGGCTATGCAACATTTCTGATAATATCAGGTCAATTTAATGTGAAATCAAAGGTGTAATGAAATTAGTAGGTAATGACATTTGGTTTCTTTTAGGCAAGAGGAACAGTAGCGATTTTATAGCATCGTATACAGGGTGATTGTTTTAGTATACAGGGTGAAATCGTGAAACATCGTTTTCTTGCTGTTTTTATTCAAAAGAGCTGTTGAGTTGGACGTTTGCATAGATAAAAAACGATTCCATTGCATAGGCATGAAAAGTCCAATTTCTCATCTTTAAACATGGTGGATTAACTATGGCCAATGTTTAGTTTTCTTATGGGCGCCAAGCCTTGATTTTGAAATTTTTTAAGGATCTTTGTTACCCTTTTTCCGTATTGTACTACAATTATTGGGTTGTAGCTGGTAGGTGACTTTTTCGATAGCATATTCCGCCTTATTTTTTATGTCTTTCTTTGTAGAGCCTTTAACTATCTGGACCAGATCGTCGGCGTATCCCAGGGCCGTGCCACCCGTCTCTTGCGGAAGTGTTAGGACGCTACTATAAAAGGCGTTCCAGAGCGTCACCCCAATAACAGAGCCCTGAGGCATACCGCAGCTCATCATGCTTGTCTCGCCATCCAGAAGGACAATTCTGCGTTTCGACAGGTTCTACAGGGCTCTTTGGACTTTGTTCCAAGGAACCGAGTTCAAGGCGTTCTTTATGTCTATCAGCAAAATTATGCATAGACGCCTATGCGTTAAGGACGTGTTGCGCATTTCTTTTATCTTGGCCAGTATGACCAAAACGGCGGCGACTGTTAACCTTCATTGTCACATGCTGGTTGTCACTCAACGCACCCGCCGGCGCCGCTTCAAGTTGGTCTGTGAATCACTGGTTGATTAGCCTTTCAAGTACCTTGCCGATCATGCTAAGCAGACAGAGGGGGCGGTATGACTGCTCCTTACCAGGTTTTGCAGGTTTCTTCACCAGTATCAGTCTTGCCTCTCTCCCTATTTCAGGGAATTCTCCTTTTTTGAGGTGTTGAAGGTGTTGAACACGGCCAGGACTGATTGGGGATCCGATTCTATGTAGGTGGTAAGTATATCGTTCGTAACTGTATCCGTTCCCAGTGCTTTGTTTGGCTCAACTGTTTCAGGGCAATCGTCAACTCCTCCTCAGTGAACGGATCGTCAAGCTCACCCTGCTGAAGCGGAGGCTGTCGTCCGCAACCAGTCTCCGGCAGGGAGTGCAAAAGCTTCCTGTATTGGTCATGTACGGTGGATTTATCAAGCTGTCCAGCATGCCTCACCCCTAATCCTTTGATAAGTATCTGGTACGCAGAGTTCCCTCTATTTCTGATGTTTTGCACATTTTATCATTATATTGGCATGTTTTTTGTCCGTTTTGAAGTCCTGCTTTGCTATTTGTTTGGTCGTTTCTGATGATCTTCGTCCTTGGGCTTTCAAAACTTCCCTTCTCTTGCGTATGCATTCTTTCCTCGTCTATGCAATTTGGGGTGTCCACCAGTACTTCGGCTGTCTGTGTCTGTTCGCTGGCTTGTTCGACGATACGGGCAACGATACTCTCAGTGGACTGATCTCTCCACGGCAATCTCCGGAAGTTGGTCATCAATAGGTCTACTCTATCTTCGTCGAATCTCCACTACGTGGATGGTCTGGGTCCACAGGAAGTCCCTCCATCCGCACGCCAAGGAAGCCATCGCCAATTCTCCATTCTGTAGGTCTTCTGGAGCAGTCAGGTATTTGTAGAAACACGTCTCTCCGTTTTTCTTTTATTAGACTTTCCGGTCTCCTCGTATTTGGTTCCTGTCCCCGGGTCTGTCAGGTTTTGGAGTAATTCCGCTCCCGAAAAGTCATGCACCGCCCACCTTCTGTTGCAATTTAATCGCATAATATTAATTTTTTTGTGGTATTGCGTTGTAGGGTTGCCGCCTTGCTGTTCCCCGGACTGCTGCTCTTCTGCACGCTCTGTTCTGCTTTTTGTAAGTTTTTGCTTTTGCCCTTCTTTCCCTTCTGCTGTTGCCACCGGTTTTCCTGATGCGGTACCCGGTTGTCCTGTCTGCTGTCGGTCTGTTCACTGTTTCCGATCTCCTCATTCAGCTTTCACGGCTGAGGGTCCTGGTACTTGCGGGTGAGAACGCTGTAATCTGCAGCTCCGTCCAAAGGTGTGAGTCATGTCCGAGTTATTGCCATGATCTTGGTTTGATGTATTGGCTGATTTCGTCATATTTGGGTCGTTCAGTCGCTAGGAGGTTGACCCTTCCCCTGGAGGTTTCAGAGTGTTTGAACAGATATTATGACGGTCAACATGTAGAGAGCCTGAATTGAGTAGGGCTCGCAACTAGTCGAGAGTCGAGGTATTGGATTGAGTAGGGCTGTAAAGCTGTCCAATCTCGAGGTTGGATAGAAGACTGGTTTGAGTAAGGCTGTAAACTTGTCGTATCAACCACCAAAACTAGAACCTGCAAGTAATGCTGAACTACCACATCTTCAAGACCAGAGAAGACACCCCCCCCCCCAAACTACCATTTCAACATTTAATGTTCTGGAATTTTTTCTTCCCTTTATTATGTTTGTCCTGTTTTCCATTCTTGTTGTATTTAATGTACCTCGGAAGTACTTAAATAAAGATAAAGTAGAATAAGGAAATAAATGGAAACTTTGGTGGCAGAGACGGGTTTTGATTGTTCATGATATTTTTTGTTTGTTTGATAGTTGTAGTAACTGTATCAATATGCTAGAGCATATTTCCAGCAGAGAGGGTAATGCCATGTTTACGCTTTATGGGAGCGTTTGCTGGTCAAACTGAGCAGGGAATTACATAAGAAACTTCTTAACGTTTTGGTGGATATCTCGGAAATTGACAAGTTTTTACTGCATGCAATTGTTCTTCTTTATTATAAAATATGATCCTCAATCATGTTTTCAAATACCTAGGACGCGGAATGGATCACTCACACATACATTTTGACGTATTTTCTGACTCATAACTTGAAATCGCCAACCCGTACAATACTGCTCTGATTGTCGTACGATCAATAGGAAGTAAGATATTGTTAAATAACCAATTCGATCATCTGTGACCGCTTTGACCACTTTGACCGAGTTTTTGCAAGTTGTTTATTTGCCCAATCAAAGTCCCGCTGGGTTTGAATTTTGCCTGCCAAATTGAATAGCTTTATTTGAGTAATTTGACAGAGTTAACCCTCGGATGAATGTGAAGTCTTCCGTAGGCTTTAGTACACCCCCCCCGTGTTGTGGGTCCGTGTGAGGCACCTCTTGCACCCCCGCTAGATAATAGGCCACTAATGATACCTGCATATTACAACTTTTAGGGTCGGTTTCGTCACCTCCCGTTAAGTGTACGATATATGGAAGTAATAAGGCAACCAAAGGGCAACCAATTATATAGTACATAGCTGTGCGGAACATTATGGGTAGGTAAATATTACAGCCCTTACTCCAATAATTAAAAGCCAAGACAGTCGGCGCTGGTCCATTGACATACGAATTGCTTATAATTGTACTCAGTGATACTGAGGACAGTTTCAATGAAAGAATTATGCAATTTTTACCACGTGCGTGAGTTACGAAACACGAAAAGGCTAACAGGCGGTAAAGTAACCGCTTGAAGACCGCTAAGTTCAAGTTCATAAGTTCACGAGACCGTCGACTTTTGCCATTCTCTTCGTCGCCGTCGATAGAAAAGGGAATGGCGAAGGCGGAACTCTTGGAACCGATAGAAAAGAATACGGTGATTATAAAGGCTTATTCACACTGCATTCAAAGATTTATTTATTCATCTCGCCATATTTCGGTCGGTGAACTTGGTGAATTGCATTGGTAAACTATTAAAATATATTTAGGTTGATGTATAAGATTCTTAAGGAATGTCGCATTTTAATAAAGAGTGTAATAAAATGTATTGCATTAAATTCTTTATTATTATGAGATTTAATTTTTTACTTTTAAAAACTAAAACTGCAAAATTTTCCACCATTTCAATTTTAATTGTCCACGAAGAGAAAATTTAGTCTTAGATAAATCCGCTGAACGCTAAACGTGTGATGAAAATAAGCAAACGCCATAAAAAAGGTATCTAATGTACCAAACATTAACATCACTAATAAAAATTGTTATTTAAAATAAAGTAAAAATATATCACAAATGCAACTGTCACGCATTGATAATTACGATGACAACATATGCAGAGGAACCAAATTCTAAGAAGAGACAAAATTACACTACCTGCACTAAGCTACTTACTACACTTTTCGACAGCTAGTAAAATTAGGTCTAAAAATTTCTAAACATCGACAAAATTTGCTAAAAGCTGGCTTCTTCTATCTAGCTTTACTTAGAAGTTTTAAATACAATATCAAAACTTACCACCGATATGACTGCTGCAAGAAAACGGATATAGGTAGGGTTACCATACATCCCGGTATGACCCCGAAAGTCCCGGTTTGACCGAGATTCTTAACAGGTTTTTATATCAGTAACAAACCACTCATATCAAAAGATCGATTGGTATCTGTCGCCATATAGGAAGACATATTGTCAAACTGGTAAATTAGGTATTATTTTTGAAAAATGTAGCTTATTGGTTGGTAAAACTCAGATTTCTGTCTTTGAAACCAGCAGTTGGTAAAATTCTAGATATGGAAAAAGGCCTCTAGTTATATTTTGTTTCTCAGTAAAAATGCCCTCATACTACACGAATTTTCTTTGAGAGCGATACAAATTGAGAGATTAACATATCATGCTTTAGGGTATGTAGGGGTAACAACTCTATTGCTTATTAACAGGCAACAGGTTAAATGGTGACTACTGATTAATTATTATAAAACTATTGGATATAGACTGCCAAAGATACACATTATATAGGTTGATGCTGAAAATTGTTTATAACATTTCCAAAAATTGCTGCATGACGCTATTCCATACGTAAAAAATCAAAATCTAAACTGTCTCGATTAGTTATTTGTCATTTCACAATCTGTAGCAAACAACCTCTGAATCACAATAATATCGACTATCTAAGCCTTGAGATATATTACGAGGAAAACGTATGGAAACCCCTATAAATTTTACAAAACTTGGTATTTATCGACAATTTGTGGCTTTATTCTTCAGTTCTGTTACGTAGTGTTGTATGCTTTCACCAACCAGCTCTCTTCGGGTTAATAATCTACGCCTCTCATATACGATATTAGTTTTTGGTTAGAAATGTAGCTCGAACTGATTAGCGTGTTAGTTTTATCGTCTCGTCCCTTCTTGAATTAAAATGTATTAAAGATTCTCAAACCTTCATCTCGGATGAAATTAAGTAATTGGGCACTTTGCAAAGCCTCTTACTTTTTGTGAAGACCAATCGATATCAGATAATTTTTATACTTTTGAATCAAAATTTCCAGCTCGTTCTTATTATTCTTGTTGTTTTAAATAGATCCTACAATGTATATCAGGAAAATCTCATGGATAATGCTGAAATTATTGTAGGTACTGCTCAAGCAAAATTAGGTGATCTCCAATCACAGTCTAAAAATATAATGTATGAGCAATTTTCAAAGTTATCAATTTTCATAATTTCAACCCGGAAAAACAATCATTTTTCTTTAGCAACATTACGACAACAATTATTACAATTAAGAATTAAACAAAATCCTAAAAAATAATTTTTTAATTAGGCCCATTTGGCATCAGGAATTGGCTGGGTCGATTGCACGTTTTTTTAGGGCCGAATTCTAATAGTGCGGAAAAGTTGCCTTACCATACCAGTAGGTCGTGTGCAAACTTTCATTCCAATCGGACAATATCTTGTGTTCGACACTTGGGCTTGAAGTTTCGAAATTGGGACTAAAATCGTAAAAATACCGCTATAACATCAAAACCGCAAATCTGATGAGTAAAATGCTCAAACAAAACATGTTCATAATTTAACTATCTATCGAAATGGTATTAGGTATTATGCTGATAGGAGTGACCATTTTCAAGATATGATCGCTAACGCGTCGCGCTGCAGCGCAAGGTAAAAATTTGTGCAGCTCTCAGCTAACATATATCGGTTACCCAGAACCCACCGCCTGGACGTGGCTGCACTTCGGGTTCCTCCCAAGCCCAACCCAAGCAACCAACCATATGCTGGGCTTGTTTAGTCTGAGTCAAAAAATTGCTAAAATCTTTTTGTGTGCTGAAATTGGGCTAGATTTCAGTGTCGATCTATTATGAGCACCCCGTGACTGACGGTCACATGCCAATTTTGATGATTCCGTTTCCAACTTAACGGTTCTCTCCACAGCAACGGTATGTAAGAGAAATGCGGAAAATTCCTATTTATTGACTGTGTCTTGGGATAATTCGGTTATTAGTTGTTCGTTTGAAACTCTGTGAAGCACGGGTGGCACAGTTATGGTAGTTGTCTGCCATTCAATAAGTTCATAGTAGTGTTGTTTTGAAATTGAGCTGTGACACAACATTGTACCGAAGAGGTTGATCTTCTAGTCTCCTAGTCCCGCCTCCCTGGCTGTGAGAAGACGGTCGAGTGCGAGCTTTCTCACTTCTGATCGTTTGTCTGTCATCATACTGAATAAGATATTTTCAGGAGAAGCATTGTACGCATTTTTGTGAATAAAAACATCGACTATTTTGCGCAGACTGGCAGATAAGTACCTCCTTCTTTGAATTACATCAAAAAGCCTAGATCCATCCTTGATTGAACTATGAAACCGAATGAATATTGAACCACAAAGGCGAGTATATAAGTATGTATATTTTTCACAATAGATTTAAACTGTTGTGCCAATTTAGGTGTTGAAATGTACAACCTTAACATTCTGTTGGCACAGGTTAGCCATCGAGATTTGCAGATGGTTCCTGGATCCAGAATGCATACATCACCTGGGCAGTGGTCTGAAATAGCAGCTTCAGAAATCTTGTAAAGGTAAGCCTGATCCGTGCTTAGTATTGTAGTATCTATTATCTCGACAGGCAATATAGACATGATGGGAAAACTGGCAAATTTAGCTACAGGCAACTTCTCACACTCTATGGTGTAGATAACTTTGAACTTTGAAGGCTGGAACTGCTTCTGTGGTGATAACTTGTGATTTTCTGTCCATGAGTTGTGTTCTGCGTTTAGCTCTATTTATCTTTTTTTTTGTTTCAGGAAGGTCTACTGTTCCAATGCGACCTATTCTAGTACTATTATGGTCCAGGAGATGTGGTTGCTCGATCAGAGAAACCTTCTTCTCCTTTGGACAAAAGTAAAGAGGCAAAAGTAGCGCACTTACAAAAAGCAATGTCAAAGAGCCTTGTCTTTACAAAAGAAACGAATGTGTCCTTTTTATCCTGCGTTCCTGGGATCTTCTTATTACTTGTACAATTCTTGTGTGTGAAACTGTTGGAATAGACGCTTTGTCATAAATGTTTTCGAGCTTGCCGTTAAGTTGGTAACGGAATCGTCAAAATTAGTATGTGGCCCTGAGCCACGGGATGCTCATATTAGATCGACACTGATATCTAGACAACAATTGCCCACGTTCGGCACAAAAAAGATTTTAGCAAGATACTTGACTTTGAGTCGGACTAAACAAGCCCAGCATATGGTTAGTTGGTTGGGTTGGGCTTGGGAGAAACCATTGGTGCAGTCACCTCCACGTGGTAGGTTCTGTGTAACCGATACAGGTTAGCTCAGAATTGCACAGATTTCTACCTTGCGTTGCAGCGCGACGCGTTAGCGATCATATCTTGAAAACGGTCACTCATACGTGCATAACACCTAATACCATTTCGATAGGTAGTTAAATTATGAACATATTTTGTTTTAGCATTTTGTTTTTTCATCAGATTTGCGGTTTTGACGTTATAACGGTATTTTTACGTTTTTAGTATCAATTTCGAAACTTCAAGCCCAAGTGTCGAACACAAGATATTCTCCGTTTGGAATGAAATTTTGCACACGACCTACTGGTATGGTAAGGCAACTTTTTAGAATTCGGCCGTCGAAAAAAACGTGCAATCGACCCAGCCTAATCAGGAATCTACGTTAAGCTTGAATTATATTATGCTATTTTCTTTCAAGTTTCAAAACTAGACGCACTTGTATGGACTTGGATAATTGGGAGAGAAACTAAGTCCGGTCCTAGTTGGCACACTAGTTTCTAGAATAAACATTTTGATGGATTTTTCTGAATGACATTATCCAAGTTTATACAAGCGCGTCTAGTTTTGAAACTTGGACAGAAACTGGGACGAAACTAGTAAAATGTAATTCAAGCATTATGCTATGTTCCATTACTTTTCATACTCCCTGTGGAACTTTGTAGTACAAAGCCCACGGTTAATGGTACAAATTAGTACTCATTGTGTACTAACTATTGGGAAAGTATCAATTCGATTCACAAAAAATGGCTTGTTGCGATGAGGGAGACCATAGTTCGGTGATCGCAGCAAACCTCGAGTTCGTTGTCCTGTTCCGGGTCTTAACGGAGTATTCGCAAGTTTGCCTTCACTTTCGACAACCGAAAATGCGAGGTCGCTCTTCCTAATAGATATACCGAGTCGCTGAACTTCGATCAAGAGACTCATCCCACTCCTCTGCCATGACATATTCCGAACTAAATCCACGTTTACACTGCTGCTCATAAATGCGTTTTTTTCGTGCAAATCCCGACAAGTGTGAGGGACTTGAATGGCAACCGTTCCATTTAATGAAATCATAGGTATGCATACAAGCCTGTGATAAAATTCTAGCGGTACAAAATGTCAAAACCAAATTGGCGAACACGTTGCCGTCGGTGCAATTAGTGTCTAGAAGTAGAGTGCATAAAAATGCAAAAAAAAACTGGAAAGTTAAAAAATACAATATGCAAAAGAAGACTAAAAATTTCTTTACTTTCTTAATGCAAAACTGCATTGAACCGCAACTGTCCAAAGTGTCCAAGGCAAGTCACAAGTGTACTTACTATAGATCTATCAACCATAGCTGGAATGCACATTGAAAGCACCTCAGAAGATCAGACTTTGGAACCAGTGAAATATCCCAGATTGGGAGAAGATGGCACTTCGAAGAGGCAAAAGAGGTCAAACCAATCAAGATTAGCGAAGGAAATAGCTTGGAGTTAGCCGAAGACAGCAAAAAGAAGACTGATCTTATAAGCCTAGTGGGATATTTATAAATATTTGTCAGTTTATTTGTTCAAACAATTCGATTCTATCGATTTTATCGATAATCCGTGTGAATTCTGTTTTCTGAGTTCGAAATGGCAGTTTATTATCTTAGAGTGATATTAACAATTAAATGAATTTCTCGTATTGTTTAAACAATAAATTCTTATTCATTTTCAACTTTTTTCTAATTATGGTAGAAAATTCAGTTTTTTTTGTAAACTTGATGCATCGATAGGCACCATTAAAAATCGAAATTTAAAAAATCAAATACCGTCCACCTTTTTGGATTTGGAAACGATTTGGGGGCGTCGTTGGTTTCTATGATCACAAAAATTTTTGCAATGCAATTTTGTACTACCTACCCTAATATCCATATATGCTGACTACTCCGGTCTCCCACACGACTACCTAAAGTTTCATCATGGGCGAAGGGCATATTACAAAAAAGTGCTTGGGTCGCGTCTTGCTAAATAGTTCGGTCTCCCACACAACAAAATAAAGTTTCACCGTGTGCGAAGGGCCTTAGAAAATACTTGTTTTAAATGTAATTTTTTGTTTAATTAAATATTAAGTTGGAATATAGTACGTACCTGAAATCTCAACTATAGGTCAAGTTTGGTGCCAATCTGTGAAGCTGCACATCCATAATTAAAAATATTTAATTATATTATACTTGGGGATCTCGGAAACTGTAAGAGCTACGATGTCGGTTAAATAGGACAAAAGTTGCGTAAATGTGGATCCCTTTCATTACACTTTTTACATTTCATAATGCTTTCATTGATCACTGTATATCCAATATTAAGAGATATATTCACTGATAGTCAGTTTGTTACTCTGTACCCAGAATTGACACAATTTGAACCAAAATTCTTAAATTACTTCAGAATAATTATAAAATCATTTGATGATTTGATATTATTAATTGACGGAGCTATTAGTAGCGAAAATTATGTAAGGAACATCGCCAGTCCGGAAGAAAAACTAGCAATAACATTGAGGTAAGTTTATTTGGAACATTGTATATTTTACTACGAAAATATTGGGTCCATCCAATATTAAGAGATAGATTCACTCATAGTCAGTTTGTCACTCTGTACCCAGAATTGAGACAATTTGAGCCAAAATTCATAAATTACTTTAGAATATCTATAAAATCATTTGATAATTTAATATTATTAATTGACAGAGCCAGTCCGGAAGAAAACCTAGCAATAACATTGATGTAGGTTTATGTGGAACATTGTACATTTTAATACGAAAATATTGGGTCCATCCAATATTAAGAGATAGATTCACTCATAGTCAGTTTGTCACTCTGTACCCAGAATGGAGACAATTTGAGCCAAAATTCATAAATTACTTCAGAATATCTATAAAATCATTTGATGATTTGCTATTATTAATTGAGGTCGCGATTAGTAGCGAAAATTATGTAAGGGACATCGACAGTCCGGAAGAAAAACTAGCAATAACGTTGAGGTAAGTTTATTTGGAACATTGTATATTTTAATACGAAAATATTCGGTCCATCCAATATTAAGAGATAGATTCACTCATAGTCAGTTTGTCACTCTGTACCCAGAATTGACACAATTTGAGCCAAAATTCTTAAATTACTTCAGAATATCTATAAAATCATTTGATGATTTGATATTATTAATTGACGTCGCTATTAGTAGCGAAAATTATGTAAGGAACATCGACAGTCCGGAAGAAAAACTAGCAATAACGTTGTGGTAAGTTTATTCGGAACATTGTATATTTTAATACGAAAATATTGGGTCCATCCAATATTAAGAGATAGATTCACTCATAGTCAGTTTGTCACTATGTACCCAGAATTGAGACAATTTGAGCCATAATACTTAAATTACTTCAAATATCTATAAAATCATTTGATGATTTGATATTATTAATTGACAGAGCTATTAGTAGCAAAAATTATGTAAGGAACATCGCCAGGCCGGAAGAAAAACTAGCAATAACATTGAGGTAAGTTTATTTGGAACATTGTATATTTTAATGCGAAAATAGTGGGTCCATTCAATATTAAGAGATAGATTCACTCATAGTCAGTTTGTCACTCTGTACCCAGAATGGAGACAATTTCAGCCAAAATTCTTAAATTACTTCAAATATCTATAAAATCATTTGATGATTTGATATTATTAATTGACGGAGCTATTAGTAGCGAAAATGATGTAAGAAATATCGCCAGTCCGGAAGAAAAACTAGCAATAACATTGAGGTAAGTTTATTTGGAACATTGTATATTTTAATACGAAAATATTGGGTCCATCCAATATTAAGAGATAGATTCACTCATAGTCAGTTTGTCACTCTGTACCCAGAATTGAGACAATTTGAGCAAAAATTCTTAAATTACTTCAGAATATCTATAAAATCATTTGATCATTTGATATCATTAATTGACGGAGCTATAGCGCAAATTATGTAAGGAACATCGCCAGTCAGAAAGAAAAACTAGCAATAACATTGAGGTAAGTTTATTTGGAACATTGTATATTTTCGATTAGAAATTTTGAGGCAAATGTTAAATTTCCCAAGTCGTTTATATATTGTGTTCGAATTTATATATTTCATTAATAATTGGACAAACATTTTTACATTATATTGCAAAACATTCATTAGTAAAAGTAACCATATAAACTACTATATATGCCAATTACATTAACCTAGAGTGCTCGTCTAAAATATGAAACGTAGGACCTACATAATTAAAATTTAAACTGCCCATTATTATTATTAAATTATCAGGCCCATCGGTTTGATATTAATAAAATTCACATATTTATATGAAATTCAATTTGTAACTTCCGATCACGTTAAGTTTTTGCTAAAATTAGATGACGTGTAATCAAAGTCAAAACAAATTAAGACTGGGTATTAAATTAGTTATAAAACTGTGTATTTTTAACAATTTTAAAAATAATGAGCAGTTAAAATTTTAATAGTGTTGTGCCATGCTTTAAACGACCACTAGAATGCCGTGGTTGCTAACACTACTTAATATTGTGCAATTATAATATAGAAATTAAATTCAATTATTACATAAACACTGGAGTTATTAATTAAATTCTTTACTTAAAACATTCACAATAGTAGGGTGAAAACTCATAAATATTTTTTTTCTTTATAACTCAGTATTATATTATTATTTAATTTCCAACATTATTACTATATGAATATAAATCCATCACACTCGACTCTGAGTTTTGCGTCCCTGGCGACGGTACCGGTGACGGTCAAGGTATACCGGTATAGAACCTGTAAACGTTAATGGTTGCATATACTGGTTTGTCCAAAATCCTTGGGGGTTGCTTGCAAATCCTTGAGGATTGCTTACAAATCGTTGGGGATTGCAAGCAAAACCTAGGTGATGAGGCTTATTAATCGACAATAACCTTGTTGTCGGGTCTTTTAAGACTGTGCTTTTTGGAGCACGTTCAAGAGTTATATTTTTGTGGACAGGCGTCTACTTTCGGGAACATTTGTTAGCTCCTTGTACAGCGACAAACAGAACAGCTTGTCCTCATCTTGTGCACCTAAACTTTCCTGAGGTATGTTTTCAGGCGATGCATGTTTTTTTATGAGATCTGAAAACCTTTCATCGGCTGCACTCATCGCTTTTAATTTTTTTTAACAGGCGCCTCATTTCCTCCTGTTAAGTGTCTTCTGCTGCGGTATCTTCTGACTGCAGTTCTTCCTCTTCATTTCTTATATTGATAGTTGTGGGGATAACAGTATCCCCTGAATTAAACGTACTGGTTAGACGTACTGGGCAGATCATCAGTAACCTGAGCAAATTTGGCGTTGGGTTTGGATATTACCTCACAATGTTTACCCAGTTGGCGACGCAGGCCATAGGAGGCTTCTCTACATTGGCTGTCCCCAAGTAGCAGAACACGACGGAGACTATTAGAATTTATGTCCTCTGGTTTACTATGCTGCCTCTCACCAATAGATATCTCCAGTGACGTTTCGACTATTGGATGTTTGTTTACACTTTCAAAATGATTCCCAGATATATAGGTAGGTAGATAGATAGTAAACGTGACGCACACCGTTCTCAACAAGTCTGTTTTGTGCACACCAATCAACAAAGGACAGAATAGATTTTTTATCTTCTTACGAAGCATTTCCGGAGATTTAGCTGACACAACAAACGAAGTGTCGTCGACTTACATTACAACGCGTACATCAGACATACACTAGGGAAGGTTGTTAAATAAGGGAATGTTGTTTAACAATAGAAACATCAGTGCTGCTAAGATGGAACCCTGAGGCACACCCACACCCCCTCAGGAATGGATCACGTACACCCATACAATAATAATAATAATAATAATAATGTTTAATAATGTTTATTACGCAAATAAGTATAGCTTGATACATATTTTTGTCAGGTCAATATTGAGGTGTTAAGTAATTGAATACATGTCATTTTCTCAGTGCGATCATTCGTGCGAAGTATTCTTCACTGGAGTAGAATTCATTATCCAGGAACATTTTCTTCGTGTGAAGTTTGAATTGTTTGTTACAAAGGTGTTTAAAATTGGCTGGAAGTGCATTATAAACCTTAACACCTTGACAGTGAAACGTATTTTGAGGTTTATTGATTCTGTGATACGGAACCAATAAATCGTTACCATGATGGGTTTCGTAGGAATGTAATCTGCACTTCTGGTTAAGATGTCTCTTTGTGTATGAATGTGCTGCGCACAGGTAAGTATGGGATGTCCAGGCAAAGTCTAAATGTTTAGTTTTTTGAGGTACGTCCTGCCACTGTCATAATAGCCCACGCCGGCTAGGCTCCTTATGGCCTTTTTTTGCAGTTTGAAAATGTCTTCCATATCATTAGCCATTCCCTACGCGACTATACCATAAGTGGCCACGCTGTGGAAGTAAGCGTAGTACACAGATCGGGCTTCGTCGCGTGGTAAGTTTCTTTTAATTACTTTTAGGCAATACAATGAGCTTGCTAATTTCTTTTTCAGCCGAGTTATATGTTCAGTCCAGGTCAATGTTTCGGAGAGTATCACACGCAGGAACTTCGCATGTTAGTTTGTAGTGTTGTCAGTCTTTTTTTGTATAAAATGTTAGTGTTTGCTTCTGTTTAGTAGTAATCTGTTTGCGACAAACCATTTTTTCCCTCATTTAGGGTGTTTTGTATTTTTTGTTTTAGCTCTTCCAGATCCTTTCCAGTTTTGATAAATGATGTATCATCCGCATATAAGCACATTGAGTTTGCTCGAATGTTCTGTGGTAAGTCGTTGACATAGATCAGAAACAAAATTGGTCCAAGGACGGAGCCTTATGGTGCCCCTGCCGTTATTTCTTTCCACTCCGACTTTTCTCCATTCCAGTGTACTTGCTGATGTCTTCGTTGAAGATATGACGCTATTAATTGTTGTGCCTCATCCCGTATACCGTAGATCTTAAGTTTTTTACTTTATCATACGCAGTATACTAAAGTATTGTAATCATGCCGAAAAAAAAAATTGAGATTTTAGCGGAAATAGGTCTTTTTGGGTCCCCTGAACATTTATGACCAAGGTACAAAAAAATGTCTGTGTGTGTGTGTGTGTATGTGTGTGTGTGTGTGTGTGTGTGCGTATGTGTGTACCCGATTTTTGTGACGACGATTCCGGAGAAACTACTACAGTTATCGGGACGAAAGTGCGTATTTAGAAGTTTTATGACCAAACTTAGAGCTGAAAAGCTTTTGGTTCAAAAGGGTCCAAAAGAACTGTTAGTTTATTCTAAGCCTTTTTCAAGGATTTTGCGGATGAGCCGCCATTTCTGTAATTTCGTCAAAATAGTTAAATAATAAATTAAAGCAGAGCAAATTTTGAATAATTTATGCCTATGACATTTTTTGGTAAAATTAATAGTTTAGCTGCAAGAGCACATTCTATTTGATCGAGATCGGCCGCATCTGCATTGATATGAAGCTACATAGTAGCCAGGATTTTGACAAATATTTTTACTTTAATTTTGTGCTGTCACCACAGAAATGTCTATGGCTGTCACCACGCTATCACACTCGGAGAACCGCTACAGTGTCATGAACGAATATAAATCTGTCAGAATTTGAATTAGCTTTTTAAACTTGACATTTCGTAGAAGTGGTATCAACCCAACATTTTCTATACCGAAATATAACCATTTTTGAATTTTTTTTAAAAATACGTATTTTTTCAAAAGCAACACGAAAAACGTTGATGTCACTCCTGCCGAAAACTACATAGCGCGACACGCTCACATGCGACGAGGACGCTCCGTCATCGGTGACGTGCCGCATCACCGCTCGTTTTGCTATTCCGTACTTTCGGCACTTGTGAGATAAACAAGTATTATTCTGATGACAGTAGGTACTGTCAAATGCTGATGCTTTGACAATACCTTCGATTGATACTATTGACTATCAAAATATCTGTCAAATCCTGGCTAACTAGTTTAATTTTAATGCCGACACGATTTATCTCAATCAAATAGACTCTCATGTAGCTAAACTATTAATTTTATATTTTGTATGATAAAGTCATGTGCCTGGCCACATCAGATTTTTTAATAATATTTTATGGTCCACCGAGTCAAAAGCCTTACTGAGATCGCAGAATGCAACTTCGCTGTAACTCTGTTGATGAAAACCGTGAATTACCTCCCGCAACACACTATGTATTGCCAACGTGGTGGACTTCCCCGACTGGTATCCATGTTGGTATTGAGTCAGTACATCCTGTTCTGTTAGATGTTTTACAATTTTGTTCTTTATTACCATTTCAAAGTCGGTAAGATGGAAATTGGTCTATAATTTTTGCTATCATTCGGGTCTCCAGGTTTTTGAGTCGGGACTACCTTCGCATATTTAAGCTCTTCAGGAAATGAGCATTCATCCAAACATTTATTTATGATAGTACACAATTAATTTCTTATTACTAACTATCTCTTTAAGTACCTTTGCTGAAATCCCGTATATGTCTTTTGTGGTGGTGTTTTTGATGTTGTTTATTATGTCTGTGACTTCTTGTTCATCAATTAGAGGTAGGCATATATTGTTGCTTGTCGTTGGTTTTGCTAGAGAAAGTGGATCAACGGACTTCAAATTGTTATCTATAGTATCGTGCCCTATATTTACAAAATATTCGCTAAGTTCTTCAGCTGTTAGTAGACTCTTCTTGGTTTGCTTACGATTTTTCTTTCCAATTTCCTTTATACCAATTTCCAAGCTGCGGGCACTTTGTTTTCAGAATTGTAAATAATTTTCCATTTGCTACCTTTTTTGCCTGATCTACTTGTCTACGATATTCTATCTTTAACTGGTTGTACATATCATTGTATTTGTTGTCTTTTGACACTTCATGTATGGTGTACAACGCATCAAGTCGATTTTTCATTGTTGCCAAATGTTCAGTTTCCCATTTTATATTCAAGATTTTTATTTGATTGCATTACTGTTTTTTCTTGGAAAGCGATATTGTGGCAGTCCATGGGGATGGTTTGAAAATGAGTATTGCCGATTTGTGCATTTATTTTTGTATCGTATATGTCTGTCCAATCACTTTCTTGTAGTAAAGTTTTAAACAATTTAATACAATTTATCCACAACTAAAACAGGTTCCAGGTTGTCAACCGCACAAGACAATTCAAAAAACACACCACCACACACAAATTTTCATTCAATAATTGGCATAATTCACCGATTCGAATATCTTTGAAAAAAGAAACACAATTAATAGAAATAGGTCTATAACATCGATGTGTTTTAACGTCGATATGACATTCAACAATGCAGCTCCATTTAAGCCAAGCATTATCATTCAAGCTTCCATAATAAAAGGCTAAGATGTGCCCTGGGTGAACCTTGGGTGCATATACGATTGGCTCCATAAGGATCTTGAGATAAAGGTAATGATTGCTGCGTACCCAGTAAATATGAAAGTATACAAAAAATCAAAGAATAGGAAGGTTAAGTTCAATGCCGCAATACAAGTACGATGAACTCGACAACGGCGTACAGCAAAATTTGGCAATTGGTCGAACACGGTGATCATCAGACCAAGACGAGTCTTTGAACTCGTCGATTCTTCATAGTCACCCTACTTGTTAATCTTACCATCTAACCCAATACATCAGTTCTAATGCGCAACAGTTGACAATTCACTTAAATAACTTCTAAAAAATCTTCCTACCCAACCAAGTTACGTTTCTATCCCGCCAACTAGATACAATCGCTATAATCATCTTTGACAATTAATTAACATACCAACCGCTTGAAATTTACTAGTCATTTTGGATAACGGTTTCCATAACAATTGAAGCCCGAATCGCCATTGTTTCAGGACCTTGAACTGTAAGTGTTTGCAAGTTGTGTAATTGCGGTATAAGTCCGTGAAAAGAAAAGGAAATTTAAGGCATTTGTAGATAGGAATGGATGGAACAGAGACCAATGTATAACGGAAACTATCATAGGGACATTCACTCCGATGCTGTTGTCTTGTATCTTGTCGTATGCAGATGACGTATGCGTTGAAAACGAAAAAAGATCCAGCTAGATAATTTCTGGTTTGAAACAGCTAGGCATCAGAGGTCATAGAACTGTGAGAACTGTTTTAGATCACTATTTCGATTCTTATTGATTAGCAGCAATTATTTCAAAATAGTGCAGTAATACTATTAAATTTAATTAATAATATTTAAAATTTTATTTAAGTAAATGAAATGTGCATAATGAAGGAATGAATATTAGTTCCTGAAAGAATGAGCATTATTATATTCTTCCATGTGTAAAAGAAAAAAAAAACATAATTTTTCCTGCTGTCGTACTTGGTATAAACTGATGTTTTCGATTATAAATGATAAAATTACAGCATGAGATCCGCATCAACTTTGCTTTAGCAAAAAGGACTATGTAATATTTGTTTCCGGATGTTTCAATTTGAAACACCTAATTTAACTCACATATCAACCGTTGTTTAGTTTGACAATATATCAAAAAGATCTTGTACATTATTGTAAGTTAGATGTGAATTTGTCGCCAATCGGTGCAGAAATGAGGCTGCCACTGTCCTGAAACTATTAAGTATGCCTTGGTAGTGAAACAATCTAAGTTCAACGTCGGTCAATGTCATACATATTAACAGACTGCCGACGTCATAGCAGCGCAATACTCCAACCTGCTCTTGTGCATTCGGTTCAGCAGAGTTTGGGACAAACTGATTCGCTGATTCCTACTTTGTCTGCTAGGTGGAGTGACGCAACAATGTCGCCGATTTCGATGTAGTTGCATTTCCTGTCCTCGTGCTAATAGAACGGCATTTTAAAAAATTTTGGACGCTATTTTAAGGCGAATTTTCCTAGGAGCAGGTTGTTTACGCAGCGTACAACGCATTTCAAGTTGACAGCTTAATACGCCGCGCGTTTGTATTTTCCAAACGTGAAGAATTAGGTATTCAGGTGGTCTATTTATTGTTTGGTCGAGGGATCTTTGCGTGTTGTCAAAAGTGACAGTCGTCTGAGAAAACGTACCTTACGTTGTACGCTGCGGAAAAAACAGGCTCCTAGGAAAACCCGCCTTTAATATAAACAGTATGAATTATTTTTTCTCTAAACCGCTGGTTTCAGAAATGTAGCAACAGCTGCAACTTCGGTCGCGGTAATTTTTGGATATGGAACATATAGTGTTTTTAAAATAAACCTTTTCACCAGGTTTATGTTTTATTGGAGTATAAAATATAATATAAAGTAAAATATTATCACTGTCCAAACGGTGATACCGTGTTACAAAAGATAGTAATTATAAACTCTATGCTTATTGTATGTAAATAAAAAAATACATACAAAAAGGGATACGCAATACGGCAGTATTGCGGCAGCACAGTAGCTGGCCGTCCGGGAACAACTAGAGTGATGTATGCTCGTGAAAGACAAGCATAAGAAAAGCTGGAAATGGATATTTATAATATACAAGCATTGCATTACTAATTATACAGAGTTATCCAAAATTACCGGAAATAATTCTCCAACCGTAAGTAATTTCCAAAAGTTGTTCAAACAGATGTTTTTTTGGTTTAAACAAGCTATCTTTTAAATATATTTTCAATATATTTATGATGCTCATTTTATTATAGAAATTTGGTAACATTTGCTTTTTTAAATAGAACACCCTATATATTATCAAATTTTTAAATTCTAATATGAATTCTAAGAACTTTTTATACGAATAATTTTTGTATAAATTTTTTTATTTTTTGATTAGAAGCTATGAACCAAAAATTGTGAAAATTACCGAAACACCTAAATAATTCTCAAACTACAAACAAACTCGAAAAAACTTTCCATTAAAAGTTATTTGGGCTTGAACAACCTCTCGTTAAAATATAGTTTTAATATCCAGTGTGTTCGTTTTATTATGGAAATTTGCAATCCATTCCATTTTCTAATACAACACCCTGTAAATTTTGATTCTTTTTAATTCTAAGAACATTTTATGGAAATAAGTTTTTTGAAAATTCATTATTTTTGAGTTTTGAGCAATTAAGCGAAACTACTGAACTTCAAATTCACATACATACACATTTATTTTAATGTGGCAGTTTGAACATTTAATTTAATTCTATTAAAGTTGTGTTGTTATTTTCTCTTGATTCTCTTTTTGACTCGTGAGGTTGAAGTATAAGTTCATGAGTATTGATTAATTGCTTATAAATAAAAAGATTTACATTTTATATAGAAATTGTACCAACATAACATTCTTAGAATTTATCTTAGCATTAAAAAAAAACTGATGTGGCCAGGCACATTATCATACCATTAATAGTTTAGCTGCATGAGATTCTATTTGATCGAGATCGGCAATGTCTGAATTAAAATAAAACTTCTAGAACTAGACGTATGTATATTTTGGTTATATTGACAGTAGGTATTGTCAAAGTATCAGCGTTTGCACTACCTACAGTCATTAGAATCACAACATCTGCCAAATCCTGGCTAACTAGTTTTAATGCAGTACGAGCGATCTCGATTAAATAGAATTTGCTCATGCAGCTAAACTATCAGCGTTACCAAAAAAATATATTATAATTAATTATATAATTATATTATATTATAAAATAAATATATAAATATATAATTATAATTGGTGGCTTATTTGCAAAACCTTTCAAAAATGCTAAGACTACACCTCCAGTTCCTTTGGACCCTTTTCAACAGAAACCTTTTCAGCTCTAACTTTGGTTATGAAACTTCTAAATATGTATGAAGTTTCGCCCCGATACCTTTAGTAGTTTCTCCGGAATCGTCGCCACAAAAAAACGGGTACACACACACGCACGCGCACACGCATGCGCACACGAACGCGCACACGCACGCGCACACGCACGCGCACACGCACGCGCACACGCACGCGCGTGTGCCTTATTAGTCGTGCGACACAATAAGCTTATTATGATATTATTACTGATTGGTTCACATAAATTGGATGATTGATATGAAACACCACTTAATGGCTTATTCCAATTTTTTTTTTGATGCAGTCTGCGTGATATGAACACTCAGTCAAAATTTACTTTCTCAATTGAAAATTCCTGGGGGTTCAGCTTCCACTAGTTTCTGTGATACAATAAGGTGTGCGTGGATGATTGATGTATACAGGATCAAAATGTAATACCGGCACATTTTTTATGAACTTCTCGTAAGAAGATTCCAGTAAAAGCAATTCGAATCTATTAAATAAAAAATTAAATAAAAAGTGACTACTGCTAAAATGTCTCATCTAAGATAAATATTTATCTCCTGTTTACCTAATCTAAGGCTAAGAAAAGAAAGGCCAGGAATGAAACCAACCGAAGTGACCACAATATCGCACCAATACATCATCGAACAGACGGAACGTAACGTGAACGCGGATAGCTGTAAAAATATGTTGAGAATTGCACGCAAACCGCGAGCTATCCATCTGAGGAGTTCAATGACACGCATGGGTTCAATTCGCGCGATTTGGTACGTAATGTACTCTTCTTTTCTGCCGGCAAGTCCGGGTAAGTGGTACAATGTTCTTCAGTGAACTGCGCGTCGAAGTCTCTATATGCCTTAACCTTATTCACTTTGCAGAAAGTTCGCGCCACTCTTGAAAGATTTCCGCCAACAAACAACTTACTGTTACTCTTCCTTATACAGCGTTGTTACAAATCGCGCGTAAACCGATTAAACGAACCGTTACCGCTGCAGAAAAAAGTAAATTTGGTAACGTAAGTACCGAAACAAAGTTTCAGTTTTGATTATCGTTTTTGTGCTACATTTTCTGTGCATAGCTTTGCTATTGGTTATCACTGATGTTATAATTACTAACATACAAACGGAATAAGACAAACTTCTAGGTACAATAGCCTAGAACTACACTAACGTTTCAGTCCTATCTACAATAAGCCACTACGGCTACGTTGTCGGGTGCATATGTTACCGGCAAAACCTGTTTTCAGGCAGAACCCGTTTGACTTAGTCCAAACTAGTTTGGTCGAATGCCGTTAGGCACAACTAGTTTGTCCTAGGCCAAACTAGTTGAACCTGATATGTAGAACTTGAAGTTAACAACTTGAAGTGAAGTTACGTGTTGGTCAGTTTTTTTTTTTTTAAACATTTATTCATTTGGTTCATTCATAAACATACATGATACACTATACAAAATACATCAATACAAATATATACTGCACAGTCAGGTATCAAGTTGTCTCTATCTTCCCTCAATCCTCGCCTCGGGATCCGGACGGTGTCCTTTCTCGGGTTAACGGTGGTAAGGGTTCAAAGTTGTTTACTTAGTGAAACTGGTCAGCCTCGGGCTCTCACGTCTTGTTTTTGAGTATTACTTTGATTTTAGCTTTAAAGCCTTCGTATGTCATGTTCTTCATGTCATTAGGCAGTGAGTTGTAAAGCGCTATATCTGAGGTTTTCAAAATTGGTGCACATCTGCTTGTTCGGTGTTTTTGTATTCTAATATGTGTTATTGTTCTTGTCCTATGGCTATGTACTTCATTAGACTTAGTGAGTTTCATTTTGGTCTTTATAGTTTTGTTTTGTAGTCTGTTGATGAGTAACATTTTGTTTAGGGTTATTCTTTGTTGTAGTGTGAGCTCATTAGTGTGCTTGTGTACTTCGATTGTTGGTGTGTTTCTATCAATATTGTGTAGTATTTTTAACATTTTGTTAGTTGTCTTTGAAGTTTATTTATGTTAGCTTTTGTGGTGTCACTCCATACGTTTATTAAGTAGTTTATATTTGATGTGTATAGACTGTTGTAAATTGGCACTTTTAAGTAGGAAGGTATTATTGCTCTTGTTTTGTAGAAGGCAGCTATACTTTTGGCATTGTTTCCCATTAATTTATTGATGTGTGTCTTCCATGACAAATTCTCCGGTATGGTTATTCCAAGGTATTTTATTTCTGACTTTTGTTGTATTGTGGTGCCGTTTATTTGAATATTCAGTTGTATTTTGTCTTTTTTGTTTGTAAATATAAGGTATTCGGTTTTCTTTTCGTTTATGGTTAACAAGTTTCTACCAAACCATTCCTCCATCTTTGGTAAGTCTTCGTCGATCATGCTTTGTATCATGCTTTGTTCTCTCTGGTTTTTGCCGAGTACATGATGCATGTATCATCGGCATACATGTAGACGGTTCCATTTAGCGGTATGTTTAGCAGGTCATTCGTGTATAGAATGAACATTGTAGGCGGTAGAATTCCTCCCTGGTGGATGCCGTATTCTGCTATTTTTGAACCACTATATTGTCCTTGGATTCTTGTTACCTGCGGACGTTCGTGTTTCACGTGTTTCACGTCAACATGCGATTTATCAAAATTTTTGAAGGAAAAAGAAGAAAAACAAAGACTAATTCTATAGTATCCGGAACTGTTTTTTACTGGCTACCTTGCAAAATGAAGATCAAAGCAATAAAGGTATTTAGATCCTGGAAAGAAGCAATTTAACACTGGCAAGGCGGGAAAACGTGGGTGTATTATATACCTAGTATAGTCGTACGGGCGTTTTCCCACTCACCCACTAAACCTCTAACTTGAAATTTTTCATCGGAATACACAACGACAGCTGCTGAAATTTCTTTCCAATAAACATAATATCCTCGCTATCTCACGCCCTTTTCTGTTTAAGTAGCGTTAGCGGCTAACGCTACATAAACAGGGGGTGGCTAACGGTTAGCCACCCCGATTGGTCCCGGGTGTCTGAAGAGTTCCCTTGTGTTTATTCCTTTACAGAAGCGGCAAACACACAAAAACTGGGAGAGCTGGACAGTCGAGCTACAGCGAAGGAGAAACAATCAAATTGAGTAAATTAGATGAGTTAACTGAATCAATGAAAGAAATAAAAAGAACCATACAAAATATGTCTGACACATTGATAAGGATTGAAAAAGAAAATAAAGAACTGAGAAAAACGATCAAGCAAGATAGGGAAGTCAGAGATGCCATAACAGAAAGAATAAGGAAATTGCAAGACAGAGTAGAACGCAACGAACAAGACAAAATCATGAACAACATGGTAATATCTGGAGTCGAACAACAGGCAGAAGGAAAGGAGAGTGTAGAAGTGATAGTGGAAAAAATTGTAAAAAGTCTGGATTCCGGACTGGAGAGTAAAGAGACATTATAATACTGCAAAAGAAAGGAGGTAGGACAAGAAGGTAGCCCTATCATCGTAGAAGGGATGACTAAAACAAATCGAGATATAAATAAATGAGCAATTAACTGTGCAAGCTGTCAACGTATTCTACAGTACAGAAAGAAAAAAATATAGAAAGCCGCTTGGACCAGGGAGGGAAAGTTAAATGTAAGAAAGAAGGACGGTAAAGAAAATTAAAATTTCATTGAACAACTATTATAGAACCGCTGGAACAAACACAAGCAAGAAAAATAACGGAAACGACAATCATTATGGAAAAATATAAAAAAATATATCTTCATAACACTAGGAGCCTGAGAAACAAATACAATGAAGTAGAAATAATGGCGAAAATATACAAACCACAAATTATAGCACGAACAGAAACATGGCTGCCACCTGATGACGAACAATTATACCTCCTAGAACACTACAACGCTGAGTACGTATCCAGAATCGCTCGCTGTAGATGGATAACTACTATTATAAACCTATCCACAGTTATTAATATTAACCGAATAAAAGGTAAGTCACGTTCCTGAATTAGTTATTGTATATTAATATCTACAGGGTGAAATAACAACTTCGCACCAAGAAAATGAGCAATTTTGCGCTAGTTCTAAATAAACATTAGTTATCATACCAAAATAATAAAAAATATAAAAAATGTATTCAAATTTCTAAAAAATATATTAAAAAGATCCTTTTCGTATCACTGGCATTTACTAATATTTGTCACAAGAGTAATAATGAAAAAAAAACTGAAAATATTTTTTTTTTTCAAGGTGGGTGGCTCTGACTTCATATTTGAATATAATTTTTACTTCTAAACAACATTTCCAAATAAAGTTTTTCGATAATAATGAAAATAAAGGCACTTTACTCTTATCGCAAATTCATATATTTTGAATCGCTCGGTACATGGGGCCCAAATTTACATATTTGACTGCTGCAGTTTTGGTTTCATACGAGCCGCTAACTTTCATAAAGAATAAAATTTTCTGAGAAATACACCATAAAAAAGTTTTCCGTATGGTGCGGACTTTCGTGGACACACTGTATACAGGACCATTATAACACACTGAAGGAAATATTTAAAAACAATGTCATGAATAGAAGAAAACCACACGTGATATTAGGGGACATATCAACATAAATATTAGAGAACAAAATTAAATAACAAATACTTCTGACTAGGACCAGCTGAAAATTCGTCCGCCGTCTTTCGGAAGAGACGAAATTATTACTGTACAGTAGCGAGGGAAAAGCTCAAAGGGCCAATAGTTAGCTAGGAACTGCGCGAAAAAAAAAAAACGCGTCCTACCATACTTACATAAATAACAAATGACTATATGAAAACACTAACAGAACATAATTACCAAATAATGAACAAAATATCGAAGAAAGACTACACACGTAGAAATCCGAATGGAAATCACACAATAATTGATTATGTGTTGGCAAATATAGCACAACAGATCAAGGAAAGAAAAATTATAAGTACCGACTTATCAGATCACAACGCCATAGTGACAACAATAAACACAACACACTCACGAACATATAAAAACAAACAGGAAAAAAATCACAACGACTTGATACAACTAAACCTTAACCAGATTAACGACTTTGAAGAACTGTCTAAAACAATAGAAGAAACAATAAGGAAGAATGAATCGAAAGTAAAATTTAAAAAGAGAGATACTAACAATTGGATAACGTCATACAAGAGATAAAGGAGCGAAACAAACTTTATAAGCGACTCAAAAGAAACCCCCAAAATGAATATTTAAGACAAAACTACCTTCAAAAAAAGCAATCGACTAACACACTAATAATAAACTAAAACACTATATTTCAATAAATTATTCAATATGAACAAACAACCAATCCAAGCTGTGGGAAATAATAAATTCACAAACCGGCGGTAAAACTAACATCAACTCCATATCAATCGATAAAATAAAGAAAGAAGGAATAATGTTACAGAGCAAGGAAGAGTGTTACCAATGAAATTAACAACATAGGAATATAACTATCACAAAAATATATATATATATATCCACACAAAACTTAAAATAACGACAAATACCTTACGCACAACAACTTGATGTAACCAGACGCAGACTTGTATGAAACAAATGAAAGAGAAATCGAAATAATTGAAGATCTGAAGTACAACATATTACCCGGATTTGACAACATAACAAGCCTCATTAAAGAGAATAAAACATTACCAACACCTATTCTTACTAAACTATCGAATGCGGCACTACAAGAAGGAATATTTCCAAGTTACTTGAAAAAACTATTATTAGACCGATACATAAAGGGAGAGAAAGAGACAAAGTTGAAGATTCCAGACCGATAGCACCGAAAACTAGCTTCAGCAAAATTCTAGAAAAAATACTTCACAATAGACTACATGACCACATTGAATCCACATTGAATCCACATGACCACATTGAATAAAATAGGCTTTCGATACAATTTTGAAAAAGAAACTCAGGGATAAACTACAAACATTAGGCATTAAAGATAAATTCGATAATACTCTCAAAACTTATCTAAACGATCGGCCACACGTAACTAGAGTAGAACGACAATACATCGGCATAAAATTCTCCGACTACGGCATCCCCCAAGGATGAATACTAGGTACCTCCTACAATGTTTGTCTTATATACAGACGACCTCCTGAGCCTACCAGTGAATGGATCAGTATATATGTATGCCGACGATACTTGGACCTTATATTCGGCGAAAGAAAGCAACGACTACATCAAAACATCGACGAATATCTACCTAATAAGGAATAGTTTAGGAGCAGCTTACTAACACAAAATTAAAAAAGATAGAATACGCGCTTTTTTTCAAACAAGAAAAAGAGAAAACACACATACATAAAAATAAATGAAACAAGAATATAACAAAAGTAAGAAGTTCAGTACTACGGAATAACCATATAAGACAATCTCTCATGGAACACACACGTCAACAACATGATACAGAATAACGCAAGAACGTAGCTGCATTCCACAAGATAAGAGCCATAATACCCAACTACCTGAATATATCACTGTACAACAGCCTCTATAAGTCTATAAGTCACATGAATTATTTAATAAACATATGGGGCAACACAACGAACGGTAACTTGGATAAACCACAACGACAACGGAACAAGATATTAAAAATTTCATACGACGTCAATAGAAGCACACTAACAATAGATATGCATAAGCAAACAAATGAAGTCTCGCTGCTTCCGAGAAGTAGATTAAACAAACTATTACAAATACACAAACTGCAAAACAAAAGCATAAAAAAGATACGGCTTACAAAATCACACAAAATACATAGTCACAGCCGAGAACAATGACTCACATTAGACCACAGAAATACCGGACCAAACGATGCGCACCAACTTTGGAGACCAGCGAGGTAGCGATGTACCTACAACACTGCCGGACTGCATACAACAATTATCATATACCAGCTCCAAAATCAGCACAAAAAAATTATTGCTACGACAGGAAACGTGACGGGACGAGACAAGGGGACTACACTTAAGAGGGGCTTTTCCTCTAAAATTACAGCTTTTTTTAGAATTTTTTTTAGGCGAGAATATACAATACATCAATTCCAAATTTGGCACAAATATTTATTAGCATTTCAAGTATTAACAAAAAAAAAATAAACAAAGATGATGAATCACGCTTACTAACCACCTGCGACCATGACACTGTGCGAAGATCCGCGGTTACTGGTTGGCATGATTATGCCACTCCAGATGATCGGAAAAAAAATATCGAATAGCGGCCTAGTTGATACATAAGTAGTTATCGTTTGATGAACCAGAAAGTAAAAATATTTATAATTAAGGAAATGGTGACTTGTCAAAATCAAAATATCGTTTTTTCTCAAAAAAGTGACAATGTTTGCTCTATGAAAACAAAAGTACATAACTTATTGCATTTCTGGTTCATCAAACGAGAAAGGCATATTTACTGAACATCTAGTTAGAATTTCAAGTCAATCGGTCAATTGGTTTTGAATATATCATGCCAATCGTTCGCGTAAAAACTGATAACAAGAAAAAAGCGTTTAAACTTTCAAGTGCAGTTTATAACGTGACTTCGAGAACTTACATTATTTTTTGCTAATATGCTATACTAGGGCCTTACTTTATTTCTTCCTCCACTTCGTAGAATTTATTTTGAGACATTGGTTCATTTCTACGCCTTGTTTGAGCTTATTTTGCAGCCTCGAGTGCACATCGCGACGACCACACCAGACGCTGTTTCTTGCGCACATTTGCAAATATCTTTGTCCCCGTGCCAATAACGATTTTTATTGTCACAGTTTTAAGGATAAAAGGCAAAAAAGCCTGCTACTGCATAAGCCGCAATTTTGATAGGTTTTGAGCCACCGTGAAGATGTTTTGGTGCGAGACGCCAGACAGTAGAATTGAAGCTGTAGTTGTTGTTTTGAGTGTCTCCACCGTCGTAGTAAATCGACATGATGGCATTTTCGACATTTTTATTAAGTGTTATTGAATTCATGCAGTGCTTTCTCTGCCTTGGTTTTTTGGTATTTGCACCAACTCTGTGATCCCACAGGGCCGTAGATATGCTGGGAATTTTCATTCGTCTAGTTCTTATGATAGAATTTGGTCCACACAGCATTGTACATGTTATCAACAGTCTGGATATCTTCTGATTGGTAAACCATAAAGTTGTCTATTCTTTTCAATGTACAACCCGCATCGGACTTTTTTGTTGTTGTCTATCAGCACGTGTAGGAGTTTTTCTTGAGTGTTTCCTATCCATGACTGTTCACAAGAGAATTTTACAGAATTATAAACCACACACTGCAAGATTTTTTTTTGCATAAAAACCTGAATGTTTTTAATCCAAAGCACTCTTGGTCAGCCCGGCGCCGGCGGTCTGTAATCAAGCAGCAGTTGGTTACTTGATAAGCACGACAAACAGCAAGAAAAAGAAGAACGTGTTTTTTATTATTAAACCATTGTTTTAAAAAATACTGCCAACATGTTATACATTTCGAAAATGACAAAAGACACGAATATCTGAAAATGTCAAAATTCAATTAAACTGTTAACTATATCACGCTTTTCGTAATTAGTAAACGGCATTTAACATCCACAATCAACCACAATTAAGGTTTATTTGGTTAAATGGCAAACCTAACGCTGAGGGCGCCGCTTGATCCAAGTGCATTTTGTTGGCGTTGCTTGGCAACGACTCCGGCGGTCTGTAACCAAGCTCCAGTTGGGTACCTGAAGGTTTTTTGATTATTACACCATTATTTTAAAAAAGAATGGTAACATGTTATACATTGCGGAAATGAGAAAAAACACGATTACCGGAAAATGCCAAAATTCAACATGGCGCCCATAGGAAAAACAAAAGTTGGCCATGGTTACGCCGCCATCTTTGATGTTGTTTCAAATTAAAAAATGACACTGCATTCCTTGTTAATAAGTACCTGTAGAATGTTTCAAATGTTTAGCTATATTTGGTTTTGAATAAAACACAAAAACACGATATCTTAACATTTCAGTTTTTTTGTGGATATCTTCAAAATGAAAAATCATAGCTTAAATTTCTTTTCGGATAATTGATAAGCACAAAAATACGAAACTTTGCCAAATTTAAACATAGGCTCTATCTCCAGTAATAAGCAAGATCCCCATGGTGAGGCTCGAAATTGAATCATCCGGTATATAACATTATATTCATATCATGTATCGTACCTGTAAGAGTATATTAAGTTGCCTAACTATGTCACATATGTAAATACAATGTACCCATAATATGAATACATATGAAACAGTTGATAGTAGATACATCATGTCTGTGTATCATTTTATGAGAACGCTCCCATAACAACCGTACAACACGTGCGTAATAAAAAAATTCGCGCGTAATAAAACACGCGCGACAAAAAAAACACGCGCCAAAAAAAAAAAAAAAGAACACGCGCTCAAAAAAAAACACGACCCTTAGAAAACACGCTGGTCAGAAAACAAATCTCTAATGCTCACGCAAAAGTAATGCATCCACGAAACCATACGCCAAAACTCCAGTACCAGCGTAGTACGCAGCACTCGAAAAACCTGAAGCAGTAAAAATTTGTCAACTTCTCGGTTTTATAATATCATAAAATGTGGTAGCAAAGTGTATCGTAAAATTTTAATTGTCAAGAACATGTCATGTCCGAAAGTCGTGGAAATTGACGATCGGTATGTGCAATATCAAGACACGGTGGCGTAGGCCATACCAGTTTAATCTGAAGTATGTATTCGATTATATACCAGGTTAAACTAGTTTGGCCAGGGTCCCTTTTTTTAAGGCGAAGGGGCCCAGGAAAGGGTCCCGGATAAACTAGTTGTGCCTAGCGCGCTTCGCTCGAACTAGTTTGGCCTAGGTCACACTGGTTCTGCCTTAACACGGGTATTGCCGGTAACACATATGTATATGTATAATAATAATAATCCACGCCTTAACATCCCGCAACAGTTTACGCTCATACCGTGGCATCGGCATAGGCAGGTCCGCATTATCATTACTATAGCCCGCTTCTGTGGCACGAAATTACGGTCCTTAGCTAATACAATTCAATGCGGAAACTAAGAATTCGCTGGTGTGGCTAAGCCACGTATCGGCGAGGGTGGCCGAAAGATGTTTAATAATTATTAGTTAACACTCTGCACTATATCTCAATTACACATGAGTATCTAATAATAATGTGGTGTGTATAACCCCATCTGGCCAGAAATTAAGGGATAAAATACTGGATATATGACACCTCCATCAAACGTCCATGTGTCTTTTAAGAGTATAACACTTGACTCTATCAAATCCAGAGACATTTGTGTGTCAAACTAAAAATGGCCCTAAATGACTGGTTGACACTTTCTTTCATTAAGAGTACACTCAAAATATCCGAATAATCTTTTTTCTCATTTATAGATGAATATATGTGCTTTTATACTAACTTGGTCTAGCTAACTCAATTTGGCCGAAACTATTTAGGCACACGCCTTGAATATGTTGGCTTTCATGATTGTACGTTAAGCACTTCCGATCCAATGGGGTTACACACACCAAGTTATTACGAAAGCCCATATATTCTTCTATAATGAGAGAATACATTATTCAGATATACTGTGACGGGACATTACTTTTAATTTTATTAGTAACTAGCATAATTAAACATCAGTAAAGTTGGAAACCATTATCCAAATATATGATGAAATTTAATGTTTATGTAAATAAAAGGCCTCTTGGGTTTTCCATTAAATTCCTTTTACTTGAGACGTAGGTTTTGGATATCCGATTCTTATTCAGCAGAAAGTTTTAATAAAACATTGAAAAATCAATATAATATCAAACGATAAAAATTTAAACAAAAAATACTCACAGTCAAAAACTTAAAATGTAAACACGTTTGCGAACATACACTTGAAACACAAGAGAGCAAAAATGGCATTTGGAGAGAGTATCAGTGTTGGTACCCTACACAGGAAACTGAACGAGCACGTGAAAATGGATGTTATTTAAAGGAGTTTCGGGTTGGGTCACCATGTTATTGAGGTATTGCTTAAAATAAGTGGTACATAACTTATCTAAGACTTAGGGCTAGCATTTTCACATACCTACAAAGTCCTCGATAGCTGTGTGTGTGTGTGACAGATGGCAGATTTGTTGCGCTACGTTTGCCCGTTAAATGTGCATATGTGTCGATCTCGTCTCGAACTTCTTATGTTCACAACCAGCCCACCGCCAACGGCACAACTTCTCACTTAAGGGGGTAAAATAGAACAAGAAATCTGACACATCTTTCACATAAATATTGGGGACTTTTTAGGTATGTGAAATTACAGGTCTTAAATCTAATTGGCGATTTAACATGCCAGCAAGGCATTACTGACAAACCCTACTTAAGCTATACGAAGACTTGCTCCGCAATGTTTGATTTAGAACACCGAGCGCAAATCCTAGTATAGACAAAAATATAGTTTCATGCATACATAACAAACATATAATATCAAATAAAAGTCAACCAAACAGAATACTAATAAACGCTAGCTATTCCAACAAAGAAAATTCAATAATCCATCGAACAAAATAATCGGAACGATTCTTGTAAACTACTCTGACCGTGGTGTGCTCAATATGCCGTCGCGGATGGCAATAAACCTTTAGTAATGAACTTGAGTGTTAGGTAGGTCACTAAAGTTCGTTGCCTTACTTTCATAACAGAACAACTCTTCTTACATCATTGCAAATCTGCCACCACTACCGCCACTACAGATTCGAGAGTCGAAGGCTAACCTCTCTCCAGCTATCTCGCTCCGCCACCAACAGATGGAGGTAGTGGTGGGAAAAGAAATGTAACTAGCCGCCATTGCAAGCGTATAATTTTCATGCGATCTCACCGCTGGCAAACGAAATCGCGTTTACTCATGAGGGAGCGCGGCGAATTCACTGCTTTTCATTGATGGCATGCAAGAAAGTTAGGTTAGAAAACAAATGCGTTTGACGATTAAGTTGCGCGCTTGTTTTCTCGTGATGTTATTGTAAAGGCCCATTTACACAGTCAAGCCATTTGCACAAACGGGTTTGCGCAAGCCAATTTGTTCAGTTTAGTTGTGCAAATGTGAAATCAGTAACCGTGGAGAATAAACGAGAAACGCGGTACCTACTTACTGTGTTTTTACTACAGTATTTCAAAAATGGAGAAGCAAAAATTAATTCTTGCAACTGCTGCCGTTTGTATAATTAAAAAAATCTGATGTGGCCAGGCACATGACTTTATCATACTATATATAAAATTAATAATTTAGCTGCATGAGATTCGATTTGATCGAGATCGGCCATGTCTGCATTAAAATAAAACTAGTAGAACTAGAGAGATATGTTGATTATATTGTCAGTAGATACCTACTGTCATTAGAATCTAAATATCTGATAAATCTTGGCTAACTAGTTTTAATGCAGTATGACCGATCTCGATGAAATAGAATTTGCTCCTGCAGCTACTGTAAATTTTACCAAAAAAATGTCATAGTCATAAGTTATTCAGAATTTCCTCTACTTTAATTTATTATTTAACTATTTCGATAAAATTTCAGACATGGCGGTTTATTTGCAAAATGTTTCAAAAATGTTAAGACTAACCATCCAGTTTCTTTGGACCATTTTGAACAAAAAGCTTTTCAGCTCATTTTTTTGCACGATTATAATACTTTACATGCTACGTATGATATAGTAAAACAGCTGAAATCGAAAACGACAAAAGGAAATGGTCTAAACCTTTGTTATCAATAGGTTAATTTGGTTGCTGAATTACGTAGCCAGCCCGACGATATTGGCAACTACTCGCGCAAGGATGAAGCAACATACCAACATTTGCTAAATTTAATCCCGTTCACTCCGAACACTTTTTTTAATTCCTTTCAACATGCGGTGCGCAAAGAATTTATTTATTTTTCTACACTCTTCCTATTTGACTCTGGGTCACTATACGGTTTTGCTTTTATTTTTTCATAAACATGGAAAATATTTCTATACAAGTTGTAATATAAGAGTTATATTAATGTTAGTTTTCTCAACAACTTATACAAAGTAATTCTAAATTCAATCGATAAGCTATTGCTGATTTTTTTATTAAATAGGTTGATGCCATGGGCGCCGTTACAAAATGTTCCAGGGGGGGGGGGCAAGATTTTTTTAGTAATAAAAGGTGACGTAGTGTGAATGACTATACTATTAATTACTTTGTTTAGTGTTTTCGTTGTTTTATTTGTTGTAAATGGCATTGATAGAGACATATTCGTATTTATTAGTTACGATTCTAAAAGTGAGACACAACAAACATGACATAAATAAAAATATTAAAAAAAGATCCAATAGCCCATATTATTCGTTAAATTTAAATTGCATTCACCCTGAAAAATCTCCGTTGCTTTTATGGTTATATCATTTTTTACACATTTTATGTCATTAGCCACGGTTGTGACCCCTGTATGCTCAGCAACTTATCTATAGCATATCTATATCTTGATATTAAGTGAATTGCAAGAAAATTTGCTGCCCTTGTATCGTTTATTAACGTGTAATTAATAATTTTTATTAAGAATATTATTTGTATTTATATATTTGTTTCATAATCATTGAACTTTTATCCTAGAATTTTAGATTTGGTCTGATTGCCAACCAATATTGAAGAATTTTTATTTCATTATAATATTCTGGAGTAAACATTGTTAATTTTTTATAAGAATTTCCAGCTCGTGTTCATCGAGCAAGGCCTAATGTATAATGAGCAACTGGCACCTTTCAAAACCAAAAATACAGGCACAAAATGAACACAATTGATAATTTAATTCTATAATCGTGTCAATCGAGCATCCGATAAATAGTCTTAATAACAAATTGGTAAACAATAAAAGGTGAAAATATTATTGTAAAATGTAACCACATAAACGGAAAACAATGACTAAATATAAAGAAAAGTTGACAAATTTGAAAATTCTGTGAAAATTCTTATCTTGAATTCTTTTTAGAGACGTTAAACAAAAACGTTAAATAAGTTTTACATACTAATTATTTATGTATTCTATAATATATTAAGGCTCTATGCAGTACCTAAACGGTGTCAGGTGTGTGGACATGAGTTCTATATCAAAACTACAGTAGAGTTTATCTATATTTTACACTTATTTTTAACACCCATTATATTTGAGATAAACAGCTGAGCAGTGCAAAAAGGTGCGAGGTACAGTAGAGCGTCGAAAATCCGAACTAATTGGGACCGATGGCCATTCGGATTATCAAATTTTTTAGATTATTAAATATTGCAACTAAGTAGCAGAAAATAAGATTGGATAGAAGTTCAATCTTAATAAAACCAACACCATTCGATTCCGCTCTTCATATACTATAAGAATGACAAAAAGTCAAAATCGAAGGGATATCTAAGCGATATGGAAAGGATATCGAAGCTATATCGAAGGGTAATCGAAGGGATTTATTTATAACTTATTTATGATTAATTATGATTTATTTATTACAGTAGAGCGACGATAAGCCGATCTACTTGGGACCGAAGGTGATTCGGATTACTAAATATTGCAGCTAAATAATGGAAAATACGAGTATTGGATAGAAGATATAAAACAAAACCAAATTTTTTCTGTAAACAGGAACCGACAAACATGGCTTTTCCCTAGGTTACTCAGTGATTTACTTTATTATTATTTCTTTTTGGATGTTTGGGTTAGCGAATGTTCGGATTATTGACGTTCTAATGTAATTAAACCTAAGTATGATTAAATGAAAGCTTAAACATAGGCATTTTGGACTACAGCGCAAAATCGTAAACTTTGCACAATTTATATTGTAACTCTTTCACGACGAAAACTGGAGGTAAACAATCTAATGAAACTGACATTGGTGACGATTATAATCGGTATAGTCATCATTAGGATAAAAATGATGTGTGCGCCGCGCAAAAACTGATATCGGGGCCTCAAAATGTGCCCAGCCTCGATTAGGAATCACTTTCCTGTCTTGCTACACAAAGTACTATAGTATATAAAATGTCAGTAGGTTTTTTATTTAATTCAGGGCAGGGGGCAAGCGGCGATATGTCACCGAATAGTTGGGGTATAGTTGAGTTCAAAATCCAGGGGGGGGGGGGGGGGGGGGGGGGGCACGCGCCCACCCCCCCCCCCCTGCCTATATGTAACGGCGCCCATGGTTGATGCTAGTAACTTCATAGCTCTCTTATTATGTAACTTTTGAACTTTTGTAAAGACATTTTTACGTCACAAGACCGTAAACTAATAATGAAGATAATACCTACTTTATTCCTTCACCAAATACATCATAACACAAAATAAATAAAATTAAGTAAATCAAAGTACTGTGTTTGGTCAAGGGCGGGGGGGGGGGCAGGGGCAATAAAATAATTCTTAGCATAGATAGAGGTTTTCAGTGGTAGTGGCAATCGTTGGCATTTGGTTCCTCTTCCTTCAGGCGCATGTGGTTTTCAAATTCTGCAACACTGTAGAAACATTCCTGTTTTAACATTCTTTTTAAATCTCTTTGTAAGTGTTGCTTCTTCTTCAGAAACCATCATTCTGGAAGGGTATTGAGGAGATGCAGGTGACGATGTTGGGCTGATGTTGTGGTTGTGCGATGGTAAATTTGTGGGCATTCCTTAACGTTAACGATGTGGACTCAGATATTCTTCCAGTTTGGAGTAGTTCGTCAAATGCTTTTCTTAGTTGTCCCTATATCTATTCACAGGGCAACGTCATAATACCCATACTTTCTTAACAGGGACAGTGTGTTGTTGGGTTCTATAGAGCTTAAAGCCTCTTTTTGCAGAACGCTAATTCTGCTGGCATGAGTTGATTTTCCCCACAACCTGACACCATATTATGTCATCCGGGCATGAAACATGGAACGATAGGTGAGTAATGCTGCTATGGTGCCCGTAATCTACCTAATTCGTCGCACAGCATATACTGCGGTGACCAATTGTGATGATAGATCTTGAATGTGGGTCCTCCAAGTCAGGCGTGTATCCAGGAAAATACCCAATAGCGTGGTAGATGTTGTGGTAATAGCTGTTACGTTTGGTAGTAAATTTAATGTTTGAAGTCTTATTCTCGCTTAGCGTTAAGTCATTCAGCTTGAACGACTGTAGCTTCCCGCAGTTTTATGGAAGCTTTCTCGTTGAGGATGTCTAAGTCTGAATCGCAAGTGACTAGGGTGGCATCGTCGGCAAAAGGTATTACTTCGTCTGGTGTATTTCTTGGCAGATAATTTACATACAGGCAGAATGAGAGGGGCCCGATTATGGATCTTTGAGCAACTCCACTATTGTTTGGCATAAAGTCTCCAAGTTTTCCATCTGCATAAATAGCCTGTGTCCTATTTGTAAAATGTGATCTCATTAAATCCAGCGGCTGACCTCTGATGCCGTAGCGTTCCATGTTTTTTAGAAACAATATGTAGTAATAGATTAGAACAACAGGAAGTCGAGGGTCATGGGATGTAGCAATGACAATAAAGATTAGAGAATTAAGAAGGAATTACTCTATAAAAAAAAGAATAAACTTGCCATTCATTTCTTATGAAATATAACGTTAATAAGTCTCGCGGTTATATGGGTCGTTTCTGTTTTCAATCGTAAGCTACAAAGTTCCCTTACACTCGCATCAGGAGTGCCCAGAATTAACCTATTCATTTGAAAATTATCAACATTTTTCCGGTATCAATAGTGTAGGAGGAGTGTAAAATATGCCAACATATACTTTTAAAGTTATTATGCAATGCAACAACTCATCAATTTAATTTAGTTTATTTAACTAATCATGTATCTGCAGCGCATATTGTGTTTTCAATTTGACCTTAATAGTTAGTTGTGCCATAATGTATCTTCAGATATTAAATTTCCATCGCCCTAGACCCACGACCCACCATCTTCACCGTTATTTGTATTTCTTCATCGCGTATTCGAGCGGTTTGTTTGCCAGTCACAATTCACGTTCACTGCCGGATTTCGGTTTTATCGTTCATTGTATTCGGTAGGCGGGCGCAAGAAACGGAACTGTAGTAATTGCGAAACGATTTACATAACAGAGCGACAATGTTTCTATAGCGCTTCCCACTGCGAATTGCCAGTTTTATCCTGGAGAGTTTTAGTGACTTTGTCGGAAACAGGTTGGGTTTGTAGATTCTTGCAGTGCAGACAATTTGACCAAAATTTATGGGTACTGCTTATAGAAAATTTGGAGAAGCCTTTTGTGTAGCGCGAAGCGCGACCCTTGCCCTATATAGACCATTATACGTTGCGTGAGTTTTAAAATCGTCGCAAAACGGCCTCCTGGCGTTTTGCTTCAAAATTTTCCAAAACGCGAGCGATTTTGGTGAACGCGCCTCAACATTGCAGTGCTGTTTGATTCGTTTCGCCATTGGCTACTGGCTGTAAACATAAAAAATGCGACCATAACCTATTCATATTGCAGAAGTATGTAGATACAAAACTAAGCGATTTGTCGGTTATCTGCGGGGGCCTAAAAGCACAAAAAGCGCAGTTAGAACGTATTTTAACCTAAAACGATTACAACAGAAAGTAATCTGAGTAATCTAATATAAATCAGCTTAATTAGTTGAAAATTATCCGTTTGCTTTACCCATATACATATTAGGGATTATACGGAGCTTGTGTTACGCATTTGAAAAGTTATAAAAGTGTAGCCTATATGGAAAAATTCGTTAGTTCATATGTCTGATGTCTATTATTGCTGAATTTCTCTAGACAGATAGAAACCCAGCTGTATGCGTGTTTATGTTCCAATAAAAGCGTAAACTGTAATAAATTTATACAATTACTAGTCAATACATATTTGCTATTCATTTAAGTAAAACTATCAACTCAGTATAGGTACTAATGTATACTATTCCTGTTTGATGTATTCACTAGACATATACATAGGCAATGCATACCCTTGTTTCCACAGAGTAGTCAATGTATCAACTAAAATTGAAATACTTTTAAATAAACATTAACACAAATAGAGAATATTGTTAAGAAATTTCATTACGTATTAGCAACATTACTTGAATTTTTATGCAAAATGTTTACAAAACTTTAATTTTTTAAGCTGGTAGTATCTGCGTTTTGTTTTCATTCATGCATACTTAATCAATTTATTTATATACTGTAATGTGAGATCATTATATACGGTTAGTGAAGGTGCTCGGTGTAGGTGTTCCTTTTGCGAGCAGTAAAAGAACTCATAAAAGCTGGATAAAAACAATTATTTTAATTCAGACCTGTTTGACTTGACTCTTTTTATTTCATTTGGTAGTTTTGGTAATTTTGGATATGTTGCCCTGTAGTTGAATTAGCAAAGTATTAATTAGGTAATAAAAGCATAAGAAATGTTAAAAAGTATATTGGTAGGCAGGGGCGCCGGTACATATGGCAGGGACGATTGCTGAGCTGTTTACCTAAAATGTATTGGGTGTTAAAAATTTGTTGAAAATATAGATAAAGTATACTGTATAGTCAACTTTTTTTTGTTACTGAACTCATGTCCAGAAATACACCTGACACCGTTTAGTTACTGCATGGAGCCGGAATATGTTACCAACTTTTGAAACTGCATTAGGATACTAGGTAGTGGTGAAGTATCATATAATAGCTACATATTTCAAAACCAAATAATTTGTATGTGAAACTTATTTGTTTAACGTCTCTAAAAGTAATTAAAATTAATACAGTATCGGCAAAAATTAGTACAAAACGGTTCTTTTAAAAGACGTTATAGCACAAGAAAAACAGACAAATGTTAGTTGGTTGTAAAAGTGCCATCCTATAATGACAGGTGACAATTATTCCGTATACACTAGATCTTGCTCTATAAACACGAGCTGGAAATTCTTATAGGAAATTAACAATAATTACAGCATATTAATAAGTAATACAAATTCTACAATGTTGGTAGACAATCAGACCAAATATTTTACTACTTTGCGTCATTAATTTTATATAAATTTTGAAATTGTGGTTACAATATTTAGAATCTAAGGTATTTTGCGGGTACCAGTTGTGGTACTGTTGGTACTATAGTAAACTGTCAACTTCGTAAAGTTGGGATAAAACATGACAAAATCTGATTGTGAATAATTTTACTTTAGGTTTTAATAATTAATTAACGGGGCGCAACTATGGTCACAACCTGTGTTATGGGCCGGGTAAATACCCGACGGATGGGAACTTATAAAATGGGTATTTACCCGGATATTTATGCCTACGTAGGGTAAATGCCTAACTTTTGGGTATTTATCCTTTTTACACGGTAAAAAACAAATTCTTAATTCAAACGTGTAGATTTGTTCAATTTAATATAATCAACCCAAAGATACATATTGTTGATTTGAAAAGAATTGATCATTTCAAGCGTAGTGATTTTATTCTTTGGAGAGTAATATTTTATCAGTTTATATAATTAAGGTGACATTAGGGTTTCTTGTTTGGATTAGCTAATTAATTCAAACCAAGCACATTTAATGAACATATTGACCATTTAACCCAATATACAAAACGTTCAAGATGAGTAAATGATAAAGTCTAGAATATCATCAAGAAATGCGCATGTTCAAGCTATATGAGAACTACATATTTTTATACCAAATATACACATTCTCAGAACCATCCCCACCTCCATCAAAATACCACCGCGCAGGATTGCACTCCGCGCCATCAGAACGTTCTGGGGTAGGTGCTACGTTGATCCTTGACTGTGTTCCTTTCTGTTCTTAGTAATTCTTAATAATGGCAAACCACATTTTCAGTTCGTCAAAATAATACGTGCACGATTGTAGTGGAGTTTTTAAATATATGGCCGATCTTAAGTGATAGTAGGGCTGGTGTGTTGGTAAGTAATTATGCACATACTTTTATTACAAAATGCACCTAATATATTTGGTTGAAGATTAATTTGGATTTCCAACTGCTATATCCACATTCTGTTAATGAGTTATACCTCAAGTGGCAGTTATTTTTTGATTCTGTTGTAACATTAAAACAACATGGTATATAAAGGATCCTCTCATTACAGAATCTACACAAAATATTTCTAGAATAAACGACGAGAGTAAGTACAACAAACCAAATAACAAATTCAAAAAATAACCAGCTTATTTTCATAGATGCACGGTTTGCCAGCCAATTAAGAAATTTGCCTTACTTAATTCCGCCTAAAGGCAGATGTAGAGTGGAGACACAACACTGGAGACGCAAGAGTCAATAATAATTTTTATTACAGTAGGTATTTTCATCTTTATTTTAAAGTAATATAAACTAATTCGAGTAATTTTAGATCCCAGGAGACATAGAAACGGTTATAGAAAATCGTAAAAGTGACGCGCTCCTGCGGAAGCAAACAGTGCAGCCCTATCTACTAATTCAAGGTACAGAGGAAGAGCCTAAAGCATTTTTCATTGTAATAGATAATATAAAGTACGAATTCAAAACTGCTTTAGAATGTTTCGACATACTATTTAAAATTTATCACACGATTAACATTCAGTATCCCATTGAAAGTTCATATTTGTGGGTATTGATTCAAAGAGTCATTTATAACTAAAAACGATGTTATTCCGCCATATATCAGCGATTTATTAAACATTAAGATTTAGTTTTAATGTTGATTCTATATTATGTTTGTTTTTCTATTCTTTCGTTCGGTTTTTATATCTACTAGGTATATTTCGGTTTTAAAGAAAAAAAATGTATATATAGTTTTTATATTTTAGTTTGTATAGATTATTATTAGAATATCTCTAAATATATTATTTTTATATATGTACGTGCGTTTTTAATTAAAGTGTGTTCAGAAAAGCGTTAGACAATGGTAATGTTTTTGAATCTATATCTATACGATGGGTAGTCAAATATAGCAATGTTCTACCTAAATACTGCCATTCACTGACACTGTTCTGAAAACAGCAATATTCTCAACCTACCACTTACACCAACCTAAACTAATAATTAACAATTGAAAACCATCATGTCAACTTGAAAGAAATGTATAGTAGAATTCCGGTAAGTATATGATTTAATTCAATCAATATAATTAATTTTCAAATCAATTTAAATTAAATATTTAAATTAAGTATTTAAAGTCTTGAATTAAGCAGAAATTTACTTGAATCAATAAATGAAATTAATTGATGAGATTAAATTTTATATTCGGGTTGAAACTACATAACTTTAAATTTAAGAATTTCCCATGATCTGAATGAATAAGTGATTGCTTGAAAGTTAATAAAATATATTCTTCACTTAAATGAGGTATATTTACTTTGAATACCCAAATCTTCCCGCTGAACATTTGAGGTTTTTAACTTTGAATATTTCAGTTTCTCAGCTGAACAAAATATTTCTTTCCGTATATAGGAACTTACAGTTTACTCTATTTAATGCTCATTTACATATTTCAAGTATTCTTTTTTTAGCGTGTATAAACCAAAACCGCTAAGTTGACATACTTCACATATAATCAAAAGTATCTGCGAAATATTCTTCGATAACAGAATCAGAAAATATGGAAGATTCAGACGATTGAATGGACGATGATGATAAGGAAATGTCTGGTGTTGATATATCGTCGGAAGATACTGATAGCAATTGAATCGGGACTTATATTTTACGTTTTTTTATGTTTTTTTAATATTTTTTTATTATTTGTTTTATAAATGTTTTTATTTTTATATGAATAACCTTCATTGTGTGACAAGGAAATACGTTTTGATTTTGTGATAAAAGTGTAACCTTTATTTAATAATAAATTATTTCCTTTACTGCTACTTTTAATAACAATATTAAATATATTTATTTATTTTAATTTATAAATACCACTATCAATGCCCACTTTGGGTAAATACCCGGGTAATTATCCGGGTGTATTTACCCTTGATAATAAATATCAGGGTATTTAACATCACTGATCACAACAGAGCTTGAGACAACACCACTATTAACCCGCAACCGCTACTGATAAAAACATATACGACAAACAGTGAATAAAGGGAATAGATATAGAAACATAACATAAAAGTTACCTTAAAAATAGTGTCTATTAATTATAATAGTCAGAATATAAGTGTTTGGCGGTGACTGATTAGTTACTTCGAAGAACAAGAACTTACTAAAGAATTGTTATAACGCTTAACGTTTAATAGCGGTGTCTACCTAATTCCGCTAGGTAGCCGTTGAGGCTTAATACATTTGCACGCACTTATAATTGAAACCAAAATCTAATTTCGGCGAAGTAGTTTATTAGAATAAATTATACGTAGTAAAATTACATGCGATGGAGGTAACTCAAATAGTTGCACACTACTAGAAGTAAGACGAAGTAGGAAGCGACGAACAAAAAAAAAGTATTGGAACGAGCAGAATTCTGTCCAACATGTTACTGAAAACGTAATCTACAGGGTTGTTATGTTTAAAACAATTTGTTGTAAAACAGTGTTTTAAGAATATTTTAAAACAAATATTTTGTTTTAAACTGTTTTGTTTTAAACGTGTTTTAAACAGTTTGTTTTAAATGTTATGTTTTAAACTTTGTTTTTCATTAAATATACAATATCGGCGATATCAAGTAAGATAAGGAATGAAAAGACGGCGATTAAAATGCTTACAAATAAAATAATCGCATAATGTAAAACATGTTTAAAACAATTTTTATTCCTTGTTTAATACATACTTTTCTTGTGTGTGATTTAAAACATGTTTTGTTTTATGTTTAACACATGTTTTTTTGTGTACAAAACATCTTTTCGTTAAAAAACACAGTTTTATAGAAATCATGTGTGCTCTGTTCAAAATTAAAAAAAAAATTATCACAGCCCTGTTAAACTGGGAAATCCTTAACACTTTAGATGTAGTATAGCTTGCTCTGCATGCTGATAGTCAATAAACTATTTATTGCCCATATACAATCCCGCGGCAGTATTTGAACCCGATTATATCTACGATGTAGGTTTGATCTTAGCATAGCTTCTTATTCAGGAAAATGTGGTCATTGTATTTTATCTGAAAGGGGTATTTGATGTTTAGTTGACGAGAATGATGCACGATCAATTACCATAGTCGCAATATATCGCCGAAAACGTCATGCTGGCGTAGTTTGATGAACAGATCAAAACTAAGAAAGACCCAACCCTTTGGCAATACTATAGCATGCTACACGCATGTTTAAATATGTATCGATATGTATAAATGGTAAGCAATATTTTTTACTTTTCGTTTTGATAGTACTTCTTCATATCTTTTCAACGGTATAAAAATTTTATTTTATGTTATATCAGAAAATTTTCATGAAAATGGACTTTAAAGGTGGACCATATTAAGTAAGTAATCGTAAAATCAAGTCGACGTGCTTGATATCTTGAGAATGAATTACCATTAGTTACGTTACATATCGCATTATTAGTAACTGTCACAAAATGAGATGATTAGCAGAGCAGCAGAGAATAGAAGTTCTCATTATGATCTGTTACGGGAACAGAATTAGGACCTATGCAGAAGTGTGCAACCTGTGTGCAGAAAAATATCCAGACCAACGCCAGTCGACGGTATTCAGAATTGATATCAAATTTCGGGGAAAAGGAACTGTACGCGATTTATCCAGGTCTGGACGCCCGAAAACAGTTACGGGCGAAGTAAAACTGGATGTTTTGTTGGGTCTTGAGGAAAATCCACATTCAAGCAGGCGTGGATTGGCCTTAGACCATGACATCAGTCATTCAACCGTTTTAAATTTACCAAAAGTAGAAAAATTTCACCCCAACAAAATTCAACTTATTCATCAGATTGCCAAAACCGACACTGACCACAGACGGGAATTTTTTGAAAGCATGGGTGAACATTTGCACCCAAAATAAAAGATTTCAGTTCTGATGTCTGGTTTTATTTGTTTTCTTGCGTACCGGTTTCGGGATTGCTCCCGTCTTCAGCGCAATCGTCTAGAGTACGTATAATTCACGACAAACGAGCTTTTTCATTGCTATGGTTCTTGCGTCCATTCCTATGGTGTTCCAGTGATAGGTGGCAATTACTGGTGTGCAGAGAATCACAGAGATTATCACTAATTAGATGAAATTTGTCGGAGTGAACAGTTGTGGCGTATAAAATAACCGCGTGCGATCGATCGCACGCGGATCAGTCTTTCTTAATTATAATGTAACTGGCGACCGATATATGCAAATTTCTTACGGAGAATATTTCCAAATAAGAACAATCCAGAACAGGCAAATGTGCGTAATTATTTGGACGCTACATTTCCTGGGAGGTGGATTGGAAGAAGGTGAGCAATGGAGTGGCCAGCTAGATCACCAGATCTTGCACCGCTTGATTATTTTATGTGGGGTTATTTGAAAAATAAAGTTTATAAAGATCGTCCCAACAATTTGGAACACCTTCAACAGAAAATACAACACGGGTGTCAACAAATAACTGCCGAACAGCTTCAAAATGTTGTGGATGCGTTTTATAAACGACTTGGAAGTTGTCAAGTGGCGCAAGGTCGACAACTTGAACACTAGTGATCCAGCATATTGTAATTTTATAAATAAAATGTAAATAAGTTTTTGTTATCATTTTTTAGTTTTACTTTTTGTATTCGAAATAATTTGATAAACAATTAATGTAATGAAACGTACAAGCCAAAGCTTTTCTTGTTCATTTTTTAATAAAAAAATACCAATTCATCCACACAGAATTGAATTACAATTGACCGTCAATTTATGGGGATTTTGTTCAAAACAAGTAACTAAGGTGTCTAACTCCTAGAGCTAAACAACAAGATTACTTCGATTATTATAACCAGGATAAAAAAGCTTTTAAATAATTTTCTTGAAAATTTTCTGATGTAACATAATAAAATTTTTATACCTTTAAAAAGAGATTAAAAAGTGGTATGAAAATAAAAACTATTGGTTGCCATTTAAAAATATATCTTTCGATATTTTAGTTATTCCGTTACTTAATTTCCACCCTGAAGATATTTTGCAGTGTATGCGTTTGCAAGCGATTCTAAAAAGGCAGTTTGTGGATGTGTGGTTTCGTTTGACATATGGCTATTAATATCAATGTGGCCAATCTTAGAAAAAGTTTTTAAAATCAGTGTTACAATTTGTTAATTGTAACACCTAAAACAGTGTTATAATGTGTGCATTGTAAAAGGAAAGTAGAAAAAGATTTTTAGCATTCATTATTATTTTGCTCTGGTATTTAGCAAAACATTATGTTCACTCGTCGTTCATCAGTTAAACGTCGGATATTTATTTTTTTATTAAAATGTGTATATTTACTCCATACTTTTACCACTACAAATAAATTCTGATCTATACTCCATCCAATTTGATATATCCAAAATCGTTGAATAACAGTGCGAGTCGGAGGGTCGATGACCAAAATGTAGACTACATTTTTGTGGCCCGTTATGTGTAATGATGTAGTGGTTAGGCCTGTTGTGATGGCGGTGGTAATCGACCTAGTCGTCCAGGTAAAGATTTGGAACCGCTTCTTCCATCTTCGAAAAAGCCGCCTGAGGCCTATTCTAACGGGACCTTGCTTTCTGGGGACCGACTTGAAATGAAAATGGGTTCCATTTCGTTCGGTACTTAATACATAAATATTCATCCTTACCGATAAATAACCAGTAAGTCATGGAATTTAGTGAAGCCGGAGGATGATTACGACTATTAGCTCTGTACACTTCTAGCGGATTAAACAATATACATTCCATGTATTTTTTTGTGTTTTATTCTATAGATAAATATTTTGAGCGAAAGAGATAAGTAACAAACTGGAACCAGAAGCATAGAATCCACTTCCAACTATACGACTGCTGTTGTAGGAGCGAAAGGAGGTAAAAATGAGTTATAATGTAAGTTATTAAAATGGGCCATGCCAAAACGATGGTAAAAAAAGACGTACACTTTCGTCATGAAACTGATAGAGATATGGACGTCTGGATGGTAGTTTGCTTGGTTATAAAAAATAATCACTAACATAAATGGTCTTGAAAAAAGAAGAATGGTCACAGTTCGACGTATATAATATAGGGATGTTTTTTTTGTACGTATGTTCGTACATAATTGGGTAATACGTAGATTTGGAATATTATTTTGTTGCATTTCTCTGTCATTCATTTAACAACCAGGAGGAAGTTTTCAATAGGATGACCTCGCTGTCATTGCCTGGGAGTCAATTCTCACCTAGCGCGAGTTCTCACCGTTCGTGAATTAACGTATGACCTTGGATGCAATCAGTTCGAACCGTATTCTATGGGCAGTGTCGACAATGCAGTGTCCTTTACTACCAATCGCAATAACATGAACATAACGGACGTACTTTACCGGTAGTAAAGCACACTGCATTGTCGACACTGCCCATAGAATACGGTTCGAACTGATTGCATCCAAGGTCATACGTTAATTCACGAACAGTGAGAACTCGCGCTAGGTGAGAATTGACTCCCTGGATCGCAGACTGCTTTACACCGATATGTCGCTGAATAGGTATAGAATAGGTTAGGTTGCAAGTAAACAAACAGTCAAAACCATTTGCATTGTCTTGTTTGTTTGTCATTTACAGTGTCTTATAACCAATCCTAATAAAAATCTAATCCAAATAACAGTGTTTTGTTTACAGCAGTAGCAAAATCTACTGTGTACTGTATGAACGTCCGATCGTAGACGAAGTTTTAAATAAAATGAATACTTGTGCAAAGGTTCAAAGATGTCGTCAAGTTATAATCGGATGACTATCATGCTATATTAACCTAACATAAATCGCTAAGAATAAAAACTGTTCGATATTAAGCGTTAAAGTTCACACACTGCACGTTGCTCTGCTTTGTTCATCTATCACTCACATAACACTGTTGCTCTGCTTTTGTAGAATCACTTGGCCAACTCAAAAGAGGTTCTTTTGAGTCTTCGCACAATGTGACTATTGTCGAGAAGCTTGACTGCCTCGACATTCGCGTGCTGAAGACGTCTCTTCTGATGATTTTCTGCAAACTTGCCAATTTCGTTGGTTACTAGTTCCATCTCAAGGTCCCTGTGGGGATTTCTGTTTCATATATTCAAAGGTGAACCCACAATATTTCCTAGCACCTTATTTTGGAAGCGTTGACTGATGGCGATATTGCTTAGCTTAGTGCAGCCCCATAGTTGGATACCATAGGTCCACACATTTAAGTATCTGCTTGTAAAGTAGGAGTTCATTATACGTCAACAAAGCACATGTTCGAGTAAGGTACGGAGGTGTTATTTATTTGCACTAGAAGATATTGTTTCGCTTGTTGGTAAAATTTATTTGTACGCATTTGTTTTTGTTCAGTGCAATTAGCACTGAATAACCGTTGCATCCAATCACTAATATTTCCAGAACTGCATTCTGCAGTTCTAGTGTTGCTCCTTCAACATTTGAATCTACTGCATGAGCAGTGTCATCAGCAAACGTGGTATAAACTTGCTTTATACGGAAGTGTCTATCAGAAAGATATGATATTAATAGTTGGCTATACTCGAAGAATAGTAGCCGTTCCAACTTACACACTAGGCCCTCGTGCCAAACTTTGTCGAGAGCTTTTGCCACATCCAGAAATATAGAGGAGCATACCGTTTTTTTGAATCCTATTAAATTCATGTTTATGAATCCAAATTGATGAGCGGGCATACTATTTCTGTCATCCAAGACTGGTTTCAGCCGTAGTTACTTTCCTACAATTTTGACAATGTGCTAAACAAATCGGCCTGTAGGAGGATGCTGCACGTGGTGGTTGTCCTGGCTTGGGAATCATCACTACCCACAGTTTTACAAACAGTTGACACATATTTAAGTCTAAAATGCTGCGTTGCAGAGCTTAGTTATCTTAACTATGGCGTTTTTAGGTGCATTTTTAAGATCTCACTTGTTATCAAATCATTCATTTACTACCTCTTTAGGGGTAACGGGGGATATTATATTTCCTTGGATTATTGGAGTGAACGATTGTTCCAAGTACTTTGCAAAGATTATGACTTTGTCTTTGTTATTTCTAGTCCAGGTTCCATCCTCTATTTGATTGGCGGAATTTGGGTGGTTGGTTTCAAGCCCTTTAGTCGCTTTCCATAGAGCTTACATCACTTGTCATTTCTTCTAGGCTTTTGCTTATTGACTGTTGCTTGATATCTTCAATCATACTACGTAAGTCCTGACTTAACCAATTTAATTTAGTTTTTATTGCTGGACCCCTGCTTACCTGCCAACGTTTACTTGTTTTTCTGTTTTCGATAACTATATCTCTTACTTCCTTTGGGTAATCTGATGAAGAAAATTATTTTGTCGTGCTACAATCACAAATAAGCGTCGCTTCATACAGATATCAACTCCAGCAATTATGTTACAAAAAAATAAAAACGAGGGAGCAGCTAATGATACCACCTATAAATCTACGGACGGCAAACCCCTTTTTTCAAGAGACACTAAATAAACGAGCAGGTCAAATTGGAAACATCAAATCTATATAAATAATAAAACTGATAAATTCTCCGCCACCCGACAACCGCCTATACTGAATCTCTTAAATAATATTCTAGTATTTAGGAACGATAGCTAATTTGGAATGCATACCGGGAAAGCATATAGATCACTTGTCAAATACTTTACGGTAGTGGGATTTTGGATCACCATATCCGGATATAGCCAGCGCAAACAACATTTTGGCAAGTTCTAAATGTCACTCAGACGATAACAACAGTTCTTAATCTATTTCTGGTTTTCTTCAGATTCGACAGCAACGTCTTTTCAGCACGTCCGCCGGCGCGGACGAGCAAAACAAAAGTTTCCTATCAAACCACGCAAATAAATCTGTGTTTATATGAAACCAATAATAATTATGGTAAAGTGAGGTGTTATTGATCACACCTATACAGGGTGTTTATAAAACATTCGGCAAAAATTCAAAAATTCCCTGGCCTATTCTAAGAATATTTTGTTCTTTGATGATTTTTGACAAGCTGTTTTTTTTTTGTCTTCTGTGTTGCAAGATTGGATTCTTGCATCCTAGCTGGAGGTAGTCATTTTCAACAGTTCTTGCAGATTAAGAAACTTTAGATAAAAAATGACTATTCTCCCGTACAAATGTAAAACGCCGTAACTTCAGATTAAAATTGACTATAATTTTTCTGTTTCAATTACAAAATCACGCACTTTTATAACTTTTGTAGTTTATCATTTTTAGTAATTATTTGTATTTTTACTATTAAAGTTTGCATTATTTAAAAAGGCAAATAACTGCATTATTGAAATTTTTGTAGATATGGCACTTTACCTTTGGATGGCAATATTGATACCATTTTTTGATTGTCTCTCTTAAGTAAATGCCCTCTTGTAAAGGGTGAAAGAGTGATAAGATAAATGCACCAAGTTTCCAGTGCCTAACTTTTTGCTCCGTAGGCCAAAACGACCCATTTTTGAGATTTAATTTCACTTAACATAAGCTTCGATTACATGGCGTTTTTTGCACTGTTGACCTGTCGTTTTTGAAATCCACAGGCTGTTAAAAAACAAGCGGTCAGCAGAAAGTGGGAACTAAAGTGCGTCGGAATACGGAACCGATTTTAGAATCTTCAATGGGAAAGAAGGTCATATCATAGAATAGCTCTTTTGATACCAAAGAATTTGTATATGAAACATTTTTTTAAAATTATTGTCGTTAATGGTTTATTCGGTAAGCAACCTATATTCAATATTTCATCTCTACATCCTATGTATGTGTATAGGATTTAGAGGCTGGGAAGTCCCATAGCACCTAGGCCCCACTGCGCTTTATGTGCAAACCCCTTATGAACACTCTGGACTTGTGAACCAACCCAGGCCCTGGGCAAAAGTTATGAGGCATGATAGAGGAGCATCACGGATTCTGTCCATAATAGGCCAGGGTCCCCAAGAGCACTTACCCTGTGGTCCTCTAGAGCGGGACATTCGTACAAGATGTCTCTTACCATTTCCTTGTCCTGTATGCAGTCTCGGCAGGTGGGCGTATCAATCAGATGCGTCCGTACTTTACAGTGACTAGTGAGTAGTCCAGTAATGAGTTGGACGTTAGGTACCTCTGGAAGCTCTGAAAATTTTCTGGTTGTCGTAGTAGATGGATATATGAGTGTGGTGTCCCACCTGTGACTCAAACTGCTGGGGGTAATGTTCTTTACCATGTCTCTGAGGGCGGTGTTGGAGAGCAGGATGACAGGTTCTGGTGCAAAGGTTCCGTTGTTTTTAGAGTTGCCTTTAATCCAGTTGATGGTCATGTTGCTTTTCCGGGCTGCCTCTACCACGCAGGCCAGCTGGCAGACCTGACGAGGCTGTGCCATAAAACTGTCTTGTTTAAAGTTCAACCAATTCCAGGTTTCTGGTTGACCGAGTCAGTAACGGCGACCAAGGCAGTAATAGATGTGAGAGAGGGAATAGCAGGTATCTGGTGCTCGCCAGTGACTCATCAAACGGGGCCTTCAGAAGTTGTGCCATCATGAGGACTTAACGATCTGATATCTAGTATATCCGAATAGGGATTAAGGCAATTGTGGATAGACGCTATAGCCCACATGACATTTATACCCTTCTCGATGTGGAGCTACCCTATCCTACTTATGTGGGGAATGAGGAGCCGCTCAGTGAGATGATATGTGGTAGTTCTCTGCGTAAGCGTGCTTAACGGTGCACCCATTCCCCGATGAAAGGGTAGCCTTTCTAACCTCGGTGGGTACGGATAGCGCGTTAGCGTTCCGGGCGGTGACTCGTCAAACGTGGATTCCGCAAGGTTTCCGACACGAGTACTTGGAGTAATTCAAGGCTGTGGGATGCACTAGCTCTTCGGTGTGGAGCCCTAGAACCACCGGGAGCTACCCTATACCATTGTTCCTATGCTGTGGGTCAATGGCCGCCCTTCTACGGTGTATACAGATGTTAAGTAGAGGTTTGCGCAAGCGGCCTCGCCGGCGACTCGTCCAACGGTGTCGGGGAAGCCCGACTTATACGAGTACCGAGGGGAAGGATGGACCCTATGGCTGGTCTGTTTAGGAACGAGGTCTTGTTGTATCATGGAAGCCTGCGCGTGATGGCACCGGTGGTGCAGCATAACAACTTACTGTAGTGGATTTACAAATGCCAGCCACGGCCTCTTTCAACTGGAGACGGACTCTCAGGGGCAAACACGTTTCCTATGTGGTGTATCATGGATGCTGTATAGCGAAGGCTAGGTCAGCGAGCCGACCCCTATGAGGCGGCGGTCCTTATTCATGCCTCTACCATGGAGTTGTGTTAATCCAGACTGCCCTGATATGCAACGATACCGTTCAAGAGCCATAATTTAATGCCTACTGTCAGTGAATATCACTATATTTTTGCCTGAGTTTTTAGATTCACTAATGATATCTGAGGCCATTTTAATAGCGACCAGTTCCGCCTGGGTGACTGAAGGGAATTTACCAAGCGGGCACGACCGACGAAGCTGACAGTCGCGCAAGAAGATGCCGGCACCTGTACCGATTGGGCTCTAACAGTTATCCTGGATCTTCAGGCTATTGCTGGGGTTAGCCTCGACGCTGCGGTGTGGGTCAGATATAGTTTTCTAAAAACATAGTGGGGTGTGTAATCTGTAGGACACTCCAGAAAAGGCTTAGCCTTGTTGACCTTCCTCCAGACCCAGAAGTCGATCCTCTTGCCACCAACATGTCTGTCCCAGGAGTACCTCACTCTACAAAGTCTGGATAGCGTTGCTAGAACCACTTCTTCTTCAAAGATGTCAAGGTGTGGTAGGTACAGCATGTTTTCTATCGCAGCAGTGGGGTAGAGTTTATTGCTCTGTGACGCTTAGACAAGCCATTCTCTGAATTTGGTTTAGTAAGGTGGTCGTGGAGGCCACCTTGACTCTGGCCACCAAGCCACTGGTTCGTTCGTGAGCATGGGTCGGATAACTGACGTGTGATTCCAAAGCGTGAGCCAAGGCGAGAGAGCCCATGTGCGACTCATAGCCCTCCGACACTGACCGAAATCTATACATCCATTGGTAACTCCATGGGTTAGGTGGTTATTCCACAACAGCTTCCTGTTGAAGACAATACCGATGTATTTTACTTTTTCAGACAGGGTTACAGAATTTTGGTGGTCTGAAGATGTCAGTATTCTGATTACTCGTGAAGAGCATTATTTCTGTCTTGGCGGGGTTGTTGCTACTATTGTGAGGGCTCCCTACATCCTATCGGAGAGAGTATTGCTGGGATTACCTCTGGCGAGGATAACGAGGTCGTCGGCATAGCTTGTTTTATGATAGTGCAGATCGTTGAGCCGTCGAAGAAAGCTGTCCAGCGTGAAATTCCACAGGAGGGGAGAAATAACCCCGTCCTGCGGGCAACCACCAACAAACTTCCCCGGGAAAGTGGCTTCACCCACTCTCATATTAACTGCCCGCTATCTAAGCAAACTATTGACCCAACCTCTCAGCGTCTCAGGTACCCTACGCCCGGAAAGGGCTCTGTTGATTATTCCAAGGGTTATGCGGTCGACGGCTCCGTCGATACCAATGTTACTCCCAGGATTGACTGGTTTTTGTCATGCGATATTTCGGTGTAGCTGACAACGCTGTGGAGCGCTGTCAGTGGATCTACCTTGGGTGTACGCATATTGTCGGGGGTGTAGCGGCTCGACAATAGGCGCTATGCCGCTCATGTATCGTTCGCACAGTCTCTCTAGGATCTTCACGAAGAGGGACGAAAGACTGATTGGACGATAAGACTTTGGAATGGAGTAGTTCTGTCTACCTTCGGGATGAACGTGAGTGTCCTCCCGATATCGAAACTGGGATGTAACGGAGTGCAAGGCACGCCTGAAAAATGCCTTCAAGATGCGGCACGATCATATCCAACCCCCACTGAAGCAGGACTGGAATGACGCAGTTAGGGCCGGTCGCTTGATGGGCGAGAAGCTTTTAACTGCCCAGCTCATTTTGTCCATTTTCATGATGTAAGAAGCAATCAGTAAGTATTCGTTGAGGTGTGCCCATCCTGCTCCTGAATTGAAGTGGAGGCTGACGGAGCGGCAACTGAACCTGGAAAATGAATAGCCATTAGTAATTGTAAGCTCTCGGAGGGATTGTTGGTATAGAGCCCAGTCCTCCGTAGTATTCGAATCTCCCGTTTATGACCCAGCAGAGATGATATCTCGATATTCTCACAGATGCTTCGCCAGGACTTCCTCTGTCGTTGACAAGTCGTGTGTTTGTAAGCCGAAAGGTTGTTCTTACAAGAGGTCCAATCAGCGTCACCGAGCATCCGAGCCGGCTACCTTCCTTAACGAACATGCCTTTTTGCCTAATGCCTCTATAATTGTCTGCGATGCTTTCGCAGGAAGTGGACTGGGCGTTTGCGTCGCAGGCAATTACGAGCTTCCAGCCCTTGAGAGCCCAGGTCTCCACCAAATTGGTCAACCCCCCGCGACGGAGGGAGGTTCTCGATGGGGGGGGGGGCAGAGGTCACCACTAGGTCTAGGGGTCTGGCATCTTCAGGCAAATGCAGTCTTATGGTTGTTATGTCTCCATCGGTGTGCTGCAGGAGCAGGTAGGCGTTGAACTGCCTTGGAACATGAATGGTTGTTTTTGGTCTGATATATTCGTTGCAACTAAAAATACAACCGGTAAGTGCACTTAGATCAACAACCCTGGAGCTTTCGGTCCAAGGTTCTTGGATCAGAGCCATGGTGTTCTTCATCCTGGAGAAGTGTCTGCATAAAATCTCTGACGGTGCACGATTATGATGGAGGTTACACTGGATTGCCCTCAAGGTGCCATCCCACCTTGGGGTGCCTCCATTGTCATTGTCGTTGCAAAAACCTCAGCAACGTAGTAAAATGAGGTATATTTTCAAAAACGCCACACAACGTAGTAGAATTTATACCAGCGTTTTTCAACCCATTGTGCATTGCGATCCATTTTATTTGGTTGTGCAGGCTGCACGACTGAAGGTCTCGTTATATTTTTGACACTAATGTCGTGAAACATTCAAGTCGAAGTATGTGCATTGTGCATTCAGTCTGTACAAGCAAACGCTAGAAACCTTAACGTGGTTTTTAATTATCACCTTAATTTTTATTAGGCGTATAACAACCTTTTTCGAATGGAAAGGTATACTAGAGTATTTAAAAAATGTATTGTATGTATACCTACTTTTTTTTAATTTAATGATTTTCAAATTGCTTGTCCGAAAGTAAATAATTTTGATTTTAGCAAGTTGTGTGAATTTATAGCGACTAAACCCAATATCCCCGAAACTTCAAAAGGATCTCAAAGTAATCATGAAACTTGGTACTTTAACCTAAAATCCATGTTATTATTATTAATTAATGTAATTTCGTTTTATCTTTTTCCAATCATTGTCCTTTAAAGGTGCGCGTATACATACTGCGTATGATAAAGTAAAAGACGAAATATTTAGGTTTAAAGGGTCGAGTTTGTAATGAGCTGTGACAGCGATAGTATGGTCAAAATTTAACTCGATCAAACAATTTCTTTTGCCGTGGCTATTCTTGAAATATTTTACAAAAATGTGAAATATTTGAGCAAATTTAAGATGCAAGAGCAAGTTGTTATCTACATTTTGTTTATTATTGATGTCAATACGCACACTTTGACATCTTTTACCTTTTAACCCATCCATTTTGGTTTTCTACTTGTAAGGTAAAATTTGAAAATGTTTATTAAGTTTCGGGGTAAAAGATATTGTCCAATAAAGTACATTTTAGGCGTTTCTTACTGACTAGATTTGGGGACTGGAGTGGATTTGGATTTTTCCTGAATACCGGGATCAATCCCGGAATCGCGGGATTACAAAATATTGAATCCCGACATCCCGGGGTCACAATATATTGTTCAGGAGTGGAACGCATAAAAATATTCACAATATTTACGTATGGGCATTGTGCGTATTAAACACATAATACATCTTATTCATCAATACATTTTGTAACATATTTGATGCGGTTGTTTTTGCTTTTTTTTAGGATTCAATCGACAGATTGCAGATGGTGTGGGTGTAGCCAACGGTGTCGAAGTAAAAGCAAAGAATAGAAATAACAGTTGTAGTTCCCTTTCTATAACTGTGCCAGTAGGGTCTTCCGGTAGATCTGATTACATAATCGTCGTTGTGCGTCGATGTGCAGATGTTTGGAAGGATAATTTTCGAAGCATGCCTGCAGCAAATTTGACCCATATTTTTAATAAAGGACTCACGTAGAAGGCAGAACTGGATGTGACGTCTGAAGGCACGTTCCAACTTGGCACGTACCACGTTTCCGTTCAATCTATGTGGATGGTATAATAACAGTTGGTATACTAGAATTAGAGGCAGATATTGGCCTCATTACGTAAATATTAAAACATTCTTTGGTGGTGTAAAAGGAAAAAATGCAAACAATTGTTGAACAAATTTCCGTAGATCGTTTGAGGTCTGGTACCGGATGGAATGAATGCATGTATACCAACCTGAAGCAAATATTGAGGACAATTAGGAAACTTTTTTTTTACACCCCAGGATATCAATAGGTCCATATGAAACGGTGACCGGAATACGAAATTTATATGAAATTTTTAAAGCACGGATCTTGCGTTTAGAGTAGAGTTGATAGCTATTTGATATAAAACTAAATTATTTCAAAGTTGGTGTTTTAAAGTTTTCGCCAAAACAGGCGTTTTCTTGAAGTAAATATTTAGATAATAAAAATATACTAATAACGAGTATGTGTTGTCAACAAACTAAATATGTTAAGAATGTAGTTTTCTTACCATTCTATAACCATTTCTCTGTGTACACCTAAACATTTTAGTCAATGGCACACGCTGAATCAAAAATTAATAGACTCGGATCATTTATTTCTAGCATATTGCAAAGGCAGTTCAATGCATGAGTTCAATGCGGTGATTTAGGGGTGTTTGGACCCCATGGAGTACCTAATACCAAACGCATGTGTGTAAGTGCAAGCCGTAATGACACTTGCGAGTAGTTCTTCTTCCGTGTAGGTAGGCGTTTTGTAAGCCAGAGGTCTTATGCCCCAGAAAACAGTCTAATGGATTTAGTTTAGGGGATCAATCGGGCCAAGTAACAGGGTCATCTCCGATTTTGTAGCCATCGACGTTATCTATGAGGACACATTTTTTTAATTTGAGTATTAAATAGATACTAAGTACTCAGTACTGAGTAATGAGTATATAATCTACTCATGAGTAGAATTTGCCTCACACTGTACCATACCCACACACTGTGCAGCACTGTACAGTGGGTGGTGCGCCACACCCGTTACGCTGGTGATTTGTAATCTTGTTAACCCTGTTCTACCACTTCAATTGTTTTCAAACTTGGGCACTTTATTCAAAACAATTGAAAGTATATGTAGACAAAAAGTGATGGTTATATCTCAAAAGCTTCCCAATTTTTTTAGAACTTTTTTGTAAGGAAAAAACTCGTATTTTTTTTAAAACACCCCCTTCCCCATCGAAACCCATAACATATTATTTTCCATCAAAATTGGCCTTCTCGTGATAACAATGTTTTTCGATTTTTTTCTAACCGCCAGAAACTCATTTTTTTTTTTCATTTCTGATTTTGTGGGAAACAATTATACATAAGTACAAACTCACACTAAGAATCTCGGACAGGTTCGGGCGGGGGCAACTTTTACATTTATCCTGCTATGCCCTTTGTAAAAAATAGATTAAAAAGGAACTTTTAGTCACTGGCAGTTACTAATAAGTGCCACAAGAGCAAGAATAAGAAAAAAAACTGAGTTTATATTTGAATATAATAAATAAGAATAATAAATTTAGTGATTTTTCTTTTTCAAATACAAAAAGTTTAACAATAAGGTATGAAATTACTGTATATCAAAATATATTACTCTAATGCAACATTTAGATCGCTTGCAGTTTATTTAGATTAGCTACAATTTTTAGAAAAATGACAATTTTCGTATAATTTAAAAAATGTGTTTAAATGTTGATAAAAATTTCTTTGTCCTCATCAATAATCATAAACTTTAGGCGTACTGCGGGAGACCTAAATATTATTCAATTGGGACAATTTTTTGTGGTATTTGAGGGGCCACTGGGACAACTTTTTATCAACTTGAAATTTTTAATTCCGAAAAAGACGTTTTTTTTTAATACAAAATCTCAAGAACGGCTTGCTATTTTAAAAAATCTTCGAACACCTCGATTTATAATTATCAAAATACACCTTATGGAATATGGAATATGTGGGGTATAGCTATTATAGTAGTAGTGCACCTAGGCCACAGTTGGCCCCTTTTGCTTCCCCGAGATGGTTGTGACATGCGCGCGGTGCGGTGGTGATGGTCGATATGTGTAGCATATCTACCACGCCTCACATACCAGCCTCTATCCAGAGCTGGATACGCTGAACACGGCTGGCTACTTAGCCAAGAGGGAGGGCGGCATCTCTGGGAGCACATGTCCTCCCGAGCCGAGGCCTGTCCCTGTGAGGGCATCCAATACAAAGTTATCGAAACCAGAGGTCGAGACTGGTTACGGGACCACCGACATAACGTGGCATCCGAAGCACGGCTGCCCAGGACCTGTGGAGTGCAAGGCAAACGCCTTCCCTCTCTGCCACTTCGCCTACAATAGACCTTATGATATCAAATTAATTGTTTTACCTTCAGTTGTTTTTAAAAGATGACGTCATCGATATTTTTTTAAATGACAACCCTATATTATTTTTAATGTGTTTGACAGATCTTTTAATTGTTTTATTGGTAGCATAATATTTTTAGGACCTTACATAAGAACATTTTTGTGAAAAAAAAAAACAAATGAAGGTTATGAAATAAAAATGACAAAATCTCCGGAACGGCTCGACTGAATTTACCGATATTTTGTAATTAAGTATTTTGCAACCATGTGACGTCACTGGCGTTATTATCGTTGATGCAACGTTTACAGTTTCTGAGATATAACCTCAAACTTTTATACTTAAAATATGGTAAATCTTATATATACTGGGTGTCCCACGACGTGACTCCCATAGCTTGGGAGTGTGTTGCTGGGGTAATTTCAAGTCAAAAAAGTTTAATGAACATACACCCAAAACGCTATCGTAACCGAGCTACAAGCATTTGAAGTTTTAGATAAGCCCACTAAGGCAGGTATTAAGTTCGGCTGTCGATTTTGTTATTACTAAAAAGTCCAGGTGGCTGTGAAAGATCATTTGTTATTTATATTCTGCCGTAGCGAGAACAACTAGTAGCTAGAATTATGGATGCCGCAGAAACTATTCGTGCTGATCCTGAGACTGTTAGCAGAGCTACCACTTAATTCTAAGAAGAGCTAGACTATGTATACAGCATCTGGGTGGACATTTTGAGCAACTACTTAAATAATGCTGTTTCCTTTTAAATGATCTTTAAATTAGTAGGGAATTCCTACTACTTATATAAAATTTCAAATGCTTGTAGCTCGGTTATGAAAGCATTTTAGGTGTATGTTTATTAGACATTTTTGACTTGAAATCACCTCAGCAACACACTCTTAAGCTATGGCAGTCACGTCGTGGGACACACTGTATATTAACTTTTACCATATTTTAAGTTTCTTCACATTCGACCGATCTGGTTTACCTACAATATAGTACATGTAGTAGACATACTACAATTTTATGAAAAGCATATTATAGGTCGCCATACATATGTACCATTAGATATATTCCGGCACAAAGAATAATTTGATATGACTGGTCCAATGTCATGCATTTCCTCCCCAGCGTCGCCTACTCGAAATATAATTCATAATACCGTTAAATCCCACTCGACCATCTGAAGACTCCTCCGGAATTCACTATTCGGAGAGAACGGACTTAGGCATGGTCCATAGTGTGACAGGTATTTTGTAACTTACCTTGGTAAGAGTCGATGTTGAATTGGTTGGCCGTGGCTCTGATGATGCTGCTCTCTCTAGTGGGACAGAGACAGTCGAGAGCAGTTTCTCGGTCGAATCTGTCGAAGGTTGGTCGTTGACCGACCGTCTTGAACCATGGCCCACTCCGATGTAACGCGAGGAAACGTTATGCAACGAAAGTATTCGGGAATTATTGTAATATCGTTTAGGATCATTTCGTTTGGTTTTACTTTTGTGGATACGAAAACAAATGGAATATCGTGCCATACAAACTAAATGAACTGGGAATTGATTGAAATAGTCAACAAGTCTAGAGTACTTGTATTAAATAGAATTTCTTAATAAGATGACAATAAAGGTACCTATTCCAAAATTTTAATGAGATTCAAATGTGACCGTCATAGGAGATCCGAACTGGTGTCACCATACTACATTCTTTCATCAAGAACATATATTTTAGAAAATAAACTGCTTCCGGGTTATGCCGTTTTTTATTTATTTATTTTTATTTATTAATGCTGACGTTTCGCAAACCATGTTGCTCGCTTCTTCTAATTGAATACTGAAGACCTACCAAGAAACTCTCCCTTACATACTTGTATTTAGACCTCACTGCGCACATCTGGAGCTACCGCTCCCATGTGCTTTTCCACCTGACCGCGTTAGGATCGATTTCCAGACCCTACTAATGTCAGTACCATAATCGCGATTGATGTTGTTAGGATGTTTGTAAATTTCGATGGCTTCTCTAATAAGCCTTCGATGATAATTACCACCCCTTGCCAACATCTTTACGTCATCGAAAACCATTGTGTGTCCCGACTCGTGGCAGTGTTGAGCAACAGCGGACTGTTGAATCTTGCGTAGCCGGGTGTCTCTACTGTGCTCCTTGACTCGACATGCGATACTTCGTCCTGTCTGTCCTAAATAGCATGTTCCACACTCACATGTTATCGTGGATACCCCTTCGTTCTTCAGGAGGGGTGTGATATCCTTTGGGTTAGGCAAAAGATACTTTACGTTTGCTGGTGATCTGTACCTTACCGTGATACCCGATTTCTTCAGTATTCTACCGATTCTTTCTGATACCCCACTTACGTATGGTAAGCAAGCGACCCCCTTTGACTCTTGCTGCTCCTCTGAGACTTGCGGTTTTCTTTGTGTGACACCTCGTATGTCAGACTTGGTGTATCCATTCTGACGTAGAGCCTACTCCAAGTCTTTCCGTTCGTCGTCCAAGGTGCTGGAGTCGCACACCTCTCGGTTCTGTTGAACAGAGTGTTAATAACACTTCTCTTCTGTTGGGGATGGTGGTGTGATTTGGCGTTCAACTACCGATCGGTATGTGTTTTCTTACGATAGACTGTACGTCCAAACGTACTCGTTGTCATTCTGTATACCAGCACAAAAATGGCAGCTGATTATGCTCTTCTATTTCCATCGTGAATTTGATAGAAGGATTAACATTGTTCAGGTGGGTAACGAACTCAGTAAGTTTATCTCTACCGTGTGGCAAAACCACAAAGGTAACATCAACATATCTGACCCAATGCTTGGGTCTGTAAAGACTTGACCTTATGGCTTTTTCTTCAAACAATTCCATGAAGAAATTGGCGATTACCGGTGAAAGAGGTGATCCCATGGGAGCAGCCTCTACTTGCTCATACATCGCTCCCGCCCACTTGAAGTATGTGGTGGAGAGACTCTACAAGATCCGGTACATCGGTTGGTAGACCTAGGGGCACAAGTGTTGTCCGAAGGCCTTCGACTGCCTCCTTAACCGAAACACACGTAAACAGTGATGTTACGTCGAAACTTACGAGTATATCCTGCGGGTCAATAACAACTTCCTTCAAAATCTGAATAAAATGTTCAAAGTTCTTAACAAAAGATTTTCTTAACAAAAGATCTAGTTTGTCCTATAAACGGTTGGATGGTTTTCCATAAGTATTTTGCCAACAAATATGTTGGGGAGCCTATTGCGCTGACGATTTGTCTCAAAGGTACGTTATCCTTGTGGATCTTTGGCAAACCGTAGATCCTCGGTGCCTCGGTGATTCTAGGTGCTCTAGGAGCTTGAACAAAAAGGCTTCTTTGTTCCTGTTCGGGAACCGATGATGATTTAACCAATTCCTTCACTCGCCTTCCTATCTAATCTGTTGGGTCATCGCAATTTTACGGTACGTATTTTCACCGGTAATCGCCAATTTCTTCATGGAATTGTTTGAAGAAAAAGCCATAAGGTCAAGTCCTTACAAACCCAAGCATTGGGTCAGATATGTTGATGATACCTTTGTGGTTTGGCCACACGGTAGGTGATAAACTTACTGAGTTCCATAGCCACCTGAACAATGTTAATCCTTCTATCAATTTCACGATGGAAATAGAAGAGCATAATCAGCTGCCATTTTTGGGTATGCAGGTATACAGAACGTCAACGGGTACGCTTGGACATACAGTCTACCGTAAGTAAACACATACCGATCGGTACTTTAACGCTAAATCACATCACCATCCCCAACAGAAGAGAAGTGTTATTAACACTCTGTCCAACAGAGCCGAGAAGGTGTGCGACTCCAGCACCTTGGACGACGAACGGAAACACTTGGAGTGGGCTCTACGTCACAATGGATACACCAAGTCTGACACACGAGGTGTCACACCAAGAAAACCGCATGTCTCAGAGGAGTGGCAAGAGTCAAAGGGGTTCGCTTGCTTACCATACGTAAGTGGAGTATCAGAAAGAATCGGTAGAATACTGAAGAAATCGGGTATCACGGTAAGGTACAGAGCACCAGCAAAGGTAAAGGATCTTTTGCCTAACCCAAAGGATATGACACCCCTCCTGAAGAACGAAGGGGTATACAAGATAACATGTGAGTGTGGAACATGCTATGTACGACAGACAGGACGAAGTATCGAATGTCGAGTCAAGGAGCATAGTAGAGACACCCGGCTACGCAAGATTCAATAGTCCGCTGTTGCTCAACACTGGCACGAGTCGGGACACACAATGATTTTCGATGACGTGAAGATGTTGGCAAGGGTTGGTAATTATCATCGAAGGCTTATTAGAGCAGCCATCGAAATTTACAAACATCCTAACAACATCAATCGCGAAGATGGTACTGACATTAGTAGGGTCTGGAAATCGATCCTAACGCGGTCAGGTGGAAAAGCACATGGGAGCGGTAGCTCCAGATGTGCGCAGTAAGGTGTAAACACAGGTATATAATGGAGAGTTTCTTGGTATGTCATGACACACAGCATAACCCGGAAGAAGTTTATTTTCTAAATGATTCTGGCTGTGAAAGCCTACGTACTTATTTAACATATATTTTGTGTGGTTGTTTGTTTTACCTATGTTATATGTTGGCAGCCTAGGAAACTTACATTCTGATTTATTGCAACAATGAAATGTCAGTCTAATTTGTTATTATAGGATGTTTGCTAAGTCCAGAATATAGCCATAATCTCACTAAAAAGAACACAAACATGAATGCCAACGTTAGAGAAATGCATTTTAGGAACACATCAATGAAACTATAAATTCTTTTATTTCAGCCAGCTCCAATGATTGCATTTGTTACTACAAGCACCAAGCATTAGATTTATCTTTATTGACAACATTGATCATTCTTCTTATAAAAACAAGATCACAACGTAGATCACAACCCAAAATTGTTGAAGCCATCCAAAATTCTGATACAGATAACAAAAAAATTTAAATGGGATAAAGTACGGCCTATTAGTTTTCCAGGAGAAAGAAATATTTTAGACTACCGACTGCGGCAAATTATACCTAAGTTGGTGCTAGGTACATCCAATTTACACGACTGCAACTGTTGAGATTTACCTAAAAATGTTCATGGTGTGATAAATTGATACATTGTTTCCAGAACCGTACAACTGTTTAATACGTCGATTTGAGCAATTTTTTTACTTCTTTATACATTCTATTTATTTTCTTATAAAACAGGTTTTCTTTTCGACTAACTTCTAATTTGGATAACCCGGCAATACAGCAAAATTGCAAACTTCGTTCTTTCATTTTAACTCAAAATAATATTCTGTGTGATGGGTTTTATTTTTTCTATTCTGTCATTAATAAAAAGTGTGAGCAAACCATTTCTATCTTTCAAGTTACACGCTGTTAACATCAACATAGAAGTTGTTTGTTGTGATATTTAATCTTAATGGGAGGTTCTCATGTAGAGACCTAAAAACCTCAACTTTGAGACGGTTTGAGACTTAAAAACTCCTTTTCTATATGAATTCATTGAAATATAATAATTAAATCAACATAAGCACCCAGAAGTATACCTTCTCTGTACTGTATCCAAATTTCACATTCCTCATTTAAAGCGTTACCGAAAATTATCATTTGAATAGGCTCATCTCTTTGCGCCGCCTTAATGCAGGAAATTTTGACCGGAGAATACCATAGATTATAAAACCGTAAAACTTGCTAGAATAAAAAAAAAACTGTTTCACTGGCTGATTTTATACACTCCAAATTTTCAAAATATGAAGGAAAAAAATTATTTTGTAACCTATTACATGAGAACCGTAACCCCCATTCAAACGTGAGTTGCCGCTCTTTTCTCCAGAGCTTCCAAACAAAAGTTTTACTAGATGTAGATGGCGATACAACTACCAAATCTCTAATTATTGAGTATATTTTTATTTCCGGCAGGAATCCACCCCACCATAAATATATAACAGAAGAAGAGGTTATCTACTTCTCAATATAGGGTTATATTTGCTTTTGTAAGCAGTTTGCTGCTTGCTCTCTCAAAATGAATATTGATCGATTATTTGTTTATTAGGGATTTATTTATAGGTACGTACACAATTTCACTGGTTTTCATATTTTCTAATTAAATATTGTTTAAGCTGCTCCATTTCCATATAGAACTTTACGTTACTATCCAAGTACGATTATACGGCAACTCAAACTGTGTTGTATTACATAACGTAGTTACCTTAGCTCACCGTAGAATGACTCGTCTAATCATACCTTTAATGCAGCAGCCCGTTCCGAAATAACGCCATACAATGGAGATCATTCGTCGTTTTTTGGTTGCTCGACGCAACTGGAATATTTCAATATTTGATTACGCAATATTGAGGGTGAATTTATATTTTAAATGATGCTTACCGTAAAACGTTTCCATATAGAAAAGATAATTCTTTGTGGCATTTAACTGTAATAAAATCTGCCACCTTGAGGTGGGAAGGTATATGATTAATAATTAACTACATAAATATAGAAATAAATAAAAATTGTGTGTTGTGTACTATTTACGTCAAAAACAGAAAAATAATAATAAAATGCTGACTGATTTTTGTTTTAACGTATGATTATTTAGCTGTCGTGTAGCCTGTACTTTAGAATGATGGTATAACTATATAGTATCAGCTTTGCTCCGAAGAAAGGGGAAACAATTGTTTAACGACCTTCAAATGTAAATAGGACGACAGCTACGATTTATATTAGTTAGCACGAACACAAAAAAAAATCCAAAATGCAATTCTTTATGTTACGTCTTGTTGCGGTATTACCGATTTTTAGTGTCTTAAGTACATTTTGTAATGCCAACAGACTAAAACTCTCTCAGAATGGTATTCTAGTTGCGTTCACTAAAAGATAACTCCCATCGTTATACGTAAGATTTAATGTACTTTTATAATATATTACAGTACATAATAATCATACGCCAGTAAGACCAAAAAGCATTTCCCTATTTGAAGTTTAGCTTTTTTCACACTAAAATTTCCAAGTATATTTTGCATAAAAATTGAAATTCTTTGTTGACCTACTCAATCGAATAGTTGCTATAGTTTCACAATTTAAACAATAATTATTATGTGGTGTATCGGCGCGTTTTTGACGCATGATACGGAAGCCTTAAGATGGGGTTCGAAATGAGTAGGCAGCCAAATATACTTCATAATATTATCCTGAGTTATTCAGCGAAATGATTAGGTATTTCCATTCAAATTATAGGTCGAACCGAACTTGAAACCTTTGCCGATTATACAAAAATATCCGGCTCAATTCTGTCGGCTCTAGGTGACGGATTTTACGATTGTTGATGGCTATGTCGTAGTCTTCTTTCGTTCAACAAAAAAACGCCTATAATCACGGAATTCGTCACCTATACTTGACAGAATTGAGCCGGATATTTTTTGTATTATCGGCAAAGGTTTCAAGTTCAGTTTAGCGTATAATTTGAATGGCAATACCAAATCATTTCACTGAAATACTCAGAACAAAGTTGTGAAGTATATTTGGTTGCCTACTCATTTCGAAGCCCATCTTAAGTACGGGCCGTGAGCCGTCAAGTGAGGTACTGCGCGGTGTCCCTAAATGATATTGCACATTTATATCGCTTTATACAATTAATGAACAACTCAAGTATGTTTCCATTTCTATAAAATCATTTGTTCTTATGGCGTTGTCGTGCTCACATTCGTTACCGAGATATCCGGTTCCATAAAAATTGTATACACCCTTTAATGCAAAGAAATTTTGGAAAACCAATCTGTAGACGCGATTTGAATTATATTCGATGTAAATTAGATTTTTCTTTGGGTAAGTGGTTTAGGGGGAAACAAATTAGAAAGACAAGCGTTAATTACATTTATACAATTCTCCGGCCCTCATATTCAATCCTAGGGACTTACAATTTTGAAATACGGTACAGCGTCGATAATCAGAACCTCGGTAATCCGAACATTCACTAATCCGAGCCCCCAAAAGGAAATAATAATAAAATAAATAACTGAGTAACCGTTGAAAAAGCCATTTTTGTGATTTCTGTTTACAGATGTTTGATATCTTGTATCCAATACTCATATTTTCGACTATTTAGTTGTAGTATTTGATAATCCGAACCACCTTCGGTCCCAATTAGTTATGTAGAAGTGATTTAGGAGTATTACACACATTTTTAGTTTCGCTGGCCAATTTGATTCAGACTTACAAAGAAGTCTTTAACCACAAAGCTCAATACGTTACCAGCCGATTAGTAAATGATGGTCCTCTCTAAGACAACATGTTATGATTTTTATTTCTTATGATTGTGAGACATTTATAATCTTTTCAAAAATAGTGGTTAATATGTCACTATATAGGATGTCCGGAAAGTAATGGCACTCAGCTCATACGTAACTTCGTGTCTAACGGGGTTCATCTGGACTTCATCTCGTCACATCTGCTTGATTATTGCTTCTGTGGTCACTAGAAGAATTTTGTGAACATTTAGTTGTCTAAAAAGGGCATTGATACAGATTCATATTCACACAATTACGTTATTAGTAATTGAGAGATATACTGATAGATTTTTTAAGATATTATGGCGGCATTGAAAGAGCATATTAGCGTGAGCCCTAATTTTGAAATAATTTGTAAATAAAGTATTTTTTGTTTGTATTTTTACTCTTACTATCTAACCACATATTGTGGTACGAGCTTTATCAACATTCTGTATATATTGATGATTTTAAAAAGTGTAGTTTGCTAAAGAACAACATTTTGTATAATATCTGTAAATACTATATAACTTAATCTAGCATCGTATAATTAGTAAACCAATATAACACATTATTTGATTACTTTATCTTAGCTCTAAATATTCCACTGTCATAATGCTATACCATTCAGCCCATTCTTTAGACAGTTGAGATAATAAATCTTCACCTTGTCCATTTAGATCTGTATGTCTCCGAAATCGTTCAAAATGTGGAACGCCGGCATCATATGGTAGCTAATATAACGGATATTAACGGACTAGTTATTCACATTTGCCACTACCAGTAAGTCATTTGTCTACCTCACGTATCTAATACAGTTAAATATTACGGAACACCAACACACGCGTGCACTTAAAGTAGATGTTGGCCTGTAACAGTAACCGGATGAGATACAGACTTTTATCAAATATTGTGCACAATGGACAGCTTTTATGCACATTTTGTAGATAATGAACATTGGTATATTTTGTGTAATGGAAAATGATATTGAAAATAAATCGTGTAATTTGATTGATCAGTTTGTTACTAATGCATACAGACTGACATTCCACAGATGCAAACCGAATACTTTTACGTTGGAAAGCACGATGTAGTGTAAACAAGTGAGCAATTGCAGCAAATATGAATAAATGTTGTCTGTGTTGGACTTAATTAACATGTTTGGACTCGTCGTGTAAGAACATCTTAAGACACTTGTGAATCAAGACTGTTCTATAACAAGTGGGGCCATGGATTTCTACTACTTTTTTAGCGTTTATATAATAAACCATATGATTTCAAAAGATGTCTTGTTTGAAAAAATCGTTTTTATTAAAATTATCTATCCAATAATTGTACATGCCTGAATTTTAGTGCTGTTACAGCTATCAAGAATAAAGGATGGGATGGAATCTGATGTACCTTCGCGGTATGGCAAATATTTCGTAACCCAAATGATTTAGAAACAAGTTTCTATATTCTATATTATATGAATTTCTAACTATACTACCTAGGTTCTAACTTGAAATTCTGACTTTGAGATCATTTATTCTTACTTCCGCTATATTCCGGAAATCGTGACTGCTATCATTAAATTCGTCGGAGGCTTATGATTTCTGAACCTCAGGAACAAGCGGAGTGACTTTGTCCAGTTTTCAATCGGCTATTACATATGCATGTTTAAGTTTGTACATTAAAAGTATACAATAGAGTGAACTTTGTACCTTTGCTAATAATACAAAATCTGATGTGGCCAGGCACATGACTTTATCATACTATGTACAAAATTAATAGTTTCGCTGCCTGAGATTCCATTAACCATTAACACAAATATAATAATTAAAGAAAATACACATTATGAATTAACATAATTTCAAATGCAATAAAAAACGGTGCCTTGCGCCATGGGCACTTATCCGAAATTGTATTTGCAAATTTGAAATCTTTCCGATTTACCCGTCAGTGCGTGAACAGCTTGGCGGGTAAATTTTTAAAACCAAAAAATGATAAAAAATGGTTTACAAAAACATTTAAAAGGACGTAAAACATTTTGATCTAAAGATTATTCAATAAAACACAGCACGCACACGCAGCTACCGCCACAACTTTCGCCGTTTCCTTCGTTGATCAGGCTCAACGTCATCTTCATTGCTGACGTCCCGCTCAGCATGTAGTTGCAGAGGTCCTGCATCCGCATCGCCTTCCTGCGCGTCCCCAGGCTGCTCAGGTGTTCCGGCTGCAACCTCTTGCGGATATTTTTTGACAATAGGTATTGTCTAAACATCACCCTTCTGTCATTAGAATACATCTGTCATATATGTCATAACATCTGTCAAATCCTCGCTCACTAGTTTCATATTAATGCAGAGACGACCGATCTCGATCAACTAGAATTTGCTCATGCAGCTAAACAATTAATTTTACGACAAAGTATCGTAAACATAAATTATTCAGAATTTCCTCTACTTCTAAACATACTTAACTAAACTTCTAAATATAAAGTTTCGTCCCGATACCTTTAGTAGTTTGTTATATAATAGTTATATAATATAATAGTATTGTTTTATTAGAGGTGGATCCTTTCATATAGATCATGGAGGAAGATGGAGTCGCTTTACGCTATACTTTTAGCACCGAGAAAATGACCCCGGGGGGCGGGGCTAACATGACACTAAAGTAGCCTAACAGTTGGCCGCCTGCCAGGTCCGGACTAACTCTGAAATTGGTCATAAATTTCAAGAAATTTTTCTTGTTATATATTGTAATGTGCCGAGTGGGTACATTATATAAAAACGCTATATGAACACTTTTAATAATTTATTTAATCTAATTTTTATAAAAAATATGTAATAAACATATCCCAAAAAATTTTGGTGCGTGCGGCCAGTACAAACCTGTACATTGTTGACATATACAGTCACTTACCGATGAAATGTTACCCCGGTCGAAATCGGGTTTATAGCTGATTTTCTGCTGTTGCAGCTGCGAACAGCGTAATTAGACGTTAGTTTTTGATGTATATCTTCATACAAATTCACCATACTATCCTTAAGCAAAGTGAAATAAGCAAAATCGATAAAATAATAACACGTCAACGTTGCGAATGTCAGTTTGACATTAAAGTAGCTCCGGAGTGGGGAAAGTGGTCCCATATTCGAGCGCTTATGCCGACTCCTCCTTCCTCCATGATATAGATGTATGAAAGTGAATCTCTTCTCTACTTAAAGTCTCTTCTTTCTAGCTTTAACAGCCGAAAACTCGGAAATTACATTTTCAAAATGTATATTGTGTTGCCTGGTGTTGTATTGTTAATATGCCAAGATTGTTAAGTCTCGCTTGGGTCATTGTTGTCCGCGAATATTATTTAATTAATTTTAATTTCCTATAACACCTTTCACACGAAGCAACTGATTAACCATTTGTCATAAATAATTTTAGTGCGATCATTAGACTCGGAAGAGATTCTGTAAAATCCCATTCCACGATAATTTTCAAGTCTAGAGACGCCCAATTAGAAACTGCAACATTGGTCGCTTTTAAATGTCTTCTCAACGTCGTGTGTAAGAAGAGTTGTGTTTGTGATAACTCATCAGAAAATTCAGCAAATTTGGATACAGCTAATTTCAACTCTTCAGTGTTCGCCAAACGTAGTGTTTGGCTACACAACGTCGAACAATGAATAATTCGAATATTCGAACCTCGAATAATCTTAAATTGACTTCGATCTAGTTCGGAGTAGAATACTGAATCGGTCAAAACATTCCAACTCTTCTCAAATTCAGCTTACTGTGTAAGTCCTGCATCGGTGGCCAACTCACCGACCATTCGTTTTTTACAACGAATTCGTCGTTCTATTGGAATGACGTAGACTTCCGATTTGTGACACCGTTTTTTTAAATATATATATTATATATAATATATATATATATAAACTAAGTGTCTCTAGTTTTATAACTGATCAACACTAAAGCCATTATTTTGAAATGCAAACTGAAAACAAATAAAATTTGTTTCAACCAATGGAAATTAACTGACTAAATGTTTATAAACATCCCACTAGATGCTTTCTATGAGAAAAAGAGAATTCAATTATCTGAAGAATCTAACTTTTTTATTTAAGGGTAGTTTTCAGGGTAGGTATGATAGGTCAAATTCTTCCTTGGAAAGTCCTTTACAAGGCTTAAGTTTTCCCAAACCCCGAACAATTATTCGAAAAATGCAACAAATGTCTTTTTCGTGTGCATTTGCTTATATAAATTTGAGGCATCGACAGGCACCACTAAGAATCAAAATTTTTAGACCCACTTTTTTTGGATTTGGAAACGATTTGGGGGGACCGTTGCTTTCTAAATAAAAATACCCAATTTGAACCACCCAAGTTGACAATTGTCCACTATAATTATACCCTTTTCTCGTAAATAAACAATTCTGTTTTCAACATTTGCCATTGTGGTGCTTCGGTAAAGCTCATCCATGAAAATATGCCAAATTTTGATAAATGCCGACACCACAGTTGTAAATATTGTATAGCCGTTTAGAATTATTGGTCGATCTCTTCATTAAAAGATACGATCAAATCCGAATACCGAACATCGTGTTTTATTTCGTTAAATTCCTTCTTAATTTGCATTCCCAAGAACTTTTCTTGAGCTCTTTGACCACAATTTTTTGTTTTGACGGCGAACAGCATCTCGCGGAGAGTAGGCAAGGTGAGGAAGGTATATAAACGAAAAGTGCACGAAGTGTGATGATCTCTTATACTCTTATAGAATTGTCAAATATGGCCAGATCGTGATTGCCGCGAAAATATAAATAGCAAAATATGTTTTTCTTTAGTAACCGGGACCATACCGGGCCATTTAACAGGTTGACCGGGACAAATTAGTTCAAAACGGGACATATCCCGGTAAACCGGGACGTGTGGAATCCTAGCCTAAGCTCACACAGTAGCTGTGAACATCGCTTGCGATGTTGGGCATCCACAAACAACTGCAACTGATCATTGAGCGGAAAATATCGTTCCCCATGTGCAGTATGTCTTGATCATTAAACGTATGAACTGTACTGCGCCATATTTGTGGAATTTTTCAAACATTTATTTAGTCATTGATTTTATCAAATGAAGGTGTTAGATATTGATATCATTGCAAGGTGTTCAACCATTATTGTTATAAATACCTAACGCTATTTGAAGTAAAATATACACAATTTATCAATATCTGATTGTCGGCAGTCGTTTGCTTATGAACCTGGTCCGCCTAGTCAATAGAGCAATGCTCTATTACCACAGCTATTTGTTTGTTTTTATACTATCCATTTGTTTCCATAATAACTCACCGTTGTCCTTCTACCCACTGAATATATCCACTATGAGGTTCAACCGTAAAAATCAATTATAATGAATATAATGATGCCTCAGTGTGTCAGATGGCAGATTCTGGGAAATCGGACGCCATGCAAGCCAACCAGAGCCAAATCCGTACGTTCCGAAGGACACCGGGAAGGAGCAGCAAAGGCCAGAGAGGAGGACAGTTACCGGCCTGTAAAACAGTTATTTTTAAAACGAATACGTCGGCAACGACGTGAATATACAGTTTGACGTGGCTCCGCTATGCGCAAGTTTACTTTCAACGTAACGGTAAGAATGGACGTAGCGGCCCACAATCAGCTTACTCAGCCTAACACTTTTCTCCTAACTGTAAAGTACAACAAGGTATAACGCCGTGGGGATTCCATCCGTACGTGGCAACCAGCGTGGCAATTGGGCAAATGGTGGTTGTCTATGAAGGACAACGAAGAAAAAGAATTGGTAGACCACCAGCCGTGGGATTCTCGGTTTTTTAAACAAAGGCATGCCTTATGGGATATTCTTAAGGTCTTACCGCGGCCGTAATGTGTATCTAGTCTGACCTAAAAAGAAACACTACCAGGATATAAAATAATACTCACTAGTCAGTTGGGTTCGATGGAGACATTTACATCGTTTATTTAACATTTATATCATTTGTGATGTGATGTAAACTGATGCGAAGAGCAAGAAATTGCTGGTGCGTCTAAGCAAATCCGACCTAAAGCTGTCACATTAGTCTAATTACACTCGATACAATCGTTATCATTTATTTCGAAGGGTAACATAATTAGTAGTATATTGGTCTTGTCTATCACGTCACATTTTTTAGTTAAACGGGGCAAAACCCCAAAAATGCGCGATTTTTGCAAAGTTTGCGTATTTATTGCGACGTAACCCAACAATCTGGAGATTCTTAATGTGTCTCAAAGTAATCCTTGGTGTACTTAATTGATGTACGTAATTGATGTACTTATTATTTAATATCCTCGAATTTGCTCAGAAGTGGCATTACTGACGACGTTTGGGTCGGCGACCAACCAAAAAATCATGTTTTCATACATTGGTCGCTGTCGTCTCCCAGAAAATGTACAACAAATGAAATATGTAGTTCTTTATTACTTAATAATATCACATAAAATTTCCGATTATTCACCTGACAATTGTTTAATTGATGTACCGTTTTCAAAGAAGTTAACTATAATAATAGTAGCTATTAATTTAAGGGGAGGTTCTCAAGTAGAGACCTAAAAATTAGCTCAAGTTTGACACAGCTTTTCAAACAAATTGTAAGAGGTATCAATATTTTTTTCCATATATTTAGCATGTATACCTTAGTGTACAAAAGGACATAGCGCCATAAAAAAACTACATATATAAAAGAAGTGGATACAGTTGTAGGAAGTATCAGGTCCTGTGCGGCGTGCTTGTGTCAACGACGTGCACGATAGGTCCTATAAAAATAAGCAGTAATCGAAAAGCCCTGTGAAACTAGATGGTATTAGTTGGCGGCTAAACCAACATTAAGTTAGAAAAATTGAAAACTGATAAACTGGCAGCTGTTTGAATTTTAAGATCCAGTTTTTACAGCTTTTTTACTTTATCATACGCAGTATAATACAGTATTGTAATCATGCCAAAAAAAAAAATTGAGTTTTTAGCGGAAATAGGTCTTTTTGGGTCCCCTGAACATTTTTGACCAAGGTACAAAAAAATGTCTGTGTGTGTGTGTGTCTGTGTGTGTGTGCGTGTGTGTGTGTGTGTGTAAACGATTTTTGTGACGACGATTCCGGAGAAACTACTAAAGGTATCGGGACGAAAGTTCATATTTAGAAGTTTCATGACCTAACTTAGAGCTGAAAAGCTTTTGGTCCAAAAGGGTCCAAAGGAACTGGTAGTTTATTCGAAGCCTTTTTCAGGGATTTTGCAAATGAGCCGCCATTTCTGTAATTTCGTCAAAATAGTTAAATAATAAATTAAAGTAGAGGAAATTTTGAATAATTTATGCCTATGACATTTTTTGGTAAAATTAATAGTTTAGCTACAAGAGCAAATTCTATTCGATCTAGATAGGTCGCATCTGCACTGATATGAAAATACATAGTAGCCAGAATTTTGACAAATATTTTTTTGTGCTGTCACCACAGTAATGTCTATGGCTGTCACACTCGAAAACAGCTGATTTCATCAGAGGTTGGAGAACCGCTATGGAACGTTGCCGCTCTAGTGCGACAAAGCACAAAATACAAAATTCAAATAAAATAAGATCACCAATTTGATTGTTTGTTGATAAGATATATCAACCCGTTGTTATATCTAATTGTAAAAGCGATAAATTGCGAAAGTAAATAATGTATAGCGATTGAGTGTAGTTATATTTTAGTATGTTGGTACGGATGTGACATCTACAGTGTCATGAATGAATATAAATCTGTCAAAATTTGAATTAACTTTTTAAACTTGACGTTTCGTAGAAGTGGTATAAACCTAACATTTTCTATTCAGAAAAATAACCATTTTTGATTTTTTTAAATACCTATTTCTTAATAAGCAACACAAAAAACGTTGATGTCACTCCTGCCGAAAACTACATGCGACGGCGACGCTCCGCCATCGGTGACGCGCCGCATCACCGCTCGTCGCGCTATTCCATACTTTCGGCACTTGTGAGATAAACAACTATTATTCTGATGACAGTAGGTAGTGTCAAATGCTGATGCTTTGACAATACCTTCTATTGATACTATTGACTATCAAAATATCTGTCAAATCCTGGCTAGTTTAATTTTAATGCAGACACGATTTATCTCAGTCAAATAGATTCTCGTGCAGCTAAACTGTTAATTTTATATTTTGTATGATAAAGTCATGTGCCTGGCCACATCAGATTTTTTACTTTATCATACGCAGTATGCTAAAGTATTGTAACCATGCCGAAAAAAAAAATTGAGATTTTAGCGGAAATAGGTCTTTTTGGGTCCCCTGAACATATTTGACCAAGGTACAAAAAAATGTCTGTGTGTGTGTGTGTGCGTGTGTGTGTAAACGATTTTTGTGGCGACGATTCCGGAAAAACTGCTAAAGGTATCGGGACGAGAGTTCATATTTAGAAGTTTCATGACCTAACTTAGAGCTGAAAAGCTTTTGGTTCAAAAGCGTCCAAAGGAACTGGTAGTTTATTCAAAGCCTTTTTCAAGGATTTTGCAAATGAGCCGCCATTTCTGTAATTTCGTCAAAATAGTTAAATGATAAATTAAAGTAGAGGAAATTTTGAATAATTTATGCCTATGACATTTTTACTTTATCATACGCAGTATGGTAAAGTATTGTAATAGTGCAGAAAAAAAAAATTGGGATTTTAGCGGAAATAGGTCTTTTTGGGTCCCCTGAACATTTTTGACCAAGGTACAAAAAATGTCTGTGTGTGTGTGTGTGTGTGTGTGTGTGTGTGTGTGTGTGTGTGTGTGTGTGTGTGTGTGTGTGTGTGTGTGTGTGTGTGTGTGTGTGTGTGTGTGTGTGTGTGTGTGTGTGTGTGTGTGTGTGTGTGTGTGTGTGTGTGTGTGTGTGTGTGTGTGTGTGTGTGTGTGTGTGTGTGTGTGTGTGTGTGTGTGTGTGTGTGTGTGTGTGTGTGTGTGTGTGTGTGTGTGTGTGTGTGTGTGTGTGTGTGTGTGTGTGTGTGTGTGTGTGTGTGTGTGTGTGTGTGTGTGTGTGTGTGTGTGTGTGTATGTGTGTGTGTACCCGATTTTTGTGACGACGATTCCGGAGAAACTACTAAAGGTATCAGGACGAAAGTTCAGATTTAGAAGTTTCATGACCAAACTTTGGTTCAAAATGGTCCAAAGGAACTGGCTATTTACTCTTAGCATTTTTCAACGATTTTGCCAATGAACCGTCATTTCTGTAATTTCGTCAAAATAGATAAATAATAAATTAAACTAGACGAAATTTTGAATAATTTATGCCTATGACATTTTTTGGTAAAATTAATAGAAGAGAAAATGTTGATCGAGATCGGTCGCATCTGCATTGATATGATTAAACTACATAGTAGCCAAGATTTTGACAAATATTTTTTGTGCTGTCACACTCGAAACTGATTTCATCAGAGGTTGGAGAACCGCTATGGAACGTTGCCGCTCTAGTGCGGCAAATTGCAAAATACAAATTTCAAATGAAATAAGATCACCACTTTGGTTGTTTGTTGATAAGAAATATAACTCCGTTGTTATATCTAATTGTAAAAACGATAAATTGAGAAAATTGTAAATGAAGTATAGCGATGACTGTAGTTTTATTTTAGTATGTTGGTACCGACACACTGTGACATCTACAGTGTGACGAACAAATATAAATCTGTCAGTATTTGAATTAGCTTTTTAAACTTGACGTTTCGTCAAAGTGGTACCAACCTAACATTTCCTATACAGAAATATAACCATTTTTTAGTTATTTTTTTTAAGTACATACATGTTTCTCAAAAAGCAACACAATAAACTTTGATGTCTCTCCTGCCAAAAGCTAGATACCGCGACTCGCTCACGTGCTACGGCGACGCTCCGCCTTCGGTGACGCGCCGCATCACCGCTTGTCGCGCTATTCCGTACTTTCGGCACTTGTGACATAAATAACTATTATTCTAATGACGTAGTGTAGGTAGTGTCAAATGCTGATGCTTTGACAATACCTACGATTTATCTCTATAAAATAGATTCTCGTGCAGCTAAACTATTAATTTTATATGTTGTATGATAAAGTCATGTGCCTGGCCACTTCAGATTTTTTCGATTTCAAATCGTTATTAATAATATAATTATTTAAAAGTTTCACTTATTATAAGGTTCAACCTCCAACAAAAAGTATTTTCTCTAAGGGAAAAAATAACCGGATCCGTTAAACGATTCAAACGTAATCGCGCAAGCCAGTTTGAAAGATCGTGTTTCTACAAAAACGCGTCGGTTGTATCGGTGTAAAAAATCTACAATAGAAGGTAGGAACAAGATACTTTTTAAAACTCCTTTTCTATATGAATTCATTGAAATATAATAATTTAATCAACATTACCATCAAGGTCTATACGTTCTGTGTACTGGATCCAAATTTCACATTCTTAATTTAAAGCGTTACCGAAAATTATCATTTGACTAGACACAACTCCTTGTGCCGCCTTAAGGGGCTACATTCAAAAAATTCCCGAAACAGGTGTCCCCCACTCCAAGAATTTATCCAAACCATTTCGCATATTGAAATCATAAAAATAGAGCATACGCAAGAAGGATGCCTTCTTTGCGCCGCCTTAATGCAGGAAATTTAGACCGGAGAATGCCATAGGCTATAAAACCGAAAACTTGCGAGAATTAAAAAAACTGTTTCAGGGGCTGATCTTATACACTTCAAGATTTAAACATATGAAAGGAAAAAAACTTATTTTTTCAACCGATTACATAAGCAATTTTTCATTTAATCCAGTCAAATTTTGCTTTTACCAGGAAAGTTGTGGGGTAGTTTCAATGTCTTCAATTCTATATGTCAGAAGTTATTTTTTTGTGTGTCTGAGATTTGCTAGCTATATTTTGCGGCGCAATATTGAAGAAAATACAAAAGCCAAACAACTTTTTTTGTTCGGAAAGTATCAACTTTCGTAAATAACCTCACAATTGAAAATGAAAGTGCATAAAACTTCCTACAATCTCACTGTTTAGGTTCTTCTCCGAAAAATTGTCCGGGCTCAAGCGATAGTTTCAATTGCCGTATTTTATCAAAATTATTCGTTGGAATTCATATTTTTTGTAGAGAATTTATACTATTTCGGTCTTCATTAAATGACTTGAACGATATGTAACTTTAAAAAAATACCGGTACATTTACATATACGATCTCAATAAGCTGTGTGCAGAGAACGGGCAGAAATTCACTAATTGACAGCCTTTAATAACAAATTAGAGTTCTGAGTGGAAAAGATGAAAAACCTAACAAGTTTGTAGGAAATTGAATTGAGAGGTTGATAGTTTTCGACTTATGGGCAAAAAATGATATACCTTCCTTGTTTTTGCATTCTTTTTGCGTCCCTAAATTTTGTTAGTAAACCTCAGATTCAGATTCAGCAACTCAAAAACATTTCCCACCATTTACCCGCTAATTTACCCCCTTTTGAGCACAAATTGACTGTATTAATTACCAAAATATTGTATTTGAAAACACAGTTTAAAACTAAAATTCATTATAAAATACAAAATGACAGCCACCTGCGTTGATAAAAATAGTACTTACTGATGAGAGTAAGGGCGGTTCGGATAAATCAGAATCCAAAACTCTACGTCGTTGCATGAACACCCGGTATATGGAACGTAGAAGGTGTTTAAAATTTCATATTTAATGAAATATTTTGACATAAGATGAAGGTACTTTACTCTTATGTCATTTTAATAATTCTTGGAACACGCGGTATATGCAAAGGTGATTATAATAACGTATTTAAAGACCTCTAATATGTCCAAATATTTTTTCAAATAACATTTTTGCATAGGCTTTAACATAAATCGAATATGATTTTATGAGAAATCGATAATAAAAATGTTAATTACTAATAAAAATACCCGGTATATGTAATGAAGAATGTGATTATAATTTCGTATTTGATGACCTCTAATATTACTATATAGTTTTTCAAATAATGCATCGCTTTTAACGAAAAGGTTAAAGGTCATAATTTTTGTAACACCCGGTATATGCAAGCATATGATCACATTCTAAAATTTGCGTTTTAAGTTGATGACAATCCAAAAGCTTTAATTGTTTTTTAAATGATAATAATAAAATAAATTCCATTAGTTTTCGACTTTCTGCCAGACACGGTATATGTTTTCACAAGGCAATCAAAAAATTAATAATATCATAGAATTTGTAACGTAATTGTATAATAATAATAATAACAATAATAATAAATTCTTTATTGGAGAAAGAAGCAACGAAGAACACATAAATTTACAACAAATAATGCACTGTAGCATATGGTTTCCTTCTAAAAAAAGGCGGCGTTCACTTTGACGTCTTTCAATGTCAACTGTTCTACACAACCCCCCTAAACGAAAAACCATAAACCCCCTTAAACCAAATAAAAACAAAAATAAAAAATAAAGTCTATATGAAACATAAAACTGTAAATATCCTAGAATTCGAAAACAGATTGCAAAGAAACATAATCAATCATAACAAAAAAAAATCTGATGTGGCCAGGCACATGACTTTATCATACAAATATAAAATTAACAGTTTAGCTGTACGAGAATCTATTTGACTGAGATAAATCGTGTCTGCATTAAAATTAAACTAGTTAGCCAGGATTTGACATATATTTTGATAGTCAATAGTATCAATAGAAGGTATTGTCAAAGCATCAGCATTTGATGCTGTGCCGAAAGTACGGATTAGCGCGACGAGCGGTGATGCGGCGCGTCACCGATGGCGGAGCGTCGCCGTCGCATGTGAGCGGGTCATGTAGTTTTCGGCAGGAGTGACATCAACGTTTTTTGTGTTGCTTATTGAGAAATAGGTATTTAAAAAAATCAAAAATGGTTATTTTTCTGAATAGGAAATGTTAGGTTTATACCACTTCTACGAAAAGTCAAGTTTAAAAAGTTAATTCAAATTCTGACAGATTTATATTCATTCATGAAACTGTAGATGTCACATCCGTACCAAGATACTAAAATATAACTACACTCATCGCTATACATTATTTGCTTTCTCAATTTATCTCTTGTACAATTAGATATAACAACGGGTTGATATATCTTATCAACAAACAATCAAATTGGTGATCTTATTTTATTTGAATTTTGTATTTTGTGCTTTGCCGCACTAGAGCGGCAACGTTCCATATCGGTTCTCCAACCTCTGATGAAATCAGCTGTTTTCGAGTGTGACAGCCATAGACATTTCTGTGGTGACAGCACAAAAAAATATTTGTCAAAATTTTGGCTACTATGTATTTTCATATTAGTGCAGATGCGACCTATCTCGATCGAATAGAATTTGCTCTTGCAGCTAAACTATTAATTTTACCAAAAAATTTCATAGGTATAAATTATTCAAAATTTCCTCTACTTTAATTTATTATTTAACTATTTTGACGAAATTACAGAAATGGCGGCTCATTTGCAAAATCCTTGAAAAAGGCTTAGAATAAACTACCAGTTCCTTTGGACCGTTTTGAACCAAAAGCTTTTCAGCTCTAAGTTAGGTCATGAAACTTCTAAATATGAACTTTCGTCCCGATACCTTTAGTAGTTTCTCCGGAATCGTCGTCACAAAAATCGTTTACACACACACACACACACACGCACACACACACAGACACACACACACACAGACATTTTTTTGTACCTTGGTCAAAAATGTTCAGGGGACCCAAAAAGACCTATTTCCGCTAAAAACTCAATTTTTTTTTTTGGCATGATTACAATACTTTATTATACTGCGTATGATAAAGTAAAAATATAATAGGTTTAATTTGAAAAAAAAAAAATCTGATGTGGCCAGGCACATGACTTTATCATACAATATATAAAATTATAAGTTTAGCTGCATGAGATTCTATTTGATCGAGAATGATCGTGTTTGCATTAAAATAAAACCAATTAGCCAGGATTTGACAGATATTGAAAGTACGTATAGTCAAAAAATCAGCCTTTGACACCACTTTGACACTACCTACTGCTATTGGAATAAAAATATCTGCCAAATCCTGGCTAACTTTATATTAATGCAGACACGATCTCGATCAAATAGAATTTGCTTCTACAGCTAAACTATTAGTTTTGCCAAAAAATGTCATAGACATAAATTATACTAAATTTCGTCTATTTTAATTTATTATTTAACTATTTTGACGAAAGAAATGGCGGCTCATTTGCAAAATCCTTAAAAAATTCAAGACATCATTGCTATCCGCACTCGAAATACACATTGACTTTGTGTATGACACCAAGATGTTTCAATATTGTTTCACATAGCGTACTTGCGCGCGTGTTTCTCCATGCATTTGCGTGTTGAATTGACGTTTCGCAACCGATGACGTTCTGAATACTGTCAAAAGTCGCAAAATATCCAGGCTACCTACTATTTATGCAGACACGATTTCGATCAAATAGAATTTGCTCCTGCAGCTAAACTATTAATTTTACCAAAAAATGTTATAGACATAAATTATACAAAATGTCCTGTACTTTAATTTATTATTTATCTATTTTGACGAAATTACAGAAATGACGGTTCATTTGCAAAATCGTTGAAAAATGCTAAGAGTAAATAGCTAGTTCCTTTGGACCGTTTTGAACCAAAAGCTTTTCAGCTCTCCGTTTGGTCATGAAACTTCTAAATCTGAACTTTCATCCCGATACCTTTAGTAGTTTCTCCGGAATCATCGTCACAAAAATATGGTACACACATACACACATACACACACACACACACACACAGACATTTTTTTGGACCTTGGTCAAAAATGTTCAGGGGACCCAAAAAGACCTATTTCCGCTAAAATCCCATTTTTTTTTTCGGCACGATTACAATACTTTACCATACTGCGTATGATAAAGTAAAAATAGTAGGTACAAAAACTATAGAAATAAAGTATTACTAGAGTATTTTTTGCGCGCGCGTCAGCTATACCAAACAAAGTCACACACAAAGCAGGATAAGACTAATTCTGCAATAACTGCGTGACACACCGGAGCTTCCTCTTAAATGATTGCAGTAATAGTAGCTTTAGGAAGTCAGGACAACTATTGTATTGATTGGCAATATTGTAAGAAAATGAACGCGCAAACAAAGCTGCAGAGTGACCAGGTATGGATATTGTATTTTTGTACCTTAGATTTAAATGATGAACATCGGTCCTGAAGGAGAGTCTGTTGTATAAGTAGGCAGGTGTTTTACTTACTGTTATTTTATGACAGACATATGAGATGGAAGTCTCTTCTATTTTTCATACTTAACCAATGAGAGACGTATTCCGTGCATGAACCTCAAACAGTTGTTTTGTACTCGTTGAATACAGAATAATTAAAATATGAAAGCACCAACGATTCACACAGAAATTTTTTTTATTAACTTGTTCATATAGTGCCGTGGATAAAATGTGGATAAATGTGGATAAATACTTCTCGACGCATTAAAAGATTTTTTGATACATTCTCCTACATGGCTTTCAAAGCGGAATGATGAATCCAATATTATACCGATTTTTTTGCTTCTGTTGATATATCCAACTTTACACAATTTAAGAAAATAATTCCTCGTTAGCAGTGATGTTACCGAAAGTAAGCACATTAGATTTCGCGGGATTCAACGAAAGATATATTTAATTAGAGTATTCGCAGAGGTTTTCCAAGTCCGAATCGATTCTACTACAAGATGTTACAACGCCGTCTTTGTTGAAAGTTAAGTAGAGTTGCGTATCGTCCGCATACATATGAGTAGATTAGTGGTTTATTTGATTAGGATTTTGCGACGTGTTAATTGAAAATAATAGTGGACCAAGTATTGCGCCCTGGGTCACTCCAGAATATATGGCCGCAGCTTAAGACAATTCCCCGTCGAGAGCTACTATTTTGGTTCTGTTCAGTAAGTAACTTGAGATAAGAGCAACGGCTTCATCAGAGAATGACAGATAATGTACCAGCCAAAAGCATCTTATGATTAATTCTAGTAAAAGCTTTACTTTAATCCAATCGAACAAGTACTGCACATTGATTTCTGTCTTTCGCCTAAATTAAATCATCCGTCACATTTAGCATGGCTGTTGTGCAACTAAATGATGGTCTAAAACCGGATTGCATGGGAGGCAATATGTCATGCTCATTCAAAAAATTACGAATCTGTTCGGCTATGCACTTCTCAGCAATCTTTGAGAGTGTTAATTGCTAATTGGTTGCAAATCTTCAAGAGAAGCACTGGGGAAAACGCATTGTTCAAAACAACAATTAATTATCTGGGTGATTGGTATAACAGTCGGACAACACATTTTAAGAAATACAATATTTAAGTCATTGAGCCCTGTTGCTGCTGATTGGATTTTGTTTATAATTGCTGAAATCAATGTTGTATCAACAAAAGCAAAGCCAAATGTGCTCCCAAGTCCGGTAATGGATCTGTGCCCGCCATAATAATTATCGGGATCAGGTAATGCCGATGTTCCACATGCTGCGAAGTTGTTAATATTGTTTACATTTTTAAGCTTATAAGGAATAGTGCGGATATTCTTATTCACAGTATTCATAGTATTCAGTATTCAGAATTTGTCACATGTACCTTGCATTTTTTGTATTAATAACCGAGCTCAGAAAGAGGTTAAATTTTCGGAGGATCCTAAGGTTGGGATATCTTGGTTTTACAGAACTTTGTCAACGCGTTATCTTTTAACTTAATCATTAATTTCAAATTATCGGTTAACCACGGTGCCGGGGCTTTGAAAAACGTGAAGTACGGATTGGTGAATGAATATTCAGCAGACAAAGCAACGCTTCACTAAAAACTTCAATAAAATTCCTGGTATTTGGGCTGTTATCGTTAAGTAAATCTATATTCGCAGTGGGCTGTAATTACAACGACCAATCTATGACAGCAGCTTGTTTGTTGCCCGCCGACCCATCAACAAGCTTTGGCAGCAGGTCAAGGCCATTAGTGACTTAAGTTTGAGGATTACATGTATATTTCAACTGAAATCAACGGATTCCTGTTAGGAAATATCTAAGCACAAACAAATACTTACCGTCACTGTAGTGTATATATTTGAGTGTGCCGTGTTTGTGAAGAAACACTGTGAGGAGACGTTTAAAAATTATGAGATAGAGCATCTACTAAACACAAGAGGGAATATTATGAATAGGGATATATTTTATAAATACTAATTTTTGATTAATATACCTATGTTTAAGTCCTTTTAATTTTGTTTTAGAGGTATATATACTTTTGTCTATGGAATAAAAGATTTAGTTAATTATAATAGTGGCATGGTTGAGGTAACCTAAGTCAGCAAACTAAAATAAAGGCATTCGTAAAATTAAAACAATGTTACTCCACTATGTACCTATGTTCTTCATTCTCGTATGCGTTATCGTATGGTTATGTTGCATCCAGCATGCGTTATCGAATCCAGAGATGGACGACTGATTACCGGACCAACGCCATTACGCGCCTTCAGAAGCGGGGTGGTGGATCAGATGAAAAGTCCATGTCAGACTAGTCCGCTCAGTATCACTCCAGATTGACAAGAAAAGAAACAATTTCATTCCTTAAAATAGGAATGAAAGAAACATATTAAAGTATGTCCCATGCGTACCTATTTCATATACGAAATACATTGAAATCAGTACATTGGATTAAAACCCATCGCAAAACGTTCTGATTCGGAACAACGGATTCGGGCTTAATTGCGCAGTCGCAGTAGGTTAGATTTACACCTCATATTTAAAAAAAGAATAAAATTAAAATACTCTACGAGAATTATGTAAAAAATGTCTACCTCTGTAGCAAGCTTCCAGTGTCTACTTCTAAAAATAAATAAAATACAGGGACATAATCACCGTAAGTCGTAAAGACGGTAGACATTATATTTTCTTTTAATTTCATGACTTGTTTTATATATTGACGCATCTGTTTAAGTGAGTTTTTTCTCTTTATTGTAACAACGTACAATCTTTTTACAGCCATTTTCAGCCCGTCTAAACTAACTAAAAGACATATTTTGGTTAAAGTTGATTAAATGGTCGTTTTTCGTTGCTGGGTCCCGGGCTAATAGTACATTAAGTGTGGACAAAAGGAAACGTAACGTGACAACATTTCGCCCGTTCAAACAGAGCAAAAGAGGAAACAAGATAAAACAGAACTAACAGTTTTATTAAATGTCTTAAGCTACAGTTATTAAATACACTCGAATATATAGTGCGATTCTTCCCCAATAAAAGGCAAACAAATTGTTTTAAAATCAAATTAAAGTTACAAAACGAAGAAAGATAGCCGGAAGAAAATGTTACAAGCAAAAATTCAAGTAAAGTTTTAGGAAATAACTTAATCTATAAATTTGAAATACTTTTTAATATACGGGATAGTAGTTCATTTGTAAGGATCAGACCGGAGTCAGTTTGTTTAAAAGACTCATTCTGTATATTTTTTCTGCATTATCCAAAGCATTTAAATTTGAAAAATGTATTGGGTGTTCCCTAAAAAAATTACTTTGGTGTACAAATGTATCACTCGTATATTCAAAAGTATATCAAGTTTGTAGCTTAAGTCATTTCCTAAAACTATATTATTATATTTAAATTTGTTTCTATTCGGACGATGTATTGACGTGACGTAACGTCTTTGCTTTTGTACATACTGTTCCACTATTCTTACAACTATGTACAATAACCACTATAGAGAATTTCATTATTTGTGTAAATTTAAAATATTCCTTTCAAAATTGAATCCCCAAATAAACATTAATGAAAGTAGGAGTGGTTGGGCATTCTTTATAATTTCCGGGTAGTAAAAGTATCTCTTTACATCTACTGCAATACAATCCCCATACTTTTTACCGGTATAAACACCCCCTCAAAAAATGCACTGATTCAAGCGACCTATTATTTGACAAAAGAACAAAAGCATCCCTTAAAAACGAATGTCCTTCAAGGAAGTTTCCCACACTTCGACTAACAGTAGACCGCAAAAAATCTAACGCTGTCCCGTTATGATTATCGAACCCTTTCGGTTTTAATGCAGAAGGTCTCCATTAAAATGGTTAGGTCTAAAAATCCAACCTTTATTAATATAGCCTAGATAGTCGCCCCCAAAAAAACAGGGATAAAAAATGGTGAGTTTCTCTTCCTGGTTCGTTTTTTCCTGGTGGTCATATGGTAGACGAATAAATCTCCTTAGAGGACTCCCGTAACGAATTAAGAGGCTGGCACTATGAACCTTAACTATCTATCTACCTGTACCGTAAATATATATTTTTTATTTTTTAAATTCTCCGGGATAATTTGACGTTGATTTGTGTGGGTTGTATTGGAGCGTCTGGTCTATTATGTGGACAGAATGCTTGACCATAAGAATGATGGCTTCTTTCGAAAATATTACTTGGAAATAATCTTGCTGTGAGGTATGATATGGGTAAAATTTGTTCGCCCGTGTAAAAATTGCCTCACATTCAAGAAAAGATGACTTTGCGGTGAACAAATTAAGTTTCTTTATTTTCAAAATTAGATTAAATTGTAAGTAGATTAGAAAACCATGGTTCTAATTTAGACATAGTATAGGCTTCATCATACTATGTCAAAACGGCTATTAGAAAATCGGTAAGCATCACAGTACTATGTCAAAACTCTTGCGTCACCGAGGTCTGGTACTAGTACGTTTATTATACTATTAATTAACTATTTATTATAATATTGATAAGAAGTAAAAATAGGCATTTTAACGTAGGTACAACTAAAACACGAGTTTTGCTTCTAAAATTATTAATCCTTCATTAGAAGCATAGTAAATCAACTAATTAAATTGGATCAACAAGTGAAACACTTGGATGACTCTGGAAACGACTGTAAGTGAAACTTAAAAAGGTATGTATTTTACCTCATTCACATAATTGTTTTGTAGATTTATACAGGATGACTCAAAAAGTCGAAATATGACTCCAACTAAATAAATAAAATAACAAGGAAGAAGAGGCGTTTTATTTCCTAACCTTAGAAGTTACTTTGAAAATAAAAATAAAGGCATTTTTAGAGCAAATAAAAATCTGTATATTTATAATTAAAACTGATAAAAATTTATTTGCTTTTATACTTTTTCAAGCTACAAACAATATTTATTGAGAGCTGATGTCAATCACTAGTCGCCAAGCACCATTATGAGATGTTTGCCAGTCGATACAATTGTTATTTGTTTCATATGGGTGAATTGCAAAAATTTTTTATTTGACGTTCTGTTAATTCGGCCATCCAATGGAAAATTTTGATTTTTTTTCTTTAATAACTAATTATCTAACAAAGTACTGTAAACACCAACAATTATGGTCTGGCGATGACTTATGATGGCCTGATGTTACTAGAAAGTATGATAGTGGTATCAAAACAAATAGATATTTCAAGTAGAGTCCATTCAAGTCTAATACGACAATATGAACATTTTCCATATAAATTAAGTAAGATTATGGTGATTTTTTATGCTTTTGTTTACTATTATCTATTCAACATGCAGCGTTACAAAATCTTTTCGACTTGTTATATTTTGAATGTTGCGTTACGTGTAAATCACCTGTAGTTAACAGGAACACAAAATATTTTAAATTACAAAATTAGTACATGAATTAATAGGATTGTTCCGGCGATTTTTTCGTGTTTACATAATTTATATGAGTTTAAACTACTAAAGGTATCGGGACGAAAGTGCATATTTAGAAGTTTCATGACTAAACTTAGAGCTAAAAAGCATTTGATTCAAAAGGGTCCAAAGGAACTGGTTATTTACTCTTAGCATTTTTCAACGATTTTGCAATTGAGCCGCCTGTAATATTGTCAAAATAGATATATAATAAATTAAAGTAGTGGAAATTGTTTATAATTTATGTTTATAACATTTTTTGGTAAAATTAATAGAGCAAATTCTATTTGATCGAAATCGTGTCTGCATGAATAGCAGGTAGCCAGGATATTTTGAAACTTTTGACAGTATTCAGAACGTCAGCAGTTCCGAAACGTCAATTCAACACGCAAACGCATGGAGAAGGCCATGAAGGGGGGGGGGGGGGGAACACGCGCGTACGTACAGTGCAACAATATTAAAACATCTTGGTGTGAATGTGTATTTCGATTGCGGATAGCCATGTTCTTATCTTTTCGCGAATAAATACAAGAAAGATTGTAAGAGGGTATGGTAACATTAAAACTAATTTGGAATATTGAGCATAATTCTTTATGAACTTTTGTAGTTAGTACTGAAGGCGGGGTAAAACCCGAAAATATAGTATGCTAGAAGCCAATATAATATATTAATCATCAGAACCAATAACCTTTTTACTTCATCATATGCAGTATGACAAGAAGGTTTAGTCTTAGCATTTTTGAAATATTTTGCAAATAAGCCGCTATTTCTGGAATTTCGTCGAAATAGTTAAATAATAAATTAATGTAGAGGAAATTCTGAATAATTTATTCCTAAGAAATTTTTTTAAAAAATAAATATTTTAGCCCCATGAGCAAATTCTATTTCATCGGGATCGCTCGTACTGCATTAAGACACTAGTATTAAAACTAGTTAGCCAGGATTTGTCAGATATTGTGCTTCTAATGATAGTAGGTAGTGTCAAATGCTGATGTTTTGACATTACATACTGTAAATATAATCAAACTATCTATCTATCTATCTCGATCAAATAGAATCTCATGCAGCTAAAGTATATGGTATATATATGATAAAAAATATATGGTATGATAATGTCATGTGCTTGGCCACATCAGATTTTTTGTTGCTTATGCCCAATTCTTCTCGTTTATTTTTAACATGTGTTTTCCAGCGGAGCTTGGTGTCTAGCGTCATACCGAGGTATTTTGCCTTGTTCGAGTAGGGTATGGTGGTGATATTAACTGGAACGTACCGTATTCGCTTGTTGGTAAAGTGTATGTGAATGGATTTGCATTCGTTCAATGTAATTACCCATCGTTGCATCCAATCACTAATATCGTTGACAGCATTCTGCAGTTTTAGTATTGCTTCTTCGACATTTGTATCTACTGCCATTATAGCAGTGTCATCAGCAAACGTGGCAACGGTAACACCATCTGGTTGCGGAAGATCATGTGTATATAGAAGGTGAAGAATTGGGCCAAGTATACTACCTTGTGGTACTCCAGCTTTAATACATTTGAGGGTTGAGTACTCATTATCTTGCTTTATGCGGAAGTATCTGTCAGAACGATATGATCCTAATAGTTTGCTATACTCGAAGGGTAGTAGCCGATCCAGCTTATAGAGTAGACCTTCGTGCCAAACTTTGTCGAAAGCTTTTGCCACATCCAGGAATATGGAGGAGCATACTTTTTTTTCTTCTAAAGTTATTTCTATGATCATTGTTATTCTGTGCACCCGGTCAATTGTGGAATGTTTGTTTCTGAATCCAAACTGATGAGTGGGTATGATGTTTCTTTCATCTAAGATTGGCTTCAGTCGTTTTGCAAGTAGCTTTTCAAACAGTTTTGACAATGTGTGCAGTAAAGAAATTGGCTTGTAGGAGGATGCTTCATTTGGTGGTTTTCCTGGCTTGGGAATCATCAGTGTACCTCCGCAGTTTTTCAAACAGATGGCACATATTTAAGTCTAAATGCTGCGTTGCAGAGGTTAGTTATCTTTACTATAAGATCTACATGAAGATCATATTTTGGAAGAAGCAGACATGCAACTACATCACACTGGTATAATACAGTAAGTAGCCAATATTTTAGGGATTTTTTACAGCACGAACTCTTCTTTGTTGGACCTATAGTCCAACTATTAGGATGTATTACAGTCATCTGGAATAATGATTTATTCTGCTAATTTTCAGGAAAACACAAAATACTTTTGTAACGCTTTTTAGGTTATTCCCTTCACTGGACAGTCTAATAAGTTGGTTGTCTACTTTATCACAATTTTGATAATTCTATCATCTCCGCAGTAGAATCTTCCACAGTATCCAGTGACAACGATTCCGGAGTGTTCGACTGTACATCACCACATCGAAAATAATAATATTTTAAATTATAGCATACCTATTTGTATAAAATACAACATACCGTAACATACCTCTTGACATCTTGCCCACCTTAGTTTTGCTGCCACACTTCGTGAATGTGTGGCTTTCTTTTTCGAATAACTCCTTCGACCCATTATCCCAACTAAGGATTAGTAAATTTAGCATTGTGGGCAGAAAATTATATGTATTTGTTGCTTACCAAAGCTTACCTTTTCGAAATTAAACTGAAAATATAATCTGCTACAAAGTATGTAATGTTATTTACAACTTAGCCTACTAAATCTGTTTATAACTATTATAACTATTTTATCAGCAAAGTATTATAACTATTCAATCACAAATATATACTACAAACTCCCATACACTTTACAACTCTGAACAATAAAACTCCTCTATAAATCAAAAACAAAGACCGAAACGTGAACTGTCAATAATAGTAGCAGCACTGACACGAGGTTCCCCTACTAGATCGCAAACATACGTTAAATCGTCAAATGTAGTAAATTCGAAATAAATTCAGATTTGGTTATATTGGCGCCATCTGTATCTGGTAACTTTTCTAACTTTTCACTGTAGGAAATCAATAAAACTTCAAATTGCCGTATTTATTTCGACTTTTAATTGCATTGCACTAAAATCTATACAATAAAACAACATTCATGTTTATTCTATTTGTGAAAAACTGTTTTTGGTGCTGTAGATATAATATTTTTCTTCTGTTTTACTTCTTTGCGTACATATTTCGCAAAACAGCAAGAGCTGAATATGACCACTTCAAAATCTAAAATCAAAGAAAACTATATAAGATAATAATCATTAACCGATATTTTTACTTTATCATACGCAGTATTATAAAGTATTGTAATCGTGCCGAAAAAAGAAATTGAGATTTTAGCGGAAATAGGTCTTTTTGGGTCCCCTGAACATTTTTGACCAAGGTACAAAAAAATGTCTGTGTGTGTGTGTGTGTGTGTGTGTGTGTGTGTGTGTATGTGTGTGTGTGTGTATGTGTGTGTGTACCCGTTTTTTGTGGAGACGATTCCGGAGAAACTGCTAAAGGTATCGGGCCGAAAGTTCATATTTAGAAGTTTCATGACTAAACTTAGAGCTGAAAAGCTTTTGGTTCAAAAGGGTCCAAAGGAAGTGGCTGTTGCCTCTAAGCATTTTCAAGGATTTTGGAAATGAGCTGCCATTTGTGCAATTTCGTCAAAATAGTTAAATAATAAATTAAAGTAGAGGAAATTTTGAATAATTTATGCTTATGATATTTTTTGGTAAAATTAATAGTTTAGCTTCAATACCAAATTCTATTTGATCAAGATCGGTCGCATCTGCATTGATATGAAACTCCATAGTAGCCTGGATTTGACAAATATTTCTTTGTGCTGTCACCACAGAAATGTCTATGGCTGTCACACTCGAAAACAGCTGATTTCATCAGAGGTTGGAGAACCACTATAGAACGTAGCCGTTCTAGTGCGCCAAAGTACAACATACAAATTTCAAATAAAATAAGTTCACCAATTTGACTGTTGGTTGATAAGAAATATCAACCCGTTGTTATAACTAATTCTAAAAACGATAAATTGAGAAAATTATAAATAAAGTATAGCGTTGAGTGTATGACATCTACAGTGTCATGAACAAATATAAATCTGTCAGAATTTGAATTAGCTTTTTAAACTTGACGTTTCGTAGAAGTGGTAACAACCTAACATTTCCTATACAGAAATATAACCATTTCTTAATTAGGCCAGGCTCACATGCGACGGCGACGCTCCGCCTTCGGTGACGCGCCGCATCACCGCTCGTCGCGCTATTCTGTACTTTCGGCACTTGTGACATAAATAACTATTATTCTAATGACAGTAGGTAGTGTCAAAAGCTGATGCTTTGATAATACCTACTGTCAATAGTATCAAAATATCTGTCAAATCCTGGCTAACTAGTTTAATTTGAATGCAGACACGATTTATCTCAATCAAATAGATTCTCATGCAGCTAAACTATTAACTTTATATATTGTATGATAAAGTCATGTGCCTGGCCACATCAGATTTTTTTTAATGTACTAGTGACTCGTAAATCGCTGGATATAAGCTGATCGCGTAACAATCAAAAAATCAGAAATGATTTTTATAAAATTATAACTATCTGAAAAAACGAAAAATTTGTGGGTCCTTAGAGACAACTTTTTATTATCAACTTGAAATTTTCAGATAATTACCTCTTTTGCGCTTCGTGTTTAAACATCATCATTTTGAGATTACGCTCATAGAGAATCAGAAAGTCGGAAATAAAAACTTACAATTCGGAACACCCTGCATATAGTGCAAAATTATGAAAAAGAATACATGTAATAATCAGTTGCCGATCCAAATTTGTACTTTGCATAAGAATCTTGTTTACGCAATTAAATGTTGCAAATACGACTAATTTACCTCACATTTACTTATTTCACGCAACACCCTGTACGTTATATGACTAACGATAACAAAGTGTAATGACATATACTTCCTAATAATATAAGAAGTTGATTAACAATATATATCATAAGTCTAACACTTATTAGACTTAGCGAACGATTTTAGACGATTTTAGCGAAAAACGAAAAAAAAAAATCCCTTCCCTCCAACTACATTTTTGCATTATCATTTCTTTAGTCGTTAAAAGAGCGGAAAGGAATCGGACGGTAGCCGCTCGCGAATTATAAACCAAAAGTCAGATCATATTTTTAGCGGCCGCCATATGCGGCGAAAATTGGTCCGATTACTTTCAGGTTTTTAGTAATAATAGAGTGGGATAAATACTAACCGTCATAAGGGCTGGCAGAGAAGCTGTGGAAAATTTATAAGCCGTAATAACAATTGGCTTCTTAACATTTTCCATGATCAGCAGAAACATTTTTCTGTTTGATAAGTCGACTTTGTACCATTCACTTTGGGTACAAGAATCCATCAATTCAAGGCTCTAAAAGACAAATACCATGGATCTACCTATACGAATAATGCGTCTAAATTCTCTAAATATCTCAGTACCTTTATCATGACATCATTCCCAAACCAACAATACATTGCCAATTCCAGCATTACTACCGATAAATACATTATGACCTGCATAAACTGAGAAGAGAAAGTTTCAACCTGGAACATATTTTTCCCATATGCATCGTTTTTTGTTTTTTTTAGAAGTAACGCATATTACCGACATAATATAAAATAGGCCGTCGCAAACACTTAAAGTGGCAAATAGAAAGTGACATAAGATAGCAATTCCAAATGTTTTGCTGATCTTCTTCGCAAATCTAAAAAGTAAAATGCAATACAATATGAAATACAAGATAGCATGGTCAAAGTATCATTAAGGGGTAATGCCACTCTAGATGTTTTAAAAAATAGTTTTTTTTGCGCAAATGATGTCTTGATATCTTCGAAATAAGGTACACTACGTTTCATATTTGAAAAAAAAATGTTTAAATGCTTATTTACTGAACATACGGCCAAGTGTCTAACCGAGCGTACATGCAAAAAGTTTAGCGTGAGAGTTTACAGCCTAGAGACCTATTCGCTCTTATCTTATTTGGAGGTATTACATCTATGGTGTGAAATATAACATAAAATAATATAAAAATATCCTCGGTTCGTTCGTTGAACTGACGCTAACCGCACAATGTTATAGCTGTCTGATGTAACGTGTGTTGTTCTTGATTTGTTGGTAAAAAATTGCAGAAATAATTAGTAACATTCGCGAAGTATATCGTGATCGAAAGGAGTCGAAAGGAAGCAGCAGATTTTCAAATAGAACATTACTAGTTCTCTCATATTAATGACAAGCATTGAATCAGTTGGAACAAGAGTCGCGTCTGCCTGATAACGTATCCACAGTCCACACCTGCAAAAAAGTAATGTCGGTTGAAGTTCATTACAACGTTGAAGCGGATGACGTTTAATTATCATCTTTTGAACTTTGTTGCTGTTTTTTTCTGCTATTTCACAAGTTAGTTGTAGTGTGTAAAACGTGCAAATCAAATCCGAAATTGGCCGAAAGTGGCAACCGTGACATAGGATTTCAAATCATGGTTTCTTGTGAGAATTTTGAACAAACTTTCTTTCCGAGTTACCCATTTGTTCAAAAAGGATATGAAATGAATAGCGGAAGCATCCTTACCATGCGCATAAGAATAGGTGTAGATGGAATTGAAAAGTTTTGCGCATTTAGGGGACCTTCCTCGACAGTTTTTCATTTCACTCATTTTACGATAAAGGTGTTCGCACCATTCTTGTCGCAACAGAAGCAGTTTGTCAACAAAGTGTGCAAAAAGCAACAAATCAACTTAAAATAGGTACTAAAGAAAGAACGGCGTAACTGTCTCGAACGATGGAACATGGAGAAAACATAGCTTTTCTTCTGTATATGATTGGTGGCACTTCTCATCTGGAAAAATGTTGTTGATATTCTCATAAAATCTAAATACCTCAAAGCTTGGAAATTTTGGAATAAGTAAAAGAAATAAGAAAATGATAGATCACGTGCAAAAACTAATGGCACTCGTCCCCGCCATTTGACAAAAACCAGTTAGGGCAGTTAACCCAGAAGCCTATAAATGAGCTATGAATTTTGGATGGACTAGCCATTCGTCGTAATCATGATACAATTGATAAAATGAAGAAAATATTATCTGGGTGACACTGCTCAATACATACTGACCGACGAGAATTGTCCACCTGGTGATTTCATTTTCACTTTCAAGTGGCAAAGTTATTGTGGATATTGCAGCAAGTACAGCCATATGTGTTGTCAATGATGCATCCAGCCTTATGAGGATTATGGAGGTATCATGTATGAGCATCGGGCTAAACTACAATAATTACTGCGCGAAGGCTAACGCACGGCTCATCATGTTTTCAGAGCGATCGCTGACTGATGCTGCAAAACAGGTCCGTCTGTCGTCAAAATCAAACAGAAAGAAACAAGACGCGGGAAATATTAACTTGAAAAGATAATTATATGGTCCAACCCGTTGTTATATCTAATTGTAAAAACGATTAATTGAGAAAATTGTAAATAAAGTATAGCGATGAGTGTAGTTATATTTTAGTATGTTGGTACGGATGTGACATCTACAGTGACATGAACGAATATAAATCTGTCAGAATTTGAATTAGCTTTTTAAAGTTGACGGTTCGTAGAAATGGTATCAACCTAACATTTCCTATACAGAAATATAACCATCTTAGATTTTTTAAAAATACGTTTATCTCAAAAAGCAACACAAAAAACGTTGATGTCACTCCTGTCGAAAACTACATAGCGCGACTCGCTCACATGCGACGGCGACGCTCCGCCATCGGTGACGCGCCGCATCACCGCTCGTCGCGCTATTCCGTACTTTCGGCACTTGTGAGATAAATAACTTATTATTCTGATGACAGTAGGTAGTGTCAAATGCTGATGCTTTGACAATACCTACTATTGATACTATTGACTATCAAAATATCTGTCAAATCCCGGCTAACTAGTTTAATTTTAATGCAGACACGATTTATCTTTAAATTAACTATTAATTTTCTATTTTGTATTATAAAGTCATGTGCCTGGCCACATCAGATTTTTTTATTGTGAATATTCCTCAAAATATGAACAATAAAGGGCTTTAAAGAGCTTTTGTAATTCATTTACCATATTGTTGTATGTACCTACAAAAGATGCTATTTTTTCTCGCGCTAGAGTGGCATTACCCCTTCAACAACATACCTTGCAATAAACAAATGATGTTCAACGCAGTGACTTAAAAAGCGTCGAACTCCATCATTATCAATATCGCTATTATCATCTTCCAAGCGCAATGATTTAAAGCTACTCGACAATCGTTCCTTGAGTATATCGATTTGAGATGAAGTGATTGACATCAAAGCAGCGAGTAACGAATCCATACCAACAGTTAGCCACGCTACTATCGCAATTCCGATCACTTGAAAAACGAACAAGGGAATCCTATACATCCCAAGTTCGACCGATAGTTGCATTGGTAACGGTTTATTTTCCAAGATTGGGTAGGCAATAAAGGAAACAAGCCAACATACGCTCATAGTTCTATAGGTCCTTCCAAGAATGTTTGCAATTTTGATAGTCTTCTTTAGGATTCGTTCCCTTGGTTCGAATTCGAAATTAAACATTTCCGATTCTATATCGTCAACAATCGAGGAAAAATTTTCAAAATTGTATTGAATTAAGACCAGTTTTGCGACGAATGCAGTCATGGGCATCAGCATGTACATAGTCCCGGCCATATCTGCGTAGCTCTTGTAGATTTCTATGACGTTCATAGCATACATACTGAAGGAGAAGAAGAACGTAATTGATTTTTTTGTAAAAAGCAACCATTTGTTGGCTTCTTTGTCTGGCCAAAATCCAAACAAAGACATCATCCGTTTCAAGTCGACAACTATTTCTGTGCAATCGTGTTCTATCATCTTCTAGAAGCTCAGTCGAAGAATTTCTTACAGATTGAGGTTATAGTGAAAACTTTAAAATTGGTCTGGCGATCGCTTAAGTCTTTGCCTGGTTAAATACCCTACAATGGAGAAAAATTGATTAGATGCACCCTGTAGCAAACTGTAGCAATATAAGATAACTGGTTGAGTCTATTATATACTGACCAGCGTAGGTAAAATCATGCCTACCACAGCAACAGTTCAGAACAATAAAAAACGATATTAATAAAAGAAAGTCTCAGGTTATGGCTTCATAACTGTGGAAGTCTTTAAGCAGCTTCCAAGGAAGGCTATAGTAAAGCTTACGAATCTTATCAATGCTGCTAAACTCAGACTAAAGTGAAGCCCAAACTGTGGATGGTGGCGGATGTGATCATGATTGTGCAGCCTGGGAAACCTCCACATGACACTACGTTTTATACACCTATCTCCTTGCTGCCCATCAAGCCAGAATTCTTTGAAAAAATATTACTTCATAGATTGAAACCACTAACTGTGACCGCTGAGCTTCATCCTCACAATGAGTTTGGATTTCGGAATATGCACTGGACTATCGTCTAGGTACATCGAATACCCCACGAATACCCAACGGTATCGAAAGATTATTAAAGAAAAAAGGTTTGTTCTGCAATATTCCTAGATGTGAAACAATTCGATGCAGTGTTTTAATCACTTACCTTCTCTACACCAGCGACCTCCAGGGGTTGGAAAATAAGACTGTGGCAACGTTTGCAGACGACACGGATATCCACTCAAATACAAACAAAGAAAACTCTTAATGTTACAAATAAGTATAATCCACACCTTAATTAAAGACTGATTGTCTCACAATACACAGCATTATAATATATAATTTAGCGCAATGAAACCGACATTAGTTTGCTTTAATAATGAAACAGAATACCAAACTCGAGATAATGAAACAAATAATTATTTCAATCCCTTGGCAAGAGTCACAGGTTAATTAAGGTTAATTCTACGAAACGTCAAGTTTAAAAAGCTAATTCAAATTCTGACAGTATATGACAGTGACAGTGATGTATATTCGTTCATGTCACTGTAGATGCCACATCCGTACCAACATACTAAAATATAACTACACTCATCGCTATACTTTACAATTTTCTCAATTTATCGTTTTTACAATTAGATATAACAACGGGGTGATATTTCTTATCAACAAACAACCAAATTGGTGATCTTATGTTATTTGAATTTTGTATTTTGTACTTTGCTGCACTAGAGCGGCAACGTTCCATAGCGGTTCTCCAACCTCTGATGAAATCAGCGGTTTTCGAGTGTGACAGCCATAGACATTTCAGTGGTGACAGCACAAACAAATATTTGTCAAATCCAGGCTACTATGTAGTTTCATATCAATGCAGATGCGACCGATCTCGATCAAATAAAATTTGCTCTTGAAGCTAAACTATTAATTTTGCCGAAAAATATCATAGACAAAAATTATTCAAAATTTCCTCTACTTTAATTTCTTATTTAACTATTTTGACGAAATTACAGAAATCGCAGCTTTTTTGCAAAATCCTTGAAAAATGCTTAGAGGAAACAGCCAGTTCCTTTGGACCCTTTTGAACCAAAAGCTTCAGTTTGGTCATAAAACTTCTAAATACGCACTTTCGTTCCGATACCTTTAGTAGTTTCTCCGGAATCGTCGTCACAAAAATCGGGTACACACACACATACAGACATTTTTTTGTACCTTGGTCAAAAATGTTCAGGGGACCCATAAAGACCTATGTCCGCTAAAATCTCAGTTTTTTTTCGGCACGATTACAATACTTTACAATAATACAATACTTTGCGTATAATAAAGTAAAAAATCTGATGTGGCCAGGCACATGACTTTATCATACAATATATAAAATTAATAGTTTAGCTGCATGAGAATCTATTTGACTGAGATAAATCGTGTCTGCATTAAAATTAAACTAGTTAGCCAGGATTTGACAGATATTTTGATAGTCAATAGTATCAATCGAAGGTATTGTCAAAGCATCAGCATTTGATACTACCTACTGTCATCAGAATAATAGTTGTTTATCTCACAAGTGCCGAAAGTACGGAATAGCACAACGAGCGGTGATGCGGCGCGTCACCGATGACGGAGCGTCGTCGTCGCATGTGAACGATTCGCGCTATGTAGTTTTCGGCAGGAGTGACATCAACGTTTTTTGTGTTGCTTTTTGAGAAATACGTATTTTAAAAAAAATTCAAAAATGGTTATATTTCGGTATAGAAAATGTTAGTAGGTTGATACCACTTCTACGAAATGTCAAGTTTAAAAAGCTAATTCAAATTCTGACAGATTTATATTCGTTCATGACACTGTAGATGACGTTCCATAGCGGTTCTCCGAGTGTGACAGCGTGGTGAAAGCTATAGACATTTCTGTCAGCACAAAAAAAATATTTGTCAAAATCCTGGCTACTATGTATGTAGTTTCATATCAATGCAGATGCGACAGATCTCGATCAAATAGAATTTGCTCTTGCAGCTAAACTATTAATTTTACCAAAAAATGTCATAGGCATAAATTATTCAAAATTTCCTCCGCTTTAATTTATTATTTAACTATTTTGACGAAATTACAGAAATGGCGGCTCATCTGCAAAATCCTTGAAAAGGCTTAGAATAAACTACCAGTTCCTTTGGACCCTTTTGAACCAAAAGCTTTTCAGCTCTAAGTTTGGTCATAAAACTTCTAAATATGAACTTTTGTCGCGATACCTTTAGTAGTTTCTCCGGAATCGTCGCCACAAAAATCGAGTACACACATACGCACACACACACATACACACACACACACACACACACACACACAGACATTTTTTTGTACCTTGGTCAAAAATGTTCAGGGGACCCAAAAACACCTATTTCCGCTAAAATCTCAATTTTTTTTTTCGGCATGATTACAATACTTTACATACTGCGTATGATAAAGTAAAAATGTTCAGGTAACCCAAAAAGACCTATTTCCGCTAAAATCTCATTTTTTTTTCGGCATAATTACAATACTTTAGCATACTGCGTATGATAAAGTAAAAAATCTGATGTGGCCAGACACATGACTTTATCATACAAAATATAAAATTAATAGTTTAGCTGCATGAGAATCTATTTGATTGAGATAAATCGTGTCTGCATTAAAATTAAACTAGTTAGCCAGTATTTGACAGATATTTTGATAGTCAATAGTATCAATAGTAGGTATTGTCAAAGCATCAGCATTTGACACAACCTACTGTCATCAGAATAATAGTTATTTATCTCACAAGTGCCGAAAGTACGGAATAGCGTGACGATCGGTGATGCGGCGCGTCACCGATTGCGGAGCGTCGCCGTCGCATGTGAGCAGGTCGCGCTATGTAGTTTTCGGCAGTGGTAACATCAACGTTGCTTTTTGAGAAATACGTATTTAAAAAAATCAAAAATGGTTAATTTCTGTATAGCAAATGTTACGTTGATACCACTTCTACGAATCGTCAAGTTTAAAAAGCTAATTCAAATTCTGACAGATTTATATTCGTTCATGTCACTGTAGATGTCACATCCGTACCAACATACTAAAATATAACTACACTCATCGGTATACTTTATTTACAATTTTCTCAATTTATCGTTTTTACAATTAGATATAACAACGGGTTGATATTTCTTATCAACAAACAATCAAATTGGTGATCTTATTTTATTTGAATTTTGTATTTTGTACTTTGCTGCACTAGAGCGGCAACGTTCAATAGCGGTTCTCCAACCTCTGATGAAATCAGCTGTTTTCGAGTGTGACAGCAATAGACATTTCTGTGGTGACAGCACAAAAAAATATTTGTCAAAATCCTGGCTACTATGTAGTTTCATATCAATGCAGATGCGACCAATCTCGATCAAATAGAATTTGCTCTTGCAGCTAAAACTATTAATTTTACCAAAAAATAACATAGGCATAAATTATTCAAAATTTCCTCTGCTTTAATTTATTATTGTTACTATTTTAACGAAATTACAGAAATGGCGGCTCATTTGCAAAATCCTTGAAAAAGGCTTAGAATAAACTAGCAGTTTATTTTTTTTACCCTTTTGAACCAAAAGCTTTTCAGCTCTAAGTTAGGTCATGAAACTTCTAAATATGAACTTTCGTCCCGATACCTTTAGTAGTTTCTCCGGAATCGTCGCCACAAAAATCGTTTACACACACACGCACAGACACACACACACACACACAGACATTTTTTTGTACCTTGGTCAAAAATGTTCAGGGGACCCAAAAAGACCTATTTCCGCTAAAATTTCAATTTTTTTTTTCGGCACGATTACAGTACTTTATAATACTGCGTATGATAAAGTAAAAAGACATATAAAATAGTCCTAACGACTCTTTTGAGTTATTTTATGATATCCACAAACTTTAAGAAAATATTATAAGTAAAAATTAATTACTGGCGCATTGCAAAGATATGGAAAATGGCTAAGCATTTTGAATTAAAAGTAATTCACACTCATGTATTAGTTATTGTATGATCTATTATTGCCTACAGGGTGAAATATTAACAATGCATCAAAAAAATGAGTAATATTGCGCTAGTTCTAAATAAACATTAGGTATCATACCAATATTAATCAAAACAGTAAAAAATTTATTCAAATTTCTAAAAAATAGATTAAAACGAACCTTTTAGTAATACAATACAATACAATACAAATCCTTTATTCAAGCAACATCAGGTTTTATACAGAGTTTCATGTAATATATATATATATATATACCCAATCAGTTAAACATACAAGCTGCTCAAATGAAAGGAAACCGCTCAATGAGGGCGGTAACACCACATAGCACAAAGTGCTGTGCGTGGCAAAACTTCAGATTTGATAAGATAACAACGGGCTTTCATTGAAAGTTCTGAATAATGTCTGTCTATAAAAGGATTAGTTTGTCAGTTTGAAAATAGTAAGTTAACATCCCGATATGAAATGGACCTCAGCCATTTCTTGATTAACCTTTTTTTATTTGTACTACTATAAGTTATTTTATTACTTGATAAGAAAACTGTAAAAAGGTTATAGAGTTCATGAATATGAGAGAGATACGTCTCTGAGTGCGCCTTCAGATGTCTTTTTGGCTTTGCTCTTCGGTCTGCTGCAAATCTGGTGTCATGACTGTGATCGGAAAACTCCAGTGAGGCTAAGTTCTCCATTGCATATTTGACCACCTCCCCACAGTATAAATGCTTCAGTGTCGGTACGGCTGCCAGGTCGAACAGCACATCCGACGAAAAATCCCTAGGTTTCTTATACATAATTTTAAGAATAGTTCTCTGAATGACTTCCATATTATCCAGAACACACTTACGCGCTCCCCCCCAGCTCAAAATTCCATAAGAAATAACTGATTGAATGAGACCGTAATAGAACATTTTAAGATGAGTCTGATTAAATACATCGCGCAGTTGCCTAAACAGATAAATGGTTTTTCTGAGTCTATTGCAGACACACATGACATGTGGGTTCCATCGGACGTACTGATCAACCACCAGCCCCAAGTACTTAGTTGTTTCGACCCTGGATATCTTATTAGAACAAGCGCAGCTATCAATTAAGCATTGATCTGAATGGAATACTATATCGTTAAAATCGGATTGGGATGTGATATTACTGGAGAAAGTTATAAAGTTCGATTTTTTTGTGTTTAACATTAATTTGTTCTCATTAAGCCAAGCTTTCAGCTTTCGCAAGTCCGATGTGGCATGGCGCTGCACCATGCTCCAAGTTTTATCTTTTATGAAGAGAACAGTATCATCGGCGTATGCGATAAGTTCCGCACTAAGTGAAAGATCAAACATGTCATTAATATAAATTAAAAAAAGAATAGGTCCAAGTACTGTACCCTGGGGTACACCACAAGACACCAATCTGAATTGACTCACGGTGTTTGATACTTTTACCGATTGAAACCTATCATTCAAATATGATTGAAATAATTCAAGAGCCACACCCCTACATCCGATATGCTCCAATTTTTTAAGTAATATAGAATGATTAACAGTATCGAATGCTTTAGAAAGGTCAAGAAAAACTGCCATGCAAGGTGTAGAAGAGTCCAAAGAGTCGTAAATGCTTCCAATCAACTTGGTGGCAGCATCATTAGTTGAGCGGTACGGTCTAAAGCCATATTGGTTGTCGCTCAACAAACTGTTTGCAGATAGAAAAGAAAGAAGACGGGATTTAATTAGCTTTTCCAAGACCTTTGATAGGTTTGGTAGTATAGATATCGGTCTATAATTACCAGGTTCGACTCTATTCCCATCTTTGTAAATGGGGACAACCACAGCAGCCTTCAGGGAACGAGGAAACCACCCCTCCAGCAGGCATCTGTTAAATAAATTACAAAGCGGTGTACCAACAACACTGAAAATTCTCTTTAATATTCTGGAATCTATATCCTGAGAATTTGAAGCAGGTTTATCCTTTAGGGTTTTAATTACGCTAAACAATTCAACATCTGCAACAGGTGTGAAGAAAATAGAGTTAGGGCATTTTTTGCAATCGGGAATTTCTATGTTTATGTCATTTTTGACCTCATTAGAAAGATTTGCGCCTATCTCAACAAAATAATCATTAAATGTGTTTGCGATATCTAAAGGAACCGTCAATGCAAGTCCGTTTTTATGTATTTGAGTAATAGTTAAATCTTTATTCGTTTTATTCAGACAATTATTTGCGGTACTCCAGACATTTTTTGGTGAATTGTTTGATTTTATTCTATCAACGTAATATTGTGTTTTGATACATTTTATTAATTTAGGCACGGTTTTTTTTGTAATGGAGATATGTGTTTAAAAGATCAATGTTGCTAGGCTCCGTCCTTGCAAGTTTGTACAGTTTGTCTCTGATATTAATTGACTTAATCAAACCACTTGTTATCCAGGGAGAACGCTTTTTAGTTTGACTGTTATAACGTTTTGTTATAGAACATTGAGTTATACAATTGTTAACATTCGTAACAAAACCATCAAAGCATTTGTCAATTGTTAATGAGTTATTTATGAGATTATCCCAAGGTAACAAGTTTAAAACGAGATTCAGGTTAGAGTAGTCAATAAAGCGCCTTTCATGAAACCCGCCAGACGGAAGAGCGGAATCCGCAACCCCCGAAAGCATCACCTTAGCCACCGTGGGGTAGTGGTCAGTTATTTTGGACCGCAAAATAATTGATCTAACATTTGTTAACGATATCTTGCTCCTCATAAATATGTGATCAATGCAGCTAGTAGAGTTGTTAAAAACTCTAGTTGGGGCATTAATTAAAGAAATGAAACCAGCAGTGTATAAAATATTTAAGTAATCCTGAACAAGCCCATCTTTACTCAGCAAATTCACATTCATATCACCCACCAAAAACTCAAACTCAGAACTACATATGTTTTCAATATATTGATCGAGAGCACTCATAAATTTGACTATACAAAAGGATGGAGGTCTGTAAACACCAGTGACAAATATGCGCGTTTGAAGATATGTACATTGTATTCGCAAAAACGTAAATTCATTAAAACAGTGAACCGAAACCACATGTGGTACGGTATTTAATACGAAAGCAACTACTCCATCATTTCGGTTATACTGACTTTTATTGTAATATGTGCTGTAACCGCCCACACCAAACGACTCCAAAGTAGATACATGCCAACTTTCCGAGCAAACAATAATTTTAAACTTTTCCCTTAGTCCGGCCAGCAGCACCGTGAGCTCATCAAAATTGGTTTCGATACTACGTATGTTTGTATGAAAAATGCTAAACCCACCAGGCTGCCGGTCATCCAAGGAGTTAAATGCTAGTACATCATCAACAACACCAGTTACTACCGACAAATTATCGAGATCTGTGACGTAATCAGCCGCCACCCTGATCACACAAAAGCAAAATAACAACAACAAAAAAAAACAAATGAGAATTAGTGCCTCGAATTACTGAATTATAATATAAGCAAAAAAAAAAAAAATTATAGCAAAAATTAATTAGCTTAATTAGCAAAAACCGCGGGGGTACCTTCAAAGAACTCCCGGCACGGCCAACCGGACCGTAACGTCCTCTTCGTTCCCACTCGATGTCCCCTTCACAGGGATCTTCCTTTCCAAGTCTTCCTCTGAGAAAATTCTTAAAACTGGAGTATCAGTGGCATTGACTAATATTACCCATAAAAGTAAGAATTAAAAAGAAACAAAAGAAAAAAATCTCAAGATAGGTGGGTGTGACTTCATATTTGAATATAATTTTTACATCTAAACAACATTTCCAAATAAATTTTATCGATTATAACAAAAATAAAGGTACTTTACTCTTATCACAAATTCATATATTCTGAATCGCTTGGTATATGGTACCGAAATTTACATATTTGACTATTGCCGTGTTGGTTTAATACAAGTCGCCAACTTTTATAAACAATAAAATTTTCTGAGAAATTGATAATAAAAAAATGCCATATGATGCGCATTTACCTGGGCACACTGCATGTCCCAAAGTACTTAAAAGCGCTATTGTTAACATTTATTTAATATGTTTTAACAATCGTGCAATTATTATTCGTACATACTCTTAAGTACAGCACATATGGAATAGGACCACTTAACAACCTGCTAGAAAAAAACAACAAATATAAACTCCAAATCGTGTGCATGTAAGAACATACTCTTCCAAAAGAACTTAGAGTGACCATATCAAAACCATATATACTCAAATATAATGGTCTTTTGGCTCTTTCCATCATGATCAGTAACATTTTCCTAACTTTTAGGTCACAATACTGTGTAGCAAGCGTCCACAATTTTTAAACTCTAGAAGCGCAAGCATTAATACGACAACAACAGATGGATACCTAATTTTTTTCTTGTATTTCATACTTTTGTCATTAGTTCATTTCCGAAATAGTGATAGAGGATCAATTGGCTAAATAAGACGATAATAGTCAGCACTAATAGCACGAATCTGATACTTTTAATTTCAATCTAAAAAATATTTCCTCAGATATATTGTGAGCTTAACGCAAACTTAAAACAGGTGCAAAATGTAGAAAATAAACTATTAATTCAATTCTTCACTGTTCTTTTTAATACTTATCAGCTTTAATAATAATAATTAATTAATAATCAGCTACTGTTAAGTATTACTAAAGAACAGTAAAGAATTGAATCAATAGTTTGTTTTCTACATTTCCTCAGATGTCATGGTTTTGAAATTGAGGTAGTTTGTAGTGTTACCAAAAATATGGCATGCATCATTAGCAGACACATGACCGCCATACTTGTGGTGAACTGCATCAACATTGGAAACGAATATAACTTCTCCAGATCGCCAACAAAACTGAAAATAAATATAGATACCTCCAGAATAAAAGTGTCATATTACTTACTCAATGATGCACAAATGCAAGCGGACGCATTCTTTTACATTCTTTTGAATCTTCTCATCTCGTTCGAATTGATTTTTTAAAAGTGTTGTTCCAACTAAATTGTGAGAAGTAATGTCTTTGAGCTTAAGTCTCAATATGTCAACTTGAGCTGCTGCTATCATGAGCAACACTGCACAAAAACTATCCGTTCCTATTAAAGAAATACCAGCAATGAAAATACCACCGACTTGAAACCACCTGAAGTATGTGGTGTAATTTCCAAGATTGTACGAGAAAGGTATTGACAAAGGTTTGTGATCAAGCATAGGGAAAATAGCGTATAAAATCAAGCAACCAAGTACCGAATATAACAAATACTTTATCCATTTTTTGGCTTTTTTCACGCATATATAAAATGGTTTCCTGATGTGTTCTTTCTCGTTGTTAAATTCAGCTGTCAAGCTTCTCGAATATCCTTATAAGTTGATCACTCTTCAAGTAAATGTATTTCTTTATGAGCGTATTAAAATACGACAAGATAAAGTACAAGATTTCACACATGTATGCGGTGTTATCGAAATAAATACTTCCATTATTAAAGATGTTAATAATCCCAAACACCAGCCCCATAGTATTGTCGCTCTGATTTTTTGTTGGAGATTCGGATTTTTATAATGTATTGTGCTACTAACTTTCAAAACCCATATTAAATCGCTATACGCATCTCTACATGCGTATCTGGACATTTTCGCTGTTCTGACGTTCTACAAATTGATGGTTTCTTTTATATACGAACATCTGTTCCAGTTTTTGTTAGTCACTTTAATTATCTTATTATTGGAAATTATTGGGCAACAAATCAGAGGGTAATAAATGTCATTTCGTTTTCAGCACAAAATTGGTGCACTTAGTAAGGAGGGGTTCCAAATAGCCCAATTATTCTAGATTTTGTATGTATTGTGAACTAAGAAGATCAAATGTTGTCGTTGAAATTGACATGAATTAATAGCTTACGGTCCCCTACTAGCATTTTAAAATGTTTAGAATCATAGTTAACAGGAAAATTTGTGATTAATAAAATGACATCTAACAATTGTGCTCGTCAGATTTTAATCCTTCATTTTTCAAATCTCATTGAATTAATCGCAAACAAAAATTGCTACGGAAAAAATTTGTCATCAATATAATTCTGTAACCTATACGAGAAAATTAACGGTGAATTTCGTCTTTAATATTTTATAATTTCTTGTAACTGGTGATAATAAATAAATTGGTTTAGGGTGAACATAATATAAATACTTTCCACAAATTTCCAAACGTTAGATCTGATGTCTATTGAGATAATATAATCCATAATTAAAAAATCTGATGTGTGGCTGCATGAGATTCTATTTGATCGAGATCGATCGTGTCTGCATTATGTCATGCGTCAAGTTCGCGGATTCGATTGGCTGGATTTGGTCCATAGGCTGTCACAGTGCTGCCACTAGCTGCCACATGTATAAGGTAATCTATGGGCTGTCACTGGTTTGGCGTTAGTGATGCCGAATGTTACCGGCTAACGGCCGCGGTAATACCGACCGCGCACTTTAAGCTACAATAGCGCCATCTGTCGACGGTCCTAATAACCACTGGCCACGAATGCGCAGTTTGATCCCGGGCACCACATCGATAGACAAAATATATATCGCCCCGTCTCACATTGTTGGAACCGAGACTACACATTGGCTCTATAGAACAAGCTCCGTATAATCCCTAATACGTATATGGATAATATTGACAGTAGGTATTGTCAAAAAACCAGCCTTTGACACTACCGACACTACCTACTGTCAGAATGAGAATAACTGTGAAATCCTCGCTAACTAAGTTTTAATGCAGACACTATCAAAAAGAATTTGCTCATACAGTTAAACTATTAATTTTACCAAACACATGTCGTAGACATAAATTATACAGAATTTCCTCTACTTTAATTTATTATTTAACTATTTTGACGAAATTACAGATATGGCGGCTCAATTGCAAAATCCTTAAAAATGCTTGGAGGAAACATCCACTTCCTTTGGACCCTTTTAAACCAAAAGCTCTTCAGCTCTAAGTTTGGTCATGAAACTTCTAAATATGAACTTTCGTCCTGATACCTTCAGTAGTTTCTCCGGAATCGTCTCCAAAAATCGAGTACACACATACACACACATACACACCCACATACATACATACACACATACAGACATTTTTTGTACCTTGGTCAAAAATGACCAGAGGACCCAAAAAAACCTATTTCCGATAAAATCTCAATTTTTTTCGGCACAATTACAATACTTCATCATACTGCGTATGATAAAGTAAAAAACTTTAAAAGTATAGGTTGAATCTAGAAAATAAAGTAATAGTAAAATAATGTCTGTGTGTGTGTGTATGTATGTATGGGTGTATGTGTGTATGGGTGTATGTGTGTACTCGATCTTTGTGGAGACGATTCCGGAGAAACTACTAAAGGTATCGGGACGAAAGTTCATATTTAGCAGTTTTATGACCAAACTTAGAGCTGAAAAGCTTTTGGTTCAAAAGGGTCCAAAGGAACTGGCTGTTTCCTCTAAGCATTTTTCAGGGATTTTTGTTATTTCTGTTATTTCGTCAAAATAGTTAAATAATAAATTGAAGTAGAGGATATTTTGTATAATATATGTCTATGAATTTTTTTGGTAAAATAAATAGTTTAGCTGCAGGAGCAAATTCTATTTGATCGAAATCGTGTCTGCATTAATAGTGGGTAGCCAGGATATTTTGAAACTTTTGACAGTATTCAGAACGTCAGCGGTTGCGAAACGTCAGTTCAACACGCAAATGCATGGAGAATGCGATGACGAGGAGAAACACGCGCGCACGTACCCACGTACGCTATGTGAAACGATATTGAAACATCTTTTTACAAAGATCGAGTGCGGATAGCAATGTTGTTATGTTTTCGCGAATAAATACAAGAAAGATTGTAAGACGGTATGTTAACATTAAAACTTATTTGGAATAATGAGCATAATTCTTTATTATCTTTTGTAGTTAGCACTGAAGACGGGGTAAAACCCGAAAAGTATGCTAGAAGCCAATATAATATATTAATCATCAGAACCAACATCCTTTTTACTTTATCATACGTAGTATGACAAAGTATAGTAATCGTGCAGATTTTTTTTTAGAAGTTAGCGGAAATATGTCGTATTTGGTCCCCTAAAAATGTTTGACCAAAGTACACAAAAAATTAAATATTATCAAAATATCTGTCAAATCCTGGCTAACTTGTTTTATTTTAATGCAGACACGATCGATCTCGATCAAATAGAATCTCATGCAGCTAAACTACTAATTTTATATATTGTATGATAAAGTCATGTGCCTGGCTACATCAGATTTTTTTTGTATTCAGGTGATACAAAGAGATGACATATATAAAAAAAAGACCTGGGAAACAACGGTTCTGGTTGTTTTCCTTTGAAAAGGCATTTTTTTGTAAAGGTACTATTTAACAAAAACAGTTTTTAACAATCTTTTATTTATTTTTTAATCACGATTATAAATAAATATTATGATTTTATTATATTTAAAATAATTCACGTGATATATGTGTACAAATAAACAAAAGATACATAATACAGCACTAAAACAATACTATAAGAAATAAATAAATAACATATGTACTAAATAGTTCTGGTTATAATACACATAAACAAATTTTATCACATTCGTTTTTCTTGTATCTGATCTAAGCTATCAAGAAAAAAAATCCGCGTTAAATTGTTTTAAAATTGTTGTTTTGCCATTTGCAAAATTGTTTTAAACTTAACAATTATCATTTAATTAATAAAATTTACTAATAATAATAATGAATAAATGATAATAATGCCAACAAGTAAATAAAATTAAATAACTGACAAACTAGACATATAGAAAAATAAATAAAATATAATAAAAGAAATATAAACAATAAATAATTTTAACCATCTAATTACAACGCTTTAGAGTGTAGTAGGGGAAATGCCAAAGGAAAAATGCTTATAGCGTTCTCTTTTGGTAAAACTCGAGAACACCAGAGCACAATTTTGTGAACGCTATAAAATAAGTGGTAACAGCCAAATAGAGCGTATAGCGCCTTTTAAGCAAGTTAAATCTTTTTCGACAACGTTTATAATTCAAGAAACTACGTATTTGCTGGTTACCCTTATACATCTAAAAGTCATCATTATAAATGATTGTAGTCAAAGTAGGCGCTGTTATCTAATGTTAAAATTGTGTCTATCGCTTTATATGAACGGAATACTACTGTGATGCTAGTGTTCTATGAGCAACTGTTAAATTGGTTGCATAACCTAATGTAAATTTGATATTTGTTTGTGCTAATCGGCAGAAATGTAGTAACATGGGCATGGCCTACCTCGACTACAAACATTTATAATGACTTAATTGGGTGAACTAACGACTGTATGTGGATTCGTATATTCAATTAACGCTTTGCAGTCTAGAGTTTATTTCTAAGGTTTAAAATTTTTGCCAACGTAAATTTAAAACCTTAGAAATAAACTCTAGACTGCAAAGCGTTAATTGAATATTCGAATTTATAATGACCCTTTATTAAGTATGTAGCCTACTGTTGACTGTACCAAAAAATTGTACGGGTACTTCTAATCGGTCCATAGCCCCTATCATAGACATGCGTGTAGAACAGAAGAAAACTCATTCATATCAAAGGGCACGTAGGGGCTCGCAAGTGTACTATGCTTGAAGTTACTGAGCAAAATGGTATTACCATAAATACAATCTCGAGAAGCTTGTGAATGGTGCTTGTTATCTAGCCCCGAAGCAAAGAATCGCAATATTTTGCGTAGAGCATTTTCTTCATATTAAATCTCAACAATTCAGTAGATGAACAAGTGTTCAGAAACTTGCATCGCCCCTTGATATTCTTAACGTTCGTCTGTACGCAATTGGCATAAGTTTCAATCCTAGATCACATCATAAATAAGAGTCGTTAGGTTCAATTAATGTTATTGATTCACCTACCTACAATCAATTCACAATGAGAAACATTGATTTACAATAACATGTAAAAATATCTTACCTTCTTCAAACAAATGTTTTGATTGCTTGTTGTATCGCAAACTGCCCTTTCTCGATAGCATATAATTCCCACTTAAACCGTATCTTGTACTTTGGTAGTTCTTATCAGAGCTCCGATTCAATCTTAGCAAAAACAAACAAAAGAACAAGAACAAGAACATACGTCTAAAATATACATCAAAACAACAAGTGTGATACATCATAAATAAAACTGACGAAAAAACCACTTAAAATAATAAATTCAAACATGCCCCCCATAACACCACGCAAAGCCTTGCACTTGTATTTGAAAACACATGACCATCACGTCGACAGGCTGACCAATCACATCTCGAGTCCGCACCGCTAGCTCGCTGACGTCACAGGCTGGACATCACAATGTATAATACACAGATACCATACACACAATACTACAGATACAATACCCAGTACAGATATACTACAGATACAATACCCAGTAGCGCATGCGTGTTGTGTGCCATGCTCGCTTATGGGCCGATTTGAGGTCGGTTGATGTCAAGGCTGGTAGAGCCGTATTTTACAGAGGTTGCGCTGACGCCTATATTGCCCATGTATCCAAACGACCCCCGCAGATGCCTACAAACTCACGAAAAAGTGACGTCAGTGGAGTCAGGACAGGAGTTTAGCGTGTTACGAGATAGCGTTTGTGACGTCACTGGGATACCTCGTCCCGCCCCGCAAATCCCGGTCGGCGCAACCTCTGTAGAATAGGCTTTACCGGCCTTGGGTTGATGTGCGGACTCGGGGTGTTACGCGGCGGAGGCTTATGACACCTAAACGCGGTTTGCTATTGCTCCGAGTTCCGACGTATTCTCGCACGCTAGAGAGAGCGCGATCCATCTAGGATCTGGGTGCGTAGCAGAGAAAGCAGTATCAGTCTCCATGTAACACCCGCCGTATTCGAAAAATAATTACATCATGGGTTTGGATAAAAGAGACTTATTGGAATGTATTTGTACTGGATAATTATAAATATTTTGGTTATTGAAAAATGTGTGTAAATAAATAGGTATTTTATATGGTTTTTTTGTTCGTGGTTTTTTGGGTGGGCAGTAGGGTGGACCTTATTTTTTTACGATCGAATTTTTTTCACGTCACCCTCTAGATTTGTTCTACTATGAATAAAAATAAGTCCTGCAAAAAAAAAAAAACTTAATTCGACCACGGGAAGGGGTGCCTCAATCAATTTGAAGTTTGAAAATGTCAGTAATTTTTCTCATATTTGACGTATGACTTTAGTTTAACAATTTAATAAGACAGTTATGTTATTATATAAGGGTACCTTGTTTGGTTGTCCAGTAACCATATTTGCTTATATAATTATTTGAATTAAGTAACTTATTCGATCCTTTAAGACTTTTACACCGCCGCGTGTTCGCACTGTCTATGCGCGACGCTCTTACACTACTTTGGATTAATTTCTAGTTTAGCCCTGCCCGAAACATTGTTCTGCCACTTTCACATAATTTAGAAAATAAATTTCTTCCGGGTTATGCCATGTGTCAAGATTTGTTAATGCTGACGTTTCGCGAACCATGTTGCTCGCTTCTTCAAAGCTAATTGAATATTCGCGAAACGCGAAACGTCAGCATTGACAAATGTTGACACACGGCATAACCCGGAAGCAGTTTATTTTCTAAATGATTCTGGCCGTGAAAGCCTACGTACTTATATTTCATATTTCTTGTCCTTTATCAAGTAGACGCACACTCACTTTAGCATAGAGTTTGAGGTGTTCTCAGTATAAGGGTTTGAAGTGTATCAGTTACATACTGACCAAAAAATAGAGACACGAAGTCGAGATAAATTGTTTTTATTGGTTTATTTCGAACAACAAATTGTTGGTGCTAAATTTGCCGGTTTTAAGAGTGCTTTCTTATAACTTGCGAAAAGTTAACTTGTATCTTCGCACTAGTGCGGCTCTTGTTATAAAAGAAGTGGAAACATGTTGACAAAAGGCACGAATCCCTGTGAAGCTAACTGCACATAGTATTGCCAAATTAGAACCACTTTACCAGAAGTGGAGAACACTAAATTGGAATGCAAAACACCGAACTGCGTCTCAAATACAACGAGAAAACGAATGTACTGATTCGTTGAACCATTTATGCGATATCGGCCATGCAAATGCTTTGCATATGATGACAATCGAAGAAGAGAAAATATTTCTGTTAAAGCAGAAAAGGGCAAGTCGTAGTGATGGGTGCTGGTGATCGCATTTTAGCGGAAAAGGAGCACCGAAAAACTCTTAGGCAGAACGGAAAGAGATGCTGGAAGAAAAGGCTCAACAATCAATAATTTCTCAAGGTACATTTTAGTAGTTTAATTAATTTATTTTGTTGTGTTTAATTTTATTGAAACCCCTTCGCTGGTGGTGTACAATGTATTTTAGATCACTTTTTTTATCTAAAATGGATTATAAATATATAGTACTCATTTTATTGTGAAATGAAACTTCTATAGGCGCGTTGGGTGTGACTCGGTTTGCCTGCATTTACGCATTTAACGAACAGTAGATAAGAACTAAACGCCGAATTTTAAACAACTCCACAATTTGTTGCTGTGTATTACTATTATTTGCTATTGTTATAATTAATACTATGTTATACATTTCTTGTATTGTTCATATATTTATTTTTAAGAGTTTAGGAAACATTGTTAAATTCAGTTCTAATTACTACCTATGTCTATAATGCGTTTGTAAATAACAGAAATAATTATTAAATAGTTTATAAACAAAACAATGATTACTTTTATTTTTTTCCTTTTATCAATTACCTCAAATTGTTTATCAAAAACATAAATATAATAAATTTTGTTTAAACAATTTTCTGTTTATTGATAAATATAATATAAATAACGTTTTTTTAGTTCATACAATAATTAGAATACAGCATTAGAATAGTATCTAATGAGTAACGGATTGAAATGTGTGTATATTTTAATTTTAATAATGTCCCATTTTTTTGCGTAAACAAAGCCCTTGAGGCACGTCTTCCCATTATCCGATCGACTTCAAACTTGGAGGGAATTAGTTTTTTAGTATGTAGATCAAATTACAGGGGTGACGTGGACTTAATTTTGAAAATAATTTTTCGTTAAGAGTAACTAAGGTCCACCCTAGTGGGCAGTGCCTACCCTGCCACCCCTGACGAGCCGCCACTGGTTCTTATATGTGATCATATATGGATTATTTTTAAGGCATGAATGCTTGTGTATATCCTGCTCATTGCTAGAGTTCTATCCTCAAAAGTGTGAAATGTGAATATGACTTCCAACATTATTGCCAACTGTAAATTCGATTTGGGTGCATTTGCGTGCATGATTGCCAATCTATAATTCTTTTATTTTAAAAATTATATTATTGATACAATGTATTGCGGCGTACCCGATTCATCTATTTTGTCGCACTAATAACACGTCCTAAACTTCTCGACCGCTGAACTCAAACAGGGAACGCTTTAGTAAATCCAATCAGCTGATCCGGCGACGTCATATTGGCCCCGTTAAGAGATGTACACAGAATAGCGTTTCTATACGACAGTTATTTACGAGTTATAGAGTTCTATAAGGGTTTGTCATCGAAACCTATCCGCTATAGATCTATAACGTTATAGAATCTTAAGAGTGAAAACACAGAATCGACACCTAAAAACCTAACCTAACCTAACCTCCATGCCGTTATGATTACATTTCTCCGGACGACTACTGACTGGCTGAGCTGAACTAGTACTAGTCGTATCTCAATAAAAAAAGATCAATTAACTTTTGAGTCTAGACAGCGGCGCATTTCATATATTCTAAGAACTTAATTTGTCATAAATACAATAATCGTGGCTACATGACTCTCCTGGCCAACAAGCTGCCAAAACCCAAAGTTTTTCTCAAAACCTAGACACAAGAAAGCTTTAAAAACAGACTATAATTTGTTTGAACAAAAGATTACGAGCGTATTTTTTAATTATATTTTCAGAATTTCATGTTTACGGATCGCACATACCAATACAAAAAATGAATAGGCGGGTCAGTTCCACAAAAAACCCTCTAACCCCTGGACTAAACGTAAAGGATAGTATGCGTAGAACATGTTAATAAAAAAACACGAGTATAAGTAAGAGTTTTTTCAAGTTACCTTTCATTTGCCGTAGTTTTAGGGTTTATTTTATGGTATGGTAACCTTTGAGTTAACTACAATATTACCGTCATAAAGAACAAAAACAAACGCTTAACGTCATTCCTCACAAAAAAAGCAGACTTTAGTGATCTATGCCTGATTTTATTATCTTGACCATAAACTAAAGCGTTTTAACTATGAGCAGATCAAATATTAAATCACACTATACAGGGAACAATTAAATTATTTGTTATAATACAGTTATTTGTTATAATTCAATTATTGTTGATAATTGGTATAGTGTCAATCGACTGCTTCTAATTGAAAAATTACAGAAATCCGCCAACGACGTTATTTGCAAGGAGTCCCATGCCATTTCGGCATCTTACCTACTAGACGGTTTACAATAGACCAGGTAAGCAAAACCTGAAATCTTACTTTTTTATATTTCCTGCTTTTGAAGTATGATAAAAAGCCTTAAAAAGAATAAAACTAGGTAAGTAAAGTTTGTTTCCTTTTGAACTAGTTTTTATTGCCGGTTATAAAAGTTTAGGGCGCAACAAGAAAGGTATAAAAAATTATACATTTTTTTGTTGTGCTTGTCAGAACAATCGCAGGCAATAACTAGGGACGATCATGATAGAACAATATTAAAATTGAATTATTTTTGACAATTTAATCCGTTATACAGTACCCATGTCGACTTCAGATTGTGGGATAATGAATAATTTATCATTAAATATATAATATTGATTACAGATTTATTGACAGACTGTGGGATAATGAATAATTTATCATTAAATATATAATATTTTATATATTAATTATATATAATTGTTGAAAGGTAATGTTCTTTAGAGTTCTATAATAATTAGCGATTATATTATTTTCGATCACTCTTTTAATATTAAATATTGATTTAGTTTGAAACTGTGTTTTATTTAACGTCGCTGAAGTCAGTTAAACAAACCTGAACATTGATGATGTTATTTAATCCCAACACTAGAAACAGGATAAGAATTATTAATCTTAGAACGTGCAAAATATCTGAATGTAATGCCTGCAGCTGGAGCGCATACTTTGCGCGCTCACTGTATAATTGTTCAATCATATGAAGTAAATATTATAATTTTTGCTAAGGCTCAATACAAATAAACTATTACTTAGGGAACATTATTTAATACTTAATATTTATTATAAATGCTCTATGTTGAACGACTCAATATGAATAAAATATACTTTGATGTAAAAATTTTATTTAACTCATTACAATTAAAACATATGTTAAGTTTTAAAATTATATACAGGGTGTGTTAAAACTGCAGTTTTCGATTATTTATCGCGAGCGACAAAAAATAATTGCTATGTGTCATGCAGAAATTAAACAACGTTGAATCTAAAGCGACACGTTTCAAATCGCGACTAGTAAGGGTGTCGTTCTGGTTTCAACGTTGTTTGATTTCTACACCACGGAGAAGTAAGCCATAAAAGATCGCTATAACTTTGTTTTTACTTTATCATACCTAGTATGATACAACCAAGGTACAAAAAAAATGTCTGTGTGTGTGCCTATGTGTGTGTACCGTTTTTTTTTGTGGCGACGATTCCGGAGAAACTACTAAAGGTATCGTGACGAAACTTCATATTTAGAAGTTTCATGACCTAACTTAGAGCTGACAAGCCTTCTGTTGAAAGGGTCCAAAGGAACTGGAGGTTTACTCCTGGCATTTTTCAAAGATTTTGCAAATGAGCCGCCATTTCTGTCATTTCGTCAAAATAGTTAAATAATAAATTAAAGTTGAGAAAATTTTGTATAATATTATGTCTGACATTTTTTGGTAAAATTGATAGTTTACCTGCAAGCGCGAACTTTAACTTTGAAAGTATGCATAGCAGTTGACTGTTGGTCGCTCATCGGTCTGTGCGTTATGTATATACAATAAATAGTTCAGTGTAGCGTTAGCAATTTTTCGATCCTACGCTTACCCGTCTACACACATTAAACTTCTATTTGATCGAGTTCGTTCATATCTGCATGACAACTAGTTTGCCAGGATTTGACAGATATTTTGATTATATTGACAGTATTGGCACTGCTGTAAAGTATGATAAAGTCATTAGGCCTGGCCCCATCAGATTTTTTTAAATACATATTTACTCAAAAAGCAGCACAAAAACGTTGTTATGTCACTCCTGCCGAAAACTACATAGCGCGATTCGCTCACATGCGACGGTCCGCCTGCGGCGCGCACCGCATTACCGCTCGTCGCGCTATTCCGTACTTTCGGCAGTTGTTACATAAATAACTACTATATGTATATAGTATGAGAAAGTCATGTGCCTGGCCTCATCAGATTTTTTCCAATTTTGTTATGAAACATTAATCAAATGATAGGGGTGCTCAAGTACCATACGCCAGAGTATTGCTCCAAAAATTAAACCACGGTGTCGTCGGAAATTTGATTTATTTCGTTACGCGTCACCTTATAAGAGCACTTGTTATCTCAATGAAGAATTGCACATAACTTTTTGCAACACCCGTATAGAGAAACAAGTGAAGCTGGAAATAATACCAGCGAAACGTAGGCACATATGCAATTATTAAGATTAAAGACCCATTAGACTGACAAGCACCTTTTAGTCAACCTCAGAGTTATAAACATTTTTCTGCAAGAAGTGTCTTGGCATGTGATTTTCCTGTTGCACTGGTTCTGTTCGGACATTATCGTTATTTAATGATTGTTCGCTGTAAAACAAAACTCCAAGCGGCGAAGGGTGAGAAGCCTTTTTAATTACCTACAATCTGATATATGATGGAAAGTTCTGGAATAATATTTGCATGTTATAAACATTTTTCTGCAAGAAGTGACTTGACGTGTGGTGCCGTTCGGACATTATCGTTATTTAAGGGTTGTTCGTCATAGAGCCAAACTCCGAGCGACAAATGGTGAGAAGCCCTTTTAATTAGCTACAATCCGATATACGATAGAAAGTTATGCAATAATCTTTGCAAAAGTTATAAACATTTTTCTGCAAGTAGTGACTTCGCATGTGATTGCCTGTCGTGCTGGTTCCGGTCGGACATTATCGTTATGTAAGGGTTGTTTGCTGTAGAGCAAAATTCCAAGCGGCGAAGGGTGAGAAGCACTTTTAATTACCTACAATCTGATATATGATAGAAAGTTATGCAATTATATTTCCAAAAGTTATAATCATTTACCTGCAAAAACCAACGGACATATGATTGCCGGCGGGGACGGTTGCGTATGGACATTATCGTCATTTGAGGGTTGTTCGCCATAGAGCGAAACTCCGAACGACAAAGGGTGAGAAGCCCTGTTAATTACCTATAATCCGATATAGGATAGAAACTTATGCAATAATATTTGCAAAAGTTATAAACATTTTTCTGCACGTAGTGACTTGGCATGTGATTGCCTGTCGTACTGGTTCCGTTCGGTAATTATCGTTATTTAAGGGTTGTTCGCAGTAGATCAAAAAGCTCCGAGCGGCGAAGGGTGAGAAGCCCTTTTAATTACCTACAATCTGATATACGACGAAAAGTTATGCAATAATATTTGAAAAAGTTATAAACAATTTCCTGCAACAACCAACCGACATGTGATTGCCGGCGGGGAGGGTTGCGTACGGACATCATCGTCATTTGAGGGTTGTTCGCCGTATAGAAAAACTCCGAGCAGCGAAAGGCGCGCAGTCCTTTTAATTACCTACAATTTGATATACTTATTATAGAAAGTTATGCAATAACATTTGCAAAAGTATAAACATCTTTCTGCAAGAAGTGACTTGACATGTGGTTGCCTGTCGTACTGGTTCCGTTCGGACATTATCGTTATGTAAGGGTTGTTCGCCGTAGAGAAAACTCCGCGCGGCGAAGGGCGAACAGCCCTTTTAATTACCCACATTCTGATATATAATAGAAAGTTATGCAAATTTGCAAAAGTTCTAATCATTTTCCTGCAACAACCAACCGAGATATGGTTGCCGGCAGGGACCGTTGCTTACGGTCATAATCGGCATTTAAGGGTTGTTTGCCGTAGAGCAAAACCCCGAGCGGCGAAGGGTGAGAAGCCCTTTTAATTGCGTACAATCTGATATATGATAAAAAGTTATGCAATAATTTTAGCGTGAGTTATGTTCATTAGTAGCACCTCTTAGTCGAACGGCGCGACAAGTTCAAATTCAAATTTATTCATTCGTTTTTACATAGGGGGTAACACCTTCCCAATACCAGTATTGGATGCAAAGTTTTATGCGCTTTCGGAATTTGTAACATTTGTTTTTTATAGGGTTGTTGCAAAAAGCAATTCTTTATTGAGATGACAAGTGCTCTTATAAATGTGACATGACAAGCGTACTTACATGATATTACGAAGCCCAGTTTAATTAGTGAAAATTTAAGTGTACTAGTTTTTTTTGCTCACGATGGTACATTGATACCCTGATACGAACATTTGTATGCATAAAAAGCCGTCATTAATGTGACCTTGTACTCAAAAGGGCGTCACTAAGCTAGCAGTAGCGAGCCAAAGACTTAATCTATGATAGAGTGCTAAACCGAATGTTGTTTTATAATTCAAACAAGGAATCACACCAAACAAAGTAATGTAAAAAACTAGAATTTTTTAGAGACTGTACCCAAGCACTGTCTTAAAAATAAATAAATTTATTGGAATTATTGTTTTTGTCGATAAACGGAAAAATTATAATGTTTGGGTTAAAATTTTACTTAAGGCCCCGTTCTGAAAACATTGCAACTCCGAAACGAAATATTTCGTTGCGATGTTTTCTTTTACTGGGACTCAACCTGTCATACCCACCAACGTCAATCCGTAGTCACCAGTTATAGGCGGTGTTTAAAGCTCCGGACGTCTGCTGTCTACACCAGGCAGCAGTGATATGGGGGTATTAGAAAAAAAAATCTGATGTGGCCAGGCACATGACTTTATCATACCATATATAAAATTAATAGTGTAGCTGCATGAGATTCTATTTGATCGAGATCGGCTATGTCTGCATTAAAATAAAACTACTAGAACTAGACTAGAGATATTGTCACATAGGGTATCCGGAGCATTAAACATAATCAGTCGCGAGGTTAGTTTGTGTTTTGGGAACCTTGTTCTAGGAGTGTAGTGTGCAACGCTAAAACAACAAACAAATCGACACCAGGAAGGTCGGCTACGTCCCAATACCTTGGAGAACCACTATAAAAGATTAAAACCATTTTTGTATACAGCCAGTTCTTAGTTAGTTAGTTATTAAGAACGATACCAATGTAAACTACACAGAATAAATTGATTACTTAAACAGTTGTGCAGCGTATTAATCCCCTCGGGGAAGCTACCATCTCCGCTACAGCCTCATTTGAGATTCAAAGACATAAAGTGACTACCCACAAAGGGGTAGCCACTTACTAAATGTCACAATATTTTGATTATATTTAGAGTAGATAATGTCAAAACATCAGCATTTGACACTACCTACTGCCACGATACTGTACGAGCGATCTCGATGAAATAGAATTTGCTCATGTAACTAAACTATTAATTTTACCAAAACATGTCATAGTCATAAATTATTCAGATTTCCTCTACTTTAATTTATTATTTAACTATTTCGACGAAATTCCAGATATAGCGGCTTATTTGCAATATCTTTCAAAAATGCTAAGACTAAACCTCCAGTTCCTTTGGACCCTTGGTTCAACAGAAAGCTTCTAAATATGGAGTGTTGTCATACTACGGATGATAAAGTAAAAAGGTTCTGGTTCTGATGATTAATATATTATATTGGCTTCTAGCATACTATATTTTCGAGTTTTACGCCGTCTTCAGTGCTAACTACAAAAGGTCATAAAGAATTATGCTCAATATTCCAAATAAGTTTTAAGGTTAACATACCGTCTTACAATCTTTCTTGTATTTATTCGCGAAAACATAACATTGCTATCCGCACTCGAAATATTGTTTTTCAATATTGTTTCAATATTGTTTCACCTAGCTCCTCATGGCAATTCTCCATGCATTTGCGTGTTGAATTGACGTTTCGCAAACGCTGACGTTCCAAATACTGTCAAAAGCATCCAAATATCTTGGCTACCTAGTATTAATACAGACACGATTTCGAATAAATAGAATTTGCTCCTGCAGCTAAACTATTAATTTTACCAAAAAATGTTATAGACATAAATTATACAAAATTTCCTCTACTTTAATTTATTATTTATCTATTTTGATGAAATTACAGAAATGGCGGCTCATTTGCAAAATCGTTGAAAAATGCTAAGAGTAAATAGCCGGTTCCTTTGGACCCTTTTGAACCAAAAGCTTTTCAGCTCTAAGTTTGGTAATAAAACTTCTAAATATGAACTTTCGTCCCGATACCTTTAGTAGTTTCTCCG